>CM061526.1:39956472-40556472 GCA_030068015.2 Neoceratitis asiatica | reverse complement strand
TGGCTGTTAGAAGTGTTACAGATATATAAAATAGCCCCCAATATTATAAATATTGCTAAATATCTAATGAATAGTTGGGAGATAACACTTAATATCAGAACAAACAATGTTCTATCAAAGTCAACTGCAATACCTATTAGAAGAGATATTTTGCAAGAGGACAGTCTAAGTCCTTTGTGGTTTTGCCTTTCACTTAATCTGCTCTCCTCCATCATAAATTCAGCTAAAGCTGGGTTTAAAATAAAAAACGCCGACGCAACGCCCTTCAAGCTCTCTCATCTCCTCTACATGGATGATATAAAGCTGTATTCAGGATCTGAGCGCAATATAAACGAACTCCTGCAAATAACAGAAAATTTTCCAGAGACATATGTATGTCCTTCGGTCTAGATAAATGTAAAAGACAGTGTGGAAAGTGGCAAAGTGGTATCACGAAATTTCCCATTAACAGATAGCGAAAGTATAGAGGCGTTGGACAATGATGATACCTACAAATATCTAGGTATTATGCAAGCAAGAAGAATTCACCATAATATTATGATACGAAGAATCACCGAAAATTATATAAAGAGAACAAAGTGTCCTTTAAAATCTTGCCTTAACGGTAAAAATTTATTCAAAGCGATTAACACATATGCGGTGCCTATACTAACATATAGTTTTGGGATATTGAAGTGGTCTGATACGGAATTGGAAAGCGTGAAAAGAGCAACACGCACGCTGCTGACGACATACGGAGCTCATCACCCTAAATCAGCAATTGAGAGAATAAACTTGCCTAGAAGCTTAGGCGGGCGAGGACTTATTGATGTCATGCATCTCCATAAAAAGCAAGTCTCAAATTTACGTCGATATTTTTTGCAACAGAGCACGACTCTTCACATAGCAATATGCAAAGCGGACGATAGATATACACCTTTGGATCTCAGAAACATGCAACCTGTTGAAACTGAAATAACAGATATATTACAAACCGATAAGCTGCTAAACGATTGGAAGCTGAAAACATTGTATGGTAAACATCCACATATACTGAGCCAACCTGAAATCGACGCATGCGCCTCAAACTTATGGCTGCAACATGCTGGCATTTACTTGGAAACTGAAGGATTAATGTTTGCAATTCAAGACCAAGTTATTGCAACTAGAAAATATTTAAAATATATTGCTCGCAAACAAATTGACAATGCCAAGTGTAGAAAATGTCAGCAACAATCTGAAACTATACATCACATCACAGGGGCGTGTGTTATGTTAGCGGCCACTGAATACTTGACGCGACATAACAACGTAGCAAAAATTATTCACCAAAGCCTTGCTATACGTACTACACTATTGGAAAAAGAATTGCCTTATTACAAATATAAGCCTGCTGGAGTTCTAGAAAATTAAGAATATAAAATCTACTGGGATCGCACGATACTGACGGATAGGAGCGTCCAAAATAACAGACCAGATGTCATTTTCGTCGATAAAAAAGAAAAGCGAGCGCTTCTTATCGATATTGGTATAACCAATTCGCACAACCTTCAAGACTGCTATGGTGAAAAGACAAGAAAATAACAGCAGCTGGCATTAGAAGTGAAGCAGATGTGGCACTTGGACAAGGTTACAATTGTTTCAATCATCATCTCGTCGACAGGTGTAGTACCCAAAACGTTGCTGAAGATGCTGGACGAGCTACACTTAAGTGATAAGTTTTTAAGTATTCAAAAAGCAGTTATATTATCAACAACATCAATTGTTCGTTCGTTTTTAGAATAAGAAAATGTAAATATCTGTACCTGATTTAGCAATAGTTTTATATATCTTGTTTTAAATAACCGATATGTGATATGTAAACCAAAAAGGAGCAAAATAAAAACAAAACAAATAAAATCATATAAAATAAAATAAAATCAAATAAAATATAATAATATAAAATAAAAAAATAAAATAAAATAAAATATAATAATATAAAATAAAATAAAAAAAATAAAATAAAATAAAAAAATTAAATAGAGTAATATAAACAAACAAAAAATAAAATTATATAAAATAATATCTAATAATATAAAATAAAATGAAATTATATAAACTAAAATAGAGTAAAATAAATAAATAAAAAATAACATAAAATATAATAAAAAAAAAACAAAATAAAATAAAATAATATAATATAAAATTAAATTAAATAAAACAAAACAAAATAAAATAGACTAAAATAAAAAAAATAAAAAAAAATACAAAAAATTAAAAAAAATATAATAAAATAAAAAAAAAAAATTAAATTAAAAAAATAAAATAAAATAAAATATAGTAAAATAAATAAAAATAAAATAAAATAAAATAAAATCAAATAAAAAAAAATAAAAAAAAAATGGAGTAAAATAAACAAAAATAAAATAAACTAAAATAAAATAAAATCAAATAAAATAAAATAAAATAAAATGAAAAGAGTAAAAAAAATAAAATAAAATAAAGTAAAATAAAATAAAATAATATAAAATAAAATACAATAAAATAAAATAAAAATAAAATAAAATAAAAAAATAAAACCAAATCAAATTGAGTAAAATAAACAAAACAAAATAAAATAAATTAAAATAAAATAAAATAAAATAAAATAGAGTAAAATAAACAAAAATAAAATAAAATAAAATAAAAAAATAAAATAAAATAAAATCAAACAAAATAATAAAAAATAAAATAAAAAATAAAATAAAATGAAATGAAATAAATAGAATAAAATAAAATAAAATGGAGTAAAATAAACAAAAATAAAATAAAATTATATAAAATAAATAAATAAAATAAAATAAAATAAAATAAAATAAAATAAAGTAAAATAAAATAAAATTAAATCAAATGAAATGAAATAAAAAATAAAATAAAATAAAAATAAAATAAAATAAAATAAAATAAAATAAAATAAAATAAAATAAAATCAAATAAAATAAATTAAAATAAAATGAAATAGAGTAAAATATACAAAAAAAAAAAAATAATATAAAATAAAATAAAAATAAAATAAAATAAAAAAATTAAATAGAGTAATATAAACAAACAAAAAATAAAATAATATAAAATAAAATCTAATAATATAAAATAAAATGAAATTATATAAACTAAAATAGAGTAAAATAAATAAATAAAAAATAACATAAAATATAATAAAAACAAACAAAATAAAATAAAATAACATAATATAAAATTAAATTAAATAAAACAAAACAAAATAAGATAGAGTAAAATAAAAAAAAAATAAAAAAATATAAAAAAATAAAAAAAAATAAAATTAAATTAAAAAATAAAATTAAATAAAATAGAGTAAAATAAATAAATATAAAATAAAATAAAATAAAATAAAATAAAATTAAATTAAAAAAAATTGAGTAAAATAAACAAAAATAAAATAAACTAAAATAAAATAAAATCAAATCAAATAAAATAAAATAAAATGAAATAGAGTAAAATAAGCATAAATAAAATAAAATATAGTAAAATAAAATAAAATAATATAAAATAAAATACAATAAAATAAAAAAAATAAAAAAATAAAATAAAAAAATAAAATAAAATCAAATTGAGTAAAATAAACAAAACAAAATAAAATAAATTAAAATAAAATAAAATAAAATAAAATCAAACAAATTAATATAAAATAAAATAAAATAAAATAAAATAAAGTAAAATAAAAAATAAAAAAATTAAATGAAATAAATAAATAAAAAATTAAAAAATTAAATTAAAAAAATGAAATAAAATAAAATAAAATATAATAAAATAAAATAAAATAAATAAATAAAATGAAATATATATAATAAAATACAGTAAAATAGACAAAAATAAAATAAAATAAATAAAATAAAAAAAATTGAGTAAAATAAACAGAAATGATATAAAATATAATAAAATAAAGCCTAAAAAAATAAAATAAAATAAAATAAAATGCAATAAAAAAGAGTAAAATTAACAAAGCTTAAATAAAATAAAATGAAATAAAATGAAATAAAGTAAAATAAAATAAAATAAAATGAAAATAATAAAATTAAAAAAATGAAAAAAATAAATAAAAATAGAAATAAATTAACAAAATAAAATAAAATAACAAAAATAAAAATAAAATAAAATAAAATAGATTAAAATAAACAAAAATAAAATAAAATAAAATAAAATAGAGTAAAATAAACAAAAATAAAATAAAATAAAATAAAAATATAAAAAATAAAACAAAATATAATAAAATATAATAAAATAATATAAAACAAAAAAATAGAGTAAAATAAACAAAAATAAATTAAAATATAATAAAATAAAATTGTAGCGGCTATACCCGAATACATGCTTATTATACATACTTATACATCCTATTAATTATGTTATATGACTCTGTTATGTTAACATAAACTTAAATTAACATTACATTAAAAGTTCTAGTTTAAGCTCTTGTTAAAAGCTAAGAAAGCTTTGGAATTCCTCAATAGATCATTCCAAATTGTTAGTTAAACTTTTACTCAATTTTGGAACATGTATAACGGTAGTCCTTTGTGTTTCATATTGTAATAATTTAGCTATATAAGAGGATACTCAAATGTGAACTTATTCATTCGTACAGCGGATAATAAAGACGCGCACACAGAACTCCAGAACTCCCGTGTTTTTTTTATCAGCTGTGTTTGGTAAAGCTTAGACGCTTGAAGACAGTACTGGCTCTTGTGGCTAGTTTCACCAAACACGTGGATACGAATAACTTAGGGATAAACCACTTCCCTAAAAAATCTACTAAAATAAATAAAATAAAATAAAATAGAGTAAAATAAACAAAACTTAAAAAAATAAAATAAAATAAAATAAAATAAAATAAAATAAAATGAAATGAAAAGAAATAAAATAAAATAAAATAAAGTAAAATACGTTAAAATAAAACAAAATAAAATAAAATAAATAAAATAAGAAAAAATAAAATAAAACAAACTAAAACAAAATATAATTTTTTTTTGCGGGTGAGGAGAAGAAAAATCAGAGAACTTAGAATAACGAGAAGAACCAATTGCGGATAAGCGTGTGGATTGTCAAAAACGAAGTCGATTGCTGAAAGCGTATTTCACCATTGCCGCCAGAATTTAACAGAAATGCTCTTTTAGTTTAACATTTTGAGCATAGCAATGATAATTATGCTCAGAAATGTAATTTCATATACTCCAATAAAAAGTTCTGTAATTTATACAAATGTTAAGTTATATAAATTTGTGTGCTATGTGTATGAAAATTCTATGCAGTTTTGCCGACGGCATTTCGCATCATTTATTATTCAATTATTCGCGATTTTAAATGCAAAATTTTAAATATTGGATTTTTGGGAATATTTTCGTAAATATACGTACATTGTGAAAAACAGCTTTTCAATTATTCTTTTAGAAAATCTACCGACTGAAGTATATATTATTTTTTTCACACATATTTTTATCCATTGCAATAATATTTTTTTTAAATATAAATATAAGATAAATATAAGATCATGTAGGCATGCATACATATGTATGAATGTTCTTAAATTACTTAACTTCTTCTCTCGTCCAAAAAAACTGAAATAATTATACAACAATAACATTTTGATTCATAAACGCATGCGCCCTACAACAAAACGAAGTGCGTTCATTCATAAATACAATCGAGCACATTAGCCCGCTTACGCGTCTCAACACTTGCTTATTGGCGACGGTCAGAAAATTGAAATTGTAAGGAAGACTAAATTTGGGTGAAACCGAACGTTAGATTCGCGGCTGATATTTATATTTCTTACTGTCATTGACATATTGCAGTTCTTACTCGAGATATCGTGTACACAAAGAGACGAATAGACAAAGACAAATCGATTTGTCTCGTCATTCCATGAAGTTTTATATACATATGTAGCTATAGGTATACACATACCGACTGTCTTATAACTGTTAGGTGAACAAACTTAATATACTCTCTAACGTATTGCAGCCGGGTATAAAACTAACAAAAAAATCAAACATCTTTGCGAAATGTGAAGTAACAACAACATACATTTGCATGCATTTGCGTCGGCAAGCATTGCTTCAAATTTTTGTGACAAATCAAAATTCTATGAGCCTACTAAAATGAAGCAAATCGGCTGCTAAATTTGCTGATCGCCTATTAGTCAATATTGCCAAGCAAGCAATTTCCTTGCCTGGTCCACGATTGAATTGCTAAAATTCTAAAATTTAAGATTATTTGGTATTTTGCTTCATCAGCCAAATTATTATTTTTGCATTTTGATGTAGGAATTCAGGTACAGTAAACTGTGTATACCACAAATATTTACATCACAAATTAACTTTGAAGTATTAATTTATCTACATTACTTTCGTTCGCATTATCGGGAGTGCGTGTTACAGTTGCCGAGTGAAGACACAAAATTCTTCAACTTCTAATTTTTGGCACTTTATTTTGATGAAGAGACGCGCGAGGGGAGATGTGTGCCGTTAGTTTAGGCGACGATGCGAAAGCGTTCGCCATGAGAAGGACTTTTTTTGCAATTTTAAGAAGCGGTCATTAAAAAGTGTTGTCATGGCAATGGTATTTTTTGCTGGATGTGTACGCACTTACTTGTGTACATATATACATTAATACATACGTATGCAAATGATTCATGTGCGCATAAATTTGTATGAATTGTGCGTGCGAGCTTGTGCTTATATATATGTACGAGTGTGTATGTACGAGCTTGCATTTACGAGTATGTTTGTACGTACATATGTGCTCATATGGCAAAATATCAGAATGAATTTTGATTTGTATAATTATTTTGATAAAATTAACAAATTCTTAATAGCATTTAAATAAATATTAAGATTTATTGTATTTAATTTATCAGAATTATAATTCTTTTTGTCTTTAAAAATATAGTAATTAAAAAATAAGAAACAAGTGCATGAAAAATATATATGTATTTCTATAAATTCCAAAAATTTGTAAAGAATTTTACAAGTTATTAAAAGACAGTAAACAAATATTGATAGTTCAGAAATTTCTGATAATCGTTTATCTTACATATGTACATTTATCAATTTTACATTTAATTTGCATACATTTTCTCATTTTAAACATAAATATACTCATTTTCATATTTTGAGCACAATTTCTGTTAGCTCACTGTTAGGTGAAATACGCTTCAAAATAGCAATGGTGAAATACGCTTTCATAACACGAGCCAGCGGTACAATTTGGTAATCGGCACGCGCTGGTCCTTCTCGTTATTCTAAGTTCTCTGGAAAAATGCCTTCCGCATCATCATTGTGTCGTCACAAACAATGGTATGTGCCACTTGCAGGTCGCTAAAAAAACCGCTTTCGCATTACTTCATGGTGACGTTCCATTTTTCTCGTAATGAGATTACATCTCGTCACCTGCGTCCAGGTCCCGCTTTTTCTGACGTAGTACGATCTCTACGTAGTTTGATATATATTTCCAGTTTGATTCACTCTGGAGCATTACTGGTACGATGTTGTCCACATCCAGCAGGCCTACCATTTTCCTAGTGCCTCTCGTTCTGTCTGCCATCGTTTGCATTTAAAAAATGTGTGGACTGTGAAAAAATGTGCGTCGCCGTATATGCAGGACGGCTCTTCTGCTTTGCCAATTTTGTGCAGGTATTTTCGGAAATATCCGTGTCCGGATAACATCTGAGTGACAAAGCAGTTCACATCCCCGAATTTTCTCTGTGTCCAGAGTTTCACGTCCTTACTTAGCCTGGCGGTCCATCTGCCGCAATTTCCTTGTTCCAAGCGGCTTTGCCATCGATTGTAGGTATCCAGTTTTAAATCGTCTCTCGGGTTTTCCCACATTTCTTGGTTCTTAAGGTCCCAAATTTTTTTCCTCTCTAGTGCCAGGAGTTCTATAGGAACATTTCCACTTATTACCAGAACGGCTTCATTTGACACCGTACGGTATGCTGAAGCTACCCTTAATGCTGCCGTACGATAGACTTTGGCTATAGTCTTTCGCCGGTTTTCTTTCTTTAAAGTATCTGCCCATAGTTCTGCACCGTAAAGTAGAATACTCGTAGTTGCCGTCATCAGTAGTTTTCTTTTATCCTGTGTAGGTCCCCCGATATTGGACATCAGCCTGCTGAGTCGAGATATTATTTTAGACGTCCTTTCCGCGGCGTGTTGCATTTGTGCCCAATAAGTTAACCTTGGGTCCAATCTTATGCCAAAATAGTTGACGACCCTACGTGTCTTCAGGTTGTCGGATAAAGTGTGCATGTTTATTTCTAATGGGATGTGCTTCATTGTTAGCAGTAACACCTCGGTCGTTTCTGTTGCTAATTTGAGACCGCGTGAGTCAAGCCACATTTGGGCTCGTATCATTACCTGGTTTAGTTTCCTTCGTGCGTCTTCTGTGTCACGGGCGGTGATTATTGCTGCAATGTCATCCGCGTATCCAACTAGGTATGCATCATCAGGCATCATGAGACTTAATATGTCGTTGTAACTGACATTCCAGAGGTCAGGGCCAAGTATCGAGCTCTGTGCTGCGCCCGACGTAATTCTGAGGTTGCGTGTACCGTCTGTTGTGTGGTATAGGAGAACTCTGTCATTTAGGTAGCTCCTTATAATTAAGTTGAGGTACTTGGGTATGTTGAACTTGGTCTCCAGAGCTGCGATAATGTTCTTCCATTGGACGCTATTGAAGGCATTTCGAACATCTAATGTCGCCAATAGAACTATCTTCTTATTATTATGGCACCCTCGTTGAGCTAATTGCACACTTCTCGTGACGTTCTCAATGGCACCTAGTGTCGATTTGTTGGGTCTGAACCCATATTGTTTTGGTGATAGACCGCCAGCGCTAATTATGGCTGCTTCTAATCTGAGTTTAATCATCCTTTCCAGCAGTTTCCCAGCGGTGTCCAGCATACAGAGCGGCCGATATGCTCATGGGCTGTCGGGTTCCCCTTTCCCTTGCTAATCAAAACGAGCGATTGTCTCTTCCAAATTTCTGGGAATACACCGGCTTTTAGACAAGCATTGAACATGTCCAGCAGTACTTTGGGGTGGCTGATGGCTATTACTTTTAGCACTTCAACAGGTATTCCGTCTGGGCCAGGCGATTTTTTGGGCTAAAACTTGCTTGTTGCTGACTGCAGCTCTTCAATTGTAAAAGGCGGTATCTCTGTGGGAGCTCCTTCAACATTTAGTTCATCCATTATTTCTTCGTGAGTTGGAAATAAAGCGTTTACGATTCGGTCCATTTTGAGGGCGCTCAGAGTAAAATAAACAAAAATAAAATAAAATAAGATATAATAAAATAAAATAAAATAATATAAAATAAAATAAAATAAAATAGAGTAAAATAAACAAAAATAAAAATAAAATCAAAAAAATACAAAATAACTTAAAAAACAAGAAACAAAATAGAGTAAAATCGAGTAAAATAAACAAATATAAAACAAAATAAGATATAATAAAATCAACCAAAATAAAATAAAATAAAATAAAATAGAGTAAAATAAACAGAAATAAAATCAAATAATATAAAATAAAATAAAATAAAGTAGAGTAAAATAAAAAAAAAATAAAATAAAATAAGATCTAATAATATAAAATAAAATAAAACAAAGTAAATTAAACAAAAATAAATTAAAATACTATAAAATAAATTAAAATAAAATAAAAAATAATAAAATAAAATAAAATAAAATAAATAAAGCAAAATTAAATAAAATAAAATTAAATAAAATGAAACAAAATAAAATAAAATAGAGTAAAATAGAGTAAAATAAACAAAAATATAATAAAATATATTGTAGTGAAATAAAATAAAATAAAATAAAATAAAAAAATAAAAAATGGAGTAAATTAAAAAAAATAAAATACAAAGAAACCAAATATAAAAAATAAAATAAAATAGAGTAAAAAAAAAAAAAACTTTGGGGTGGCTGATGGCTATTACTTTTAGCACTTCAACAGGTATTCCGTCTGGGCCAGGCGATTTTTTGGGCTTCAACTTGCTTGTTGCTGACTGCAGCTCTTCAATGGTAAAAGGCGGTATCTCTGTGGGAGCTCCTTCATCATTTAGTTCACCCATTATTTCTTCGTGAGTTGGAAATAAAGCGTTTACGATTCGGTCCATTTTGAGGGCGCTCAGAGTAAAATAAACAAAAATAAAATAAAATAAGATATAACAAAATAAAATAAAATAATATAAAATAAAATAAAATAAAATAGAGTAAAATAAACAAAAATAAAAATAAAATCAAAAAAAATACAAAATAACTTAAAAAAAATGAAACAAAATAGAGTAAAATCGAGTAAAATAAACAAATATAAAACAAAATAAGATATAATAAAATCAAACAAAATAAAATAAAATAAAATAAAATAAAATAGAGTTAAATAAACAGAAATAACATAACATATAATAAAATCAAATAAAAGAATATAAAATGAAATGAAATAAAATAAAATAAAATAAAATAAAATAAAGTAAAATAACATAAAATCAAATGAAATGAAATGAAATAAAAAAATGAAAATAAAAAAAATAAAATGAATTAAATTAAAATAAAATAAATAAAAGAAAAAAAAAATAAATTAAAATTAAAAATATAAATAAATAAATAAATAAATAAATAATAAAATAAAGGAAAAAAAATTTAATAAATTTAAAAAAAATAATAATAAAAAAATAAAATTAAAAAAAATGAAATGAAATTAAAAAAAAGCAAATAAAATTAAATAGAATAAAAAAACTAGAATAAAAAAAATAAAATAAAATAAAAAAAATTAAAAAAATATATAAAAAAATAAAATAAAATATAATAAAATTTAGCAAACAAAAAAACAAAAATAAAGTAAAATAAAATAAAAAATATTAAAACAAAAACCAATTAAAATAAAATAAATTTAAAATAATAAAATAAAATAATATAATATAAAATAGAGTAAAATAAACAAAATTTTAATAAAATAAATTAAAATAAAATAAAATTAAATCAAATCTAATAAAAGAAAATAAAATAAAATAAAATAAAATAAAATAAAATAAAATAGAGTAAAATAAACAGAAATATAATCAAATAATATAAAATAAAATAAAATAAAGTAGAGTAAAATAAAAAAAATATAAAATAAAATAAGATCTAATAATATAAAATAAAATAAAACAAAGTAAACTAAACAAAAATAAATTAAAATACTATAAAATAAATTAAAATAAAACAAAAAATAATAAAATAAAATAATATAAAATAAAATAAAGCAAAATTAAATTAAATAAAATTAAATAAAATGAAACAAAATAAAATAAAATTGAGTAAAATAGAGTAAAATAAACAAAAATATAATAAAATATATTATAGTGAAATCAAATAAAATAAAATAAAATAAAAAAATAAAAAATGGAGTAAATTAAGAAAATTAAAATACAAAGAAACCAAATATAAAAAATAAAATAAAATAGAGTAAAAAAAAAACAAAAATAAAATAAAATTAAAAAAATAAAAATCAAACAAAAAAATTAAATTAAATCAAATAAAAAATAAATAATTTAAATAAAATAAAATAAAATAAAATAGAGTAAAATAAACAAACAAAAAATAAAATAAAATATAATAAAATAAAATAAAATAAAAAAATAAATTAATTTTAATAAAATATAATAATAAAAATAAAATAGAAAAATAAAACAGAGCAAAATAAACAAAAATAACATAACATATAACAAAATCAAATAAAATAATATAAAATGAAATGAAATAAAATAAAATAATATTAAATAAATTAACGTAAAATAAAATGAAATGAAATGAAATGAAAATAAAAAAAAATAAAATGAATTAAAATAAAATAAAATAAATAAAAGGAAATAAAAAAATAAATTAAAATTAAAAAAATAAATAAATAAATAAATAAATAAATAATAAAATAAAGGAAAAAAATTTAATAAATTAAAATAAAATAATTAAAAAAAATAAAATTAAAAAAAATGAAATGAAATTATAAAAAGCAAATAGAATTAAATAGAATAAAAAAACTAGAATAAAAAAATTAAATTAAATTAAAAATATAAAAAAATTTCTAAAAAAAATAAAATAAAATATAATAAAATTTAGCACACAAAAAAACAAAAATGAAGTAAAATAAAATAAAAAATATTAAAATAAAATAAATTAAAATAAAATAAATTTAAAAAATAAAATAAAATAATATAATATAAAAGAGAGTAAAATAAAAAAAAATTTAACATAATAAAATAAAATAAAATAAAATTAAATCAAATCTAATAAAAGATAATAAAATAAAATAAAATAAAATAAAATAAAATAAAATAGAGTAAAATAAACAGAAATAAAATCAAATAATATAAAATAAAATAAAATAAAGTAGAGTAAAATAAAAAAAAAATAAAATAAAATAAGATATAATAATATAAAATAAAATAAAACAAAGTAAATTAAACAAAAAAAATTAAAATACTATAAAATAAATTAAAATAAAATAAAAAATAATAAAATAAAATAATATAAAGCAAAATTAAATAAAATAAAATTAAATAAAATGAAACAAAATAAAATAAAATAGAGTAAAATAGAGTAAAATAAACAAATATATAATAAAATATATTATAATGAATTCAAATAAAATAAAATAAAATAAAAAAATAAAAAATAGAGTAAATTAAAAAAAATAAAATACAAAGAAACCAAATATAAAAAATAAAATAAAATGGAGTAAAAAAAACAAAAAAAAAATAAAATAAAAAAAGTAAAAATCAAACAAAAAGATTAAATTAAATCAAATAAAAAATAAATAAACTAAAATAAAATAAAATAGAGTAAAATAAACAAACAAAAAATAAAATAAAACATAATAAAATAAAATAAAATAAAAAAATAAATTAAATTTAATAAAATATAATAATAAAAATAAAATAAAAAAATAAAACAGAGCAAAATAACCAAAAATAACATAACATATAATAAAATCAAATAAAAGAATATAAAATGAAATGAAATCAAATAAAATAAATAAAATAAAATAAAATAAATAAAATGAAATGAAAAGAAATGAAATAAAAAAATGAAAAAATAAAAATAAAATGAATTAAATTAAAATAAAATAAATAAAAGGAAATAAAAAAATAAATTAAAATTAAAAAAATAAATAAATAAATAAATAATAAAATAAAGGAAAAAAAATTTAATAAATTTAAAAAAAATAATAAAAAAAAATAAAATTAAAAAAAATGAAATGAAATTAAAAAAAAGCAAATAAAATTAAATAGAATAAAAAAACTAGAATAAAAAAATAAAATAAAATTAAAAAAAATAAAAAAATATATAAAAAAATAAAATAAAATATAATAAAATTTAGCAAACAAAAAACCAAAAATAAAGTAAAATAAAATAAAAAATATTAAAATAAAATCAATTAAAATAAAATAGATTTAAATTAATAAAATAAAATAATATAATATAAAAGAGAGTAAAATAAAAAAAATTTTAATAAAATAAAATAAAATTAAATTAAATTAAATCAAATCTAATAAAAGAAAATAAAATAAAATTATATAAAATAAAAGAAAATAAAATAGAGTAAAATAAACAGAAATAAAATCAAATAATATAAAATAAAATAAAATAAAGTAGAGAAAAATAAAAAAAATATAAAATAAAATAATATATAATAATATAAAATAAAATAAAATAAAGTAAATTAAAAAATAATAAATTAAAAAAACCTATAAAAAAAATAAAAATATAATAAAATTAAAATAAAATAAAATAAAATAAAGCAAAATTAAATAAAATAAAATTAAATAAAATGAAACAAAATAAAATAAAATTGAGTAAAATAGAGTAAAATAAACAAAAATATAATAAAATATATTATAATGAAATCAAATAAAATTAAATAAAATAAAAAAATAAAAAATAGAGTAAATTAAAAAAAAATAAAATACAAAGAAACCAAATATAAAAAATAAAATAAAATAGAGTAAAAAAAAACAAAAATAAAATAAAATTAAAAAAATAAAAATCAAACAAAAAAATTAAATTAAATCAAATAAAAAATAAATAAACTAAAATAAATTAAAATAGAGTAAAATAAACAAACAAAAAATAAAATAAAATGTAATAAAATAAAATAAAATAAAAAAATAAATTAAATTTAATAAAATATAATAATAAAAATAAAATAAAAAAATAAAACAGAGCAAAATAAACAAAAATAACATAACATATAATAAAATCAAATAAAATAATATAAAATGAAATGAAACAAAATAAAATAAAATAAAATAAAATAACGTAAAATTAAATGAAATGAAATGAAATGAAATAAAAAAATGACAAAAAAAAAATGAATTAAATTAAAATAAAATTAATAAAATCAAATAAAAAAATAAATTAAAATTAAAAAAATAAATAAATAAATAAATAAATAAATAATAAAATAAAGGAAAAAAATTTAATAAAT
Organism: Neoceratitis asiatica; assembly: GCA_030068015.2. Taxonomy (NCBI): domain Eukaryota; kingdom Metazoa; phylum Arthropoda; class Insecta; order Diptera; family Tephritidae; genus Neoceratitis; species Neoceratitis asiatica. The sequence goes on along the minus strand of CM061526.1, from coordinate 40,541,995 downwards.
TAAAATAAAATAATAAAAAAAAAATAAAAATAAAAAAAATGAAATGAAATTAAAAAAAAGCAAATAAAATTAAATAGAATAAAAAAACTAGAATTAAAAATAAAATAAAATAAAAAATATAAAAAAATATATAAAAAAATAAAATAAAATATAATAAAATTTAGCAAACAAAAAAACAAAAATAAAGTAAAATAAAATAAAAAATATTAAAATAAAATCAATTAAAATAAAATAAATTTAAAAAATAAAATAAAATAATATAATATAAAAGAGAGTAAAATAAAAAAAATTTTAATAAAATAGAAAAAATAAAATAAAATTAAATCAAATCTAATAAAAGAAAATAAAATAAAATAAAATCAAATAAATTAAAATAAAATAAAATAGAGTAAAATAAACAGAAATAAAATCAAATAATATAAAATAAAATAAAACAAAGTAAATTAAACAAAAATAAATTAAAATACTATAAAATAAATTAAAATAAAATAAAAAATAATAAAATAAAATAAAATAAAATAAGATAAAGCAAAATTAGATAAAATAAAATTAAATTAAATGAAACAAAATAAAATAAAATAGAGTAAAATAGAGTAAAATAAACAAAAATATAATAAAATATATTATAATGAAATCAAATAAAATAAAATAAAATAAAAAAATAAAAAATAGAGTAATAATAAAACACAAAGAAACCAAATATAAAAAATAAAATAAAATAGAGTAAAAAAAAAAACAAAAATAAAATAAAATTAAAAAAATAAAAATCAAACAAAAAAATTTAATTAAATCAAATAAAAAATAAATAAACTAAAATAAAATAAAATAAAATAAAATAGAGTAAATAAACAAACAAAAAATAAAATAAAATATAATAAAATAAAATAAAATAAAAAAATAAAACAGAGCAAAATAAACAAAAATAACATAACATATAATAAAATCAAATAAAATAATATAAAATGAAATGAAATAAAATAAAATAAAATAAAATAAAATAAAGTAAAATTAAATGAAATGAAATGAAATGAAATAAAAAAATGAAAATAAAAAAAAATAAAATGAATTAAATTAAAATAAAATAAATAAAAGGAAATAAAAAAATAAATTAAAATTAAAAAAAAAAATAAATAAATAAATAAATAAATAATAAAATAAAGGAAAAAAATTTAATATATTAAAATAAAATAATATAAAAAAATAAAATTAAAAAAAATGAAATGAAATTAAAAAAAAGCAAATAAAATTAAATAGAATAAAAAAACTAGAATAAAAAAATAAAATAAAATTAAAAAAATAAAAAAATATATAAAAAAATAAAATAAAATTAATTAAAATTTAGCAAACAAAAAAACAAATATAAAGTAAAATAAAATAAAAAATATTAAAACAAAAACCAAATAAAATAAAATAAATTTAAAATAATAAAATAAAATAATATAATATAAAAGAGAGTAAAATAAACAAAATTTTAATAAAATAAAATAAAATAAAATTAAATCAAATCTAATAAAAGAAAATAAAATAAAATAAAATACAATAAAATAGAGTAAAATAAACAAAAATTAAATAAAATAAAATGAAGGAAAATAAAGTAAAATAAAATTAAATGAAATAAAATAAAATAAGGTTATATAAATAAAATAAAATAAAATAAAGTAAAATAAACTGAAATAAAAATATATAAAATAAAATAAAATAAAATAAAATAATATAAAATAAAATAAAGTGAAATAAGACAAAATCAAAAAAAAATATAAATTAAAATAATCTAAAATAAAATAATATAAAATAAAATAAAATAAAGCAAAATAAAATAAAATGAAATGAAATAAAATAAAATTAAATTAAATTAAATTAATTAAATTAAAATAATATATAATAAAATAAAATAAAATAAAATAAAATTAAATTAAATTAAATTAAATAAATAAATAAATAAAAAATATAAAAAAATTTAAAATAAAAATAAAAATGAAACAAAATTATATAAAACAAAAAAGAAATAAAGTAATATATAAAATAGAAAAAAAGAAATAAAATAAAATAAAATAAATAAAAATTTAAAAAAATAAAATAAAATAAAATAAAATAAAACGAACAAAAATTAAAAAAGTTAAATTGTTCAGAATAAAATAAGTAACACACAATAAAATTAAACTAATTTCAATAAAATAAAATAAAAAAAAATAAAATTAAAAACCAAAATAAAATAAAATGATAATAGAATATAATAAAACTAAATTAAATAAAACCAAATTTCATAGAATTGATTGATAGGTAAAAAAAAAATAACGTAAAATTAATTATAAAATAATATGTAAAGCAAAAATTGAATAAATAAAATAAAATAAGCTACATGAATTTTTCTAAACTAAACTACACTAAAATATATTAGCAACCCTACAAGTTATCTATAGTTGTACTACGACACTTATGCACGTGATCGGACTTTATAAGCTTGCTGTACGAAAATGACAAAGCTAAAAAAAAAAAGTTGGCTTAAGAATGTACAAGTAAACTTGTCAAAAATTGTGTATGGTCGCGTAAAAAATATATGTGTTTGCATGATTTTTACTGCATTCCCTAATTGTCTTATGTTTTGCCCAGCACTTCACCAATGCCACTTTGCTTTTATTTTTGTATGTATATTTAACCAGCCATTGAAACAAAGTACAAATCGTATATAAACTCGAGCACTTCAAAGAGTTGACATCAGTTAATTTTGTTTCTTCAGCAAAACGACAACAACCAAGCTTACAAAATGTCCAAATATGTAAGTATCTAAAAGTGATTATAATTGAATTGTTTTCAGGCAATCCATATGAACGTAAAAATCATATTTGTATATTAAAGTGATATTTTTATATCAAAACTATTTTTAACCATTTCCTCTTCTCACAGTTCGCACTCGTCTTCGTCGCGCTCTTCGCCTTGACTGCTGCCGAACCTAAACCAGCTGTAGTGGCCGCTCCTTTGGCTTACTCTGCACCATTGGTTGCATCTCCCTACGCAGCCGCTTATGCTGCACCATATGCCGCCTACTCTGCTGCTCCTTATGCGGCCTACGCTTCACCATACGCTGCCTACGCTTCGCCCTACGCCGCCTACTCTGCTTATCCCTACGCCAGTGCCGCCTATGTGCTCCGCAAGTAAATAGATAGTAGCAACTGAGATCTGTGATGGCATCAATTGGAATTGATTGGCAATGAATAGGATACAATTGGTTAAAACTTCATTGAAAAGAACAAAAATAAATTAAAAATCCGAAAAACGAAAATCTGAACTTTTTATTACATTTCTTTTAGCAGAGCAGGAAAGTTTAAGTATTTTAACCAACGAAAATTTTTTATCGGGCTTATTTATTGGTGATGAACTTTGTACTCGTATGATATAATTAAAATAATTTAATTTCTCTCGAAAATATTCTGAACTGCAAAAACCTAATAATATATTTTATTTCAATATAAACGCCAATAATCTGATTAATAATATAACCCGCCCTACCTAGCACCTTTTGTTCTCAGACTTAATCTTTATAAAGAAATGTCAGTTTTTTACCATGACTACTGTAAGATAAGCTGGAAAAACTGTTTGTAGGGAGGTGTCAACAATAAAAATAATTTTTTATCTAAGGCAATCCACAAATCCTACGTAAAGGGCAAACAATTCTGACTAATTTAATGTTTAAAATAGTAAATAAAAGTGTAAGCCACGACATTATTCATCGAAGAGTCCTTTACCAATATAGTGGAAAATGTTTAATTTGATAATTTTCCATTTTTCGGAAACAAAGAATTGTCTGTTAAATCCTCTCTACTTAAATCCAATCTGTCTTATCTCTAAATTAAACAAAGGAATTTAAATATTTTTAGGAATATGTATTTTATTTTTGAAATTAAAATTATATATAACTTTTAAAGTAAAAAACCAATACTTGAAACAAACGGGAGCACTCAGAAATCCCAATTTTGAAAATCCAGGCAGTGCATAATCTTGACCCGTCAATAAACACATAAGACGAAATCCCAACAACTTTTTATCTCGGAAGAACCAAAGTAAATACTCTTCGTTTTAGGTTAAAATTTTCGTTTAAATTATAAATTTTTAAAGCAAAATATTAACTTTTGACACTTCAGAAACGTATTTCATAGATCCTTAGATAGATGCTTAACATATTTACCCTACGTCTCTAGGTATATTTTGAACATAACGGTTGAGTGGAAGACAATTAATTACATACCTTAAAAATGCAAATAGGCGCAATATGAAATTAGTATGAAAAATTGCGCAATTATTTTTATACACTATCTGGATTTTCGTTTGAGAATATTTTTATGGTTTGCCTTGTGCTTAAATTTTTTTCGGTCTTTATTGTAATTTGTTGGGATTTGGTCGCGTCTGGAAAATGTCTGATTTTAATTTAGTCCAATCCGAATGATATGCAGCCAAAGCCATCAATTACAGAAATTTATATTAGAGCTTTTAATTAAATTAAAAAGCTAATGATTAATTTTTTCCTTCATTACATTTTTTTTAAGAAAAACTTTGACATTAAAATTTTCTTCAACTCTAAGCATAAAAAAAACTTGCAAACAAAATTTTGCCTTAAAATTTTGCTAACTTCATTGAGATTTTTTTTAGCCCTAACATCGGTGAGAGAAAAGATTATACCTAAGCAATCAATTACAAGAAAACTTCATATAAGAAGAAACCTGCAAGTACGAGGTGTGTTCAAAGGAAAAGGTAAATTTTGCTTTTTTTGAAAAGTACTTATTTATTCAGCAATATCTATTTTGTCCCCTCCAAAGTAATCCCCTTTGGATATATTACACTTGTACCAAAGCTTTTTCCAATCCTCGAATCACTTCTAAAATACGCTTTTCGGTATGGTCATCAGCTCTTTCTTCGATTCTGACTTGATCTCATCAATTGTGGCAAAACGATTTCTTTTCATTGGTTTCTTTAGTTTTTGGAATAGGAAAAAGTTGCAAGGAGCCAAATTTGGTGAATACGGCGGTTAAGGCATCATTACGGCTTTGTTTTTGGCCAAAAAATCACGAATAAGCATTGTTTTGTGAGCTGGTGCATTATCGTTTGTTTTTCCGCAATTCCGATCGTTTGAGCCGCATTGCTTCATGCAAACGTTGCATAACTTTCTTGTAGTATTCCTTATTAGCTGTACGAGCTTTTGGCAGGAACTCATGATGCACTACACCATTGTAATAAAAGGAAACAGTGAGCAAAAACTTCACCTTTTCCTTTGAACATACCTCGTATTATGACTATATAAGTAAAGAAGTTCTATATATAAATAAATGAATTACTGATTGAATTAAAATGCAATTCGTTGTCGTTTAAATTTTTATTTAATTTCTATCCAAAATGTTTAATACTTTTAAACTTCTAATCCTTCAAGCCCCGTTGTCAATATCTAAATTTCTTTTTACTTGCGGAGCAGATAAGCTGCGCTAGCGTAAGGATAAGCGGAGAAGGCAGCGTATGGTGAAGCGTAGGCGGCATAAGGAGCAGCGGCGTAAGCGGCATATGGTGCAGAATAAGCGGCAGCGTAGGGAGAGGCAACCAATGGCGCGGTGTAAGCCAAAGGAGCACTCACGACAGCTGGTTTAGGCTCGGCATCAGTGAAGGCGAAGAGGGCGATGAAGACTAGAGCGAACTATTAATAAATGAAATAATTAATAAAGGATTAGTAAAAAAAAATTATCTTTTCATAAACAAATATTCGTATATATAAATGAAAAGTCTATACTTATCAGTAGAGGATTACCAGACTAATTAACTTCTGCACTTACGTATTTGAACATTTTGTTTATTTTTCTTGTTTTACGTTGTTTTACTTTGATAAAGCAAAAGTAAACTGATAACAAATTTACCAGCAACTTGCTTTTATATAGGATATTTTTTTCATATGGTGGTCATATATATATATTCATCTATACATACACTTAAAATACACATTTGGTCATGTGTTTGTACGCTTATGTGCAAATCATAAATATGCAAGTGCATGTACGTATACGTGGTTGGATAAGTGAAGTGTCTATATTGACATATATACGCACTCTCCTAGTCGCTCATATCGTAATTACATTTTTGTCGAAAATGAGATTTTGAGTGCAATATACTTTTCCGGCCTCCTGTTATGTAAAATATAGCCTAAAATTTTCATAATGATGATTGAATTTTTTCTCGAGGCTCTTAATTTTCTCGTATCTACACATTCGTATTTAAAAATCTCGTATCTGCCTTAATTGAAAAAATATTATTATTCTTCTGGAGAAAAGACCGATTTCATTAAGGACATTTAAAGATTTACGAAGTTTGAACCCCACTCTAAGATTATCACAATTTTTATGATAATTTAAAAGTCGAATTTCTTGTATATTATATATATATATTATATATGTATTAATTTGGAAAATTTTAAATAAATTGTAAACATATTTTCAAACAATTAAACTCTAATTAAATGTTCTATAATATATTAAGTTAAAATTAAATGAAGTTGTTTAAATAAATTAATAAAAGACAAGAAAAAAACGGATGTCTTCGGCCATAACGAAGTCTTTCTACCTTTCATGCACATATAAAATTTATTGCAAATTGCAAAATTCGATTTTGTTAATTTTCAGTGCCAATATGAACTTGAATTTACGTCTGAAGAATACCAAATTTCACGCTCCTGGATGCCTTTTTATCGGAGTTTTTGACCCGAAACCTCATATATGAACAAATCAGTTGTAGAGCGCTATATCATATAGTAATCCGATTTCTTTGATTTTCACTACCAATATGCAATTCATAATATATGTTCGATCGTATATATGCCGGGTCCGACAAATGATGACTGAATGTATAGGTGCAAGTAAAATCGTAGTGCAATACGTAAAATAGCGGCTAAATATTAGTGCACTTAATAGTTGTTGATTGATAATGAATTGAATATTACAAAAACAGATTACATACAGACGTTGGCTCAGTGGTAGAGCACTCGCTTGTGATGTCAGGATCCGTTGGTTCGATCCCTATCAAACGAAGTCTGATGAGGAGTAGTGGTGATCTCCGAAACAGCTGTCACTTCTACCAATTTGTCTTTGTTGTATAGCAGAATATTAAAATAAAATTGAAATTTCGAATAATGCTCATTAACTTATAACAACGAAATTTTCTCAGATCCAAAGTTATTACTGTCAACAGTGTGAGTGAATTGTTTTACAAAAAATTGAATTTTGTAACTTTTTAACTGAGGACTGAAAATCATTATCTTGAGAGGTATTTCCCTTTTAAAGTACCAATTACTCTTATGGAAAGGACTTATTTGACTGATAAATGTTTAGTGTACACGCATTCATTCTTTGGGCACGAACAATGAGAAAAGTGCGTTGAAGTGCAAGTCTTATAAGTATTATAAACATTTAATTAATAATTAGCAAGCAACAACAAGTACTTCTAGCTTTTTTTTATCAAAGTGTGGTAATAAAACACTTGGTAAGTATTTAAGCCTAAGAAAGGAGGGTTAGGTAACAACCAATAATATAATGTTAATTAGTTAAAATAAAAATATTAAAAACTTTTAACGGTAAAAATATGTACAAAAAATATTTCCTTTTTTTAACACAATGAAAAATTATTGAATTTAAATTGCTTAAACGAAAAAATAAAAAAATTAGCCAACATGTTCAAGACGACCCTGCATTGGCAATGAAATAACACCGAAAAAAGTATTAATTTAATATGCGGGACAACTACCAAGTGACTACCAAAAATATGGTTGGCTAGAAACTAAAAATAAAGAGAAAAGCTAAAAAACTATTACGAATACAAGTAAATACTCCTTGTCTAATTGCCATTTGTAGATTTTTTTTTGCACTTAAAATTATAGAGTATTTAAACTCGAGCAACGTACCGATTTATTATCAGTTTTATTTTGTTCTTCTTTGCTGAAGCAACTAACCGAACTTAAAAATCTAACAAAATGTTCAAATACGTACGTACCGAAGTCTTTTAAATAGTTAAAACAAAACAAAAATCGATTTACATAATATTGGGATTTTTAATACAAAATATTTTTTTTTACAGTTCGTAATCGTCTTCGTCGCGCTTATCGCCTTCACTGCTGCTGAACCAAAACCAGCTGTTGTCGCCGCTCCTTTGACTTACTCTGCGCCATTGGTTGCTTCTCCCTACGCTGCTGCCTATGCTGCTCCATATGCCGCTTACGCTCCAGCTCCTTATGCTGCCTACGCTTCGCCCTACGCTGCCTACTCCGCTTACCCTTACGCCAGCGCTGCATATTTGCTCCGGAAGTAGATGGATTGTAATTAAAAAGACTGGATGAAAAACTCAAGGATAAAAAATAAATAAAAATATTTAAATAATATAAACGAAGAAATACGATGATGAGATGATCCGGTATTTTAAAAACCAAAAATTTTAAAATTTCTTCATAGGTTCTTATGAAATCTTGTATGTATATTCATGAGATTTAATCTACGAATGTGTTTTGAACTCTCCTAAAAACTTACACCTGCGTGCGAATTATTTTACCCTCGGATGTCCCAATTGGCTTGCAATAACTTAGAATATATTTTTGACGAGAATCTAAAAACTATTTTTATACCTTTCATGTACATGAAATGGTATATTAACTTAAAGATGACTTGATATTCTACCGACATGAATTCAAGTTAATATTGACACCGAAATTCACTGAAATGAAATTTTACAATTTGCAATAAATTTTATATGTTCATGAAAGATATAAAGACTTTGGCGTAGCCGAAGACAGCCCTTTCTCTTATTTTAATGATAAATATGTTTCTAACTTTAAATCCATTTGATTAAATCTTTTCAACGAAATTTCTTCAAACCAACTTTGCAAGCTCCATAAGACAATTAAAATCCCTTTAAAGGCTACTTTGAACTTCTAAAAATACGGGTCAATGGCTGGAAAGAACGCTAAGAGTAAACCAAAAAGTAAAATAAGACGAAGAGGACTAGGAAATTATTCATTGCCACTAATTTTAATTCGATTTCAATTGCGTTATTGTGACTAATGAAGTGGAACTTTACTTAAAAGCTGCCAGATGAATGCTCAAGGATCGTTAGATTATATACAAACATATGCATGTGGGGAGTGAATTTATGAGAATCCACAAAATATTGTTCGAATTAGAATCGTAATGGAGCCAATTGATTGCCACAGCCAACAAACACAAAGTAACCGTTTTTATGCGGAATTTATAATGATATTGATTGTTTGCACATAATTAGGTTCACGCGAATCCTTGAGCCACACTGACCCCTTCACATATACATACATGCGTAGCATATGTATATACAAATATACTTACAAATACATATAATGCTGATTAAACGACCGCACAAATGATTAGATCCAATTGGGACTTACATAAAAATGTTCATACGTATATATATAGTGTGTTACAATCAGACAAGTATTCGCTTAAAAACGTGATTACGTTCCATTGCATACATGAAAAAAGGATACATTTTGTGACGAAAATCCCATACGAAGGACAAACAAAACTGTTGACAATGTAAATGCAATTTCCCGGAAGGACAGAAAATAAAGAAGCGGCTGTATAATGCAAATTACCCATACCAAGGACAAACAAAAGGGTAGACAGATTAAAAGAAATTCAACATCGTTAAGGATGAACGGAGTAGCTGCAGCTACCGCAGGCAAACGAATAATCAGCCTATCCTTAAGCGCGTGAACAGAATGGTTGGGTCATCTACAGGTATAAAAAGAGAGGCAGCCGCTATCACAAGAGGAGACGAGTAGATAACTTAGTGGAGTTAACACTGCTGTGAGCTGTGTGTGTTTTAGAAACGGATGAGCTGAGTAAAGCAGATAATAAGTGTGTATCATAAATAATTGTAAAATAAGCCGTTGACTAAAGACGAAAATTGTACAAATAAATTCCTGACGGTTAAGAAGCCGAACAAACAAATTTTGGGAGTTTTGTTTAGCAATCCAGTGATCGGACTCGAAGGGTTTGAAAAATCATCGAGGCGAACTTAGCAAATTCGTTACAATATAAACATTTATATGATCATTAGCATTTGTTTACTACATACTCTGTCCATTGAATACTTTTGAAAATCCTTTTCTGCACTGATTTCACTACATTACTTTTAGTTGTTATTGCTATTGTGGTTTTGTTGTTGTTGTCGGACAAAGTTCATTGTTTATTGCTCACATTGCATTGCTGAAATAGACAAAAGGCACTTAGTATTGTATGAAAAGTCCATTCAGCCATCTTTCACTACCTTTGCCATATATGTATGTATGTTTGCACATATGTCATATTCCATTTTGATTGGTCGCCATGTGCAATGTATTTGAATGAATCTGATATGCTGTTAATGGCGAAGAAGCTTACCATACAAAACATACATCTATACACTGTAAACAATGCGAGTATTCCATGCGCTCGTGAAAAACTATATACTCCACGCGGACAATAAGTAATCCAAAATCAACCACAATCCATACAAAAAATATGGCCCAATTTATATTGTGATTTCCTTGGGCCGTACCATATACTCTACCTCTGCTTAACATCCGAGCGCTCCACTGTGTACCTACAGGAAATTATCTTTGGAATTACTCCACAAAATTACTCCATGGAGTACCTACATGCGCTTATATTATGGAATATCTGCGAAAAGCTACATTCGAACCTACTTTTCAGTTACGAATTCAATTCGCTTTGGCTAAGAACTAGTAAAACCTAAAAGTTAGCATAAAAAATTATATTAATAGTAATAATTTATAACTAATAAATATATAACATATCTAAATTTGCTCATTTCTTCTATTTTCTTGGGAATATACATATGTTTTAGTTCAAACTTCTATACCAGCAGAGCAACAACTGACTGGCAATTTCAGATTCATATATTTTTCAGTACACCAATATAAAACTTATTTCGTAATTACAACTTCGTATGTTGTAGTAATTGCGATCTTCAAAACACGAGCAATGATTGGCTAACAACAAATGATGGGGATACGTAAGTAGGTCCAATACTGCTATACAGAGGATTAATTCAATAGGTACTCCAATTAGCCATATGGTACACAAATATTTGCATGGAATCGAAATTGCATGCACCGGAAATTTAATTTTGTTCTTGAAATATTTACATTTGTATGTAAGTATGTTTGTCATTGATATTGTTCGTCCATCAACTCATTTCGTATTCGCCACGTTATGCTTTGAGGCACTTTGATTTCATATTAAGCCATTTTCGTAATTGAGAATACGCTATGAATTTCCACACAATTGTGGGCCATAAACACAGACGAGCGTATTTGCGTAAAATACATATGTATAAGTACTTACATATGCATTTGCGTATACACAAAGTTGTTTGTTTTCGTTATGTGGTTATTCCGTATATTCCTTACGCGGTTTTCACTGTCCTATGCATACATGCAGACTTTCAGAGATTTGTACATCTTGCTTTATGTTTGCTCTCTGCTTAATGTATAAAGACTGAGTTTACACACGAATACTCTTGTTGCTTTTTATCGTCAATTTTTCTTTTGGTATTGCCCTTCACGTTCACACAGGGAAGCTTTGTTCATGGCAATTTTCTGCAATTCCATATTTACACATTTGTTAATACATATATGTATTCAATTGTATATATATACTAATATATTTACATTTACATATACAAATTTAAATTTTTAATTCCATAAATTCTCTAACATTCATTTTAAACTTATCAAAACAGCAACCATTCAGAGAATGTAAATATACATAAATATGAAAAGGAATTTCAAATTTTACAGCGACGAATAAGATAACAAAGCGTGTCAACCAAGCACAACAGTGTCTTTACGCTAGAGTTTCGGCAACAAAAGTATTCGTGTGTAAACTCAGTCAAATGAGCACGAATGCGGCTCCTTTCTATTTTTATCTTCACGCTCTTCAGCCATCTTCGTCGTTTACACTCTTTCTCACATACTTACATTTAGTTTTTCAGTTTGCTAATTAAAACAAAAAACAGCGCTAATAATAAGATCTTCACATCTTTAAAGCCAAAAAATTAAGATAAACTTTTAGAAAAATTTCACTCAATACACAAATAAAGGTGTAAAATGTTTAAAAAGGCTCTCCTTAAACTAAAGTAGATAGTTTGGTATTATTTCTTAATTTAATATTATGGTCTTTTTATGGGGTAAAAGCATTAAGTAAAAGCATTATCTGACTCAAGAAGAGATACTAGTAATTATTATAATATCTTTCTTCCAATGCAATAAAATTAGAGAGAGGGCTAGAGAATGTGGTGCACAGTTTGTATTAAGAAATATTATTAATATTTCATTTTCCAAGGATATTTTTTGCGGATGATACAACAATATTTAGAAGTATACCTTCGAGCTCTGTTATGGCCACTTATAGATTACAACAATTGGAAGAATGGCTAACTACATGGAGAATCAAAATCAATGAGTTGGGAAAAACATGGATTAAATGATTAACCATATTAAAATGAAAATTGCAATTTTACATTCGATTATAGGACCTAACATAAGTCCAAACTAAGCTTAGAAAACAAAATATTACTTTTTAATATACTTATGAAGTCATCTGGACATACGGGATCCAACTTTGTGGATCAGCATCTAAATCTAGTCTAGACAGAACTCGGGATTAAAACCACAACAGAGAGATAGAAAATATGTGTAAAAAATACCCGTTAGGGTTATCTAACCTACCAAACCTCCTAGCTAAAAGTTTATTACAGTAGAGATTAAAGAGAAAAGATTTACATTTGAGCTACGATTAAGGGCTATGCTGCATTCATGGATGATATTTCCTATATCCTTTAATATATTTATTATAATTAATTACAATTGTGTGGTGCATCATGAATTCCTGCCGAAAGGTGGTACAGCTAATAAGGAATACTAAAAGGAAGTTATGCAACGTTTGCGTCGATTCTGCATCACGATAATGCACCAACTCCCACATTAATGCTTATTCGTGATTTTTTGGCCAAAAACAAAACCGTAATCATGCCTCAACCACCTCCACCTCACCATATTTCCATGGCTCCCTGCGACTTTTTCCTATTCCAAAAACTAAAGAAACCAATGAAAGGAAGTGATGAATAAATAAGTACTTTAAAAAAAAATTCAAAATTCACCTCTTCCTTTGTATGCCTTAGTTTATGATATCCCTTTTGTTACATTACTAATTTTGTTTTGTTAAGGCAAAATTACACTTATTTATAATTTATTGCTCCCTGCTTATTTTGGTAGGCCATACGGTGGTAATGGCTACTCTATATTATGTTTAAGAATTAGCTTAATATTTTTTTAAAATTATAATTAGTTTCTGGAAAAAAAGATTCTATAAATACTTAAAAAAAATTTTTTGAAATATAATCATCTAAATAGCGTACATATATATTCAAATAAATATCGGTATTGAATCCATCGACATGTCTTGATTTTTCAAATAGGAAAATTAATATTTAATTTCCAAATGCATAGCATTGAATTTGATAATGTACATGAAAGGTATGAAGTCTTCGGCATGGCTGAAGGCAACAATTTATATACCTTTAATGTACATGAAATGGTATATTCACTTTGATCCGAAGTAAAGAGAGAAAGAGAAGATACAAAGAAGACCAAAATTTGTACCGATTGTATCAGAATCACGAGCTGACTTGATTCAGTCATGTCCATTTATCCGTTTGATCGCCCGTCTATCTGTCTGTCTGTCCGTCTGTCCGTCTGTCTGTTTGAACCCAAACTAGCCCCTCAATTTTTTAAATATTTCAACCAAACTTGGTAGGATACGCTTAAACGATCATTTGTCGGAACCGATATTGCTTCTGAAAATCATCGAAATCAGAATGCTATATCATATATCCCCCATACAATAGATTTGTTCAGATATAAGGTTTTACGTCCTAAATTCGTCGAAAAGTAATCTAAGAGCGGGAAATTTTGTATTCTACATACGTAAATTGAAGTTCAACAACAAGGACAACAGCTGGCTCAGGTTCGGCAGCAGTAAAGGCGAAGAGAATGACGAATACAAAATCCAGCTGAAAGTCAAGAAAAGATATGTAAAGTTAATGTTTTTTAGTCTTTTTTTAAACAAGATATCCAAATTTCGGGAGAATTGTATTTCAATATTTACATATTTCAACATTTTCACTGTATTTTTGTTTATTAGCTCCTTTTTATCTTACGAGTATACTAGATTATCGAGTTTTAATACTTTTTGAATTTCAACAACAAAAAAAGTATTAAAAGTCATATTTATCTTTTCTCTTTTTTACGCTATTTGTTCACTAAAGTGCATATTTTTAGTAATCAAATTCAGAAAAGTTGCAATTTTGGCGGAAGCACGTATGTTCTTTGCTTCGCTTAAATTTAAATTCAATTTAGTTTACTTTAGCAAATTTTGGTCGTTGTCGCGCATATTAAGGTTTTGCCACTTACTGACACTCCATGGTCGGACATAATTTAATTTTAGTTCAAATATTTGCTAAATTTCGACCTCAGTAATACATCATAATGTTTATATTTTTTAACTTGACATAAAGGTGCCGTCAGACGTAGCAATTAATTAATTTCAAATTGCATTTCCAAATAAAATAATTTCAAATTTAATCCCACTTTTAAGGAAATACAATTTCAATTTCTAGAAAACAGTCTGACTCCGCTCAAACAGTTTACAGCACTTTCAAAATATATACAAATTGTTGATGCATTTGAAAATTTAATTTCAGAAATCATATTGCAGATAAACGCACAAGGCAACACGCTACAACTTTTATTCTTGAAATTATTCTAAATTAAATATCAGAAGTTAGATTTAGTGTGGTCATACGACGAAATTTTTTTTTTTTTTACAGCAAAATGCATGAACGAAATATAAATTTCATCAAAATTGCTACGTCTGACGGCACCTTTATTTAATTAAATTTTCTTTTATTCGTAGCTTCATTAGTTGGTGAGTAAGGCATTTATTTATTCGAGCCAATGCAATAATTTTAAAGTTTGCTTATAAGAAAATTCGGCCTACTTAATTACGAACACAGTCAAAAAAGCAGAAAAAACAAGGCAACGTGTTGAGTACGTGTTTAGGTCAATAATGTCACTTTTTCAATTCACTTATCCACTAAATTCGTTGTGTGCACTTTTAAACATAAAGTTTCTGTATATCTAAAACGTATTAATATTTTTGTTTGTATGCACATACATTTGTATAAGTATTTGCAATCGAAAAAAATTTGTATATAAGTTCGAGTCCTCAACTAATTTACCATCAGTTATTTCCTTCCATTCAGTAAATCGACTACCAAAAAAGAACAAAACCAACAACATGTTCAAATACGTAAGCTCAACAAACACATATTTTGTGAACAGTAATTCTGGAATTTTTCCAATTTCATATGTCGATATCTTGATAGAATTCAATAATCCGTTATTAATTACATTTTTCCCCCTACTTGCAGTTCGCTCTCATTTTCGTCGCGCTCTTCGCCTTCGCTGCTGCTGAACCTAAGCCAGCTGTGGTTGCTGCTCCTTTCGCTTACTCTACGCCATTGGTTGCCTCCCCTTACGCTGCTGCCTATGCTGCTCCATATGCCGCTTACGCTGCTGCTCCTTATGCCGCCTACGCTTCGCCCTACGCTGCCTACTCCGCTTACCCTTACGCTAGCGCAGCTTATTTGCTTCGCAAGTAAATTAAGAATATGCATTTGCATGTAGATAGCATTTGTTAGTTCGTCTCTGGAAAAAGCTGAAACTGGATTTTATATACTTTTAGAAAAAATGCAAAGAAAAATAAATGACTAAAAAAGAAACGAAAAATATTTATATTTGTTTTACTTTAAAATTATCCCGAGCTAAAAATTTATAGCTTTTGATAAGCGTAGAGCAACATCTTCAGAGGATGAAAGCCTTGATTGAAATTTAATGGAAATTTCACTCTGTATAATTTCCTGTGCTCACCTTGGTTTAGAAATTAAGGCTTTCAAGATGAGTTTTGATATATCCGTGCAGAAATCGTATGGGGAAACTTGTGGTAAGGGTAGATATCCTACCCTTATGGCGGTTGCAATAGCCACTATTCGTACTACCACCCGGAAAGCCACGGTTTGAGCCCTAGTCTGACCAACATCCAAGATTACAGAACATTAATTTAAAAAATTAAGTTAATAAAGTTAATATTTTTCCGTTTCCAGTTGGTTAAAGCTGCCAACAACGGTACTGTGATTGCCTCATTTACTGCATTCTATAATTTTTGAGTGTGTTTCTTCAATGGGCCAGGCATTTTCAACTTAGGTCACTATCATATTTCTATAACGCATAGATTAATTCAAATATCGTTAAGTCTTGCTGCTGGGATTTCAGTACTTCTTAGGTCTTTCTATTAAACTTTATATTAAACAAGTAAGGAAGACTAAGTTCAGGCGGAAACGGCATTTTGATATTCAGCTGATATTTATAAATATACTTGTGGGTACATATATACATCTACAGATTGGTCAAAAATAGTTGATCTGTTACTTGGGAGGTAGGTATCTGAATCTTTCTAGCCATTCTTGAATACATACCTCATTTAAAGTAGCTTACTAGCCAAATTGGGTTAAGTTCCGTTATTTTTAGGGCAATAATCTAAAAATTTGATTTTGAGTACAGCAGAAAGTATGCATTTGCAATAGCGTTTGTACTTGGGATTCAAAGAACGTGCGAATCAAGTTTCATCAAAACATGGCTAAATCCATTCCTCATTCCTCGAAATTTGAAATACAGGGCTATCAATTCTGTGGTTTCCAAAATAAACATAAATAAAATGCATTTAAAATAAATTTTTTCATGAAATTCCTTTTTTATTATAAAGTTTGAACCTTGTCATTATATGTGAAGCACTACATTAGTCAAAGCCTCGCCTAGTCGTATTCTTCAATTACAAGCCAAAAAATGTCGGTTATCATACGATAATAACGCTCCGATTTGACAGTGACAATCTCGCCGTTATCGTTTTTGAAAAAGTAAGGTCCAATCACACCTCCGAACCAAAGAGCGCACCAGATAGCAAATTTTTTTTGGGTGTAATGATCTCTATTCAACCACGGCATTATGAATGGCCAGCTGGCATCAGTTGTTGTGTGAACTTGACTTTATATAGATATAGGTGTAATTCCAAGTGCAAAATACGCCATAATATTATTTAGTATTCGGCTACACTTTCACTTACAGCAGCGAAATTTAAGATGGAATGAGCAGAACTATGATGCACAAGCCTTAAAATATCTGTAACCGATCCAGTCAGTTTCTTTAAAATTTTATTTATTTGTTGGATTAGTTGGACGATTTCTTTTCTTAAACACGAAACATGACCATGAAAAAATAAATTTTATTAGAAATTATAAATGAATACATTTTCACGGATATTGACTAATGTAGTACGTGCAACATGAAAATTTAAAATTTAAAATCGGGCACAAATAAGATTCATAATTATATTTGCAAACAAAAAATTAAATTTTCCAAATATCCCAACCAGTTACAGAAAATTGTTACAGTCGAACGCTTGAATATTTTGGCTCAGTCAGCATAGTTGAATTACGACATACATGGTTTTAATTTTTAAAAAGCTGATAGAAAAGAAACAGATTTGAATAAATGCAGCTTCCAACACCTTGGACACCATTCATATAAAACCTAATCTATGCTTTTCTTTGAGAGATAACTTTAGTTAGTTTTTTCTTCTCAAATTAGCAAACAGCACTCGCATATTACAATTTTACAATACACATTTTCAAAAAATATACTGCTACTTGGTATAATTTTTACTAAAATGAATGCATGCAAATATAAATGAAATACAATAGGATAAATATAAAGTACTTGGATAGAACATTAAAGGATTTATTGAGTATTTCACACTTTCTGTACTGAGCCTCCCTATATCAAAAAAAAATCGTGGATACGATCATATCACACCAACCATTTCTCACGTTTTTCATGCAAAGCTTTTCAGTCTCATACTATATCTAAGATATTATCCACAAGCATGGGAACAGCCGCAGATAATTATGATAGCTAAACCAGGTAAAGCCGTAACCCTGTTGTCATCATATAGACTCAGGCTGATTGCCTTCCGTTCAAAAACTTTACGAAAAAGTGCGGCTATAAAAAATTTATCCTTTTCTATGAAAATTACATAATTCCTAGAAATCAATTTGCTTTTCGTGAAAAACATGGCACAACTGAACAAGTAAATCGTATAACTGTCCAAAGAAGAAAGCTTTAGAGTTCAGAGAGTAGTACTCGGTGGTTTTCTGGATGCGGTTCAAGTATTTTACAAGGTGTCGCATGATGGTTTAATTTATTTAGTTAAACAACCATTACCTAACACATTCTCCAATATCGTTGAATCATGCCAATGCTACAGACAAGACAATGTAAAAGTAAATGAATACATAACGGAGGAGAATCCAATCAAGGCAGATGCTCTTCTTGGAAGTGTTGTTGGACCAATATTGTATATAGTTGTACAGAGTGACAAAAAAATACGTCAACTTTTGCGAATGAGACTGCTATAGAAAGTCGGCACAAATGTTCCATTACAGCCACCAAGGTGGTAGAACCACGTCTTAAGCTAATTGCAGAAATAAATAAGTGAAAGAAAATAAGTGCAAACACATCACTTTTATATTAAAGCCGAAATCTGTTCTACTCAAGAAGGAAACTATTCCGCAAGCTAATGAAATTACATATGGATGTAATGAATCCTTGAGAGACGAATTTATATATAATACAAAGAGTTTAATCTAAAACTTTAAGAATACTAAGGGTTGTACCCTGGTAGATAGAGACCTGAATATACAAACCATCAATGAAGAAATTGAAATTATAACACAAAAATGCATAGCAAAACTTTTAGTTTAATTTTTAGATTTTATTACTTATTGTGAGGCTTCCTTTGTAGGAGCAGATTCAGTAATTAAAACTAATAGTTAATAAAAAGAAAAATTATATACATAGAAATATATACTTCTTATCCGGCCTACCAAGTGGGAGGGTTCGTTTCGAAAATAGGTGTTCGCACGTGAGCCAGCAGCGCATTTAACATCAATATGAAATTGGAAATTTCAACACATTTTTGATGCCTTGACCTTAGACAAAGCAAAAAATATAAATAAAATCATTCATACATACATATTTTTTTTTAAATACAGCAATTAAAACATATATTACATCTGCCTGTATGTACGAGTGTTTATGCATTTAAACATTGACACGAAAACAATATTTAAAAAACTTCTCAGTTGTCTATTGTCGGCTGTCATAATTGAGTTATCGCATGATTTGAAAAAAAAGATAGGAAAATTGTTGGTAATATGAAATGGAAATGCATAAAAAAGGCAACTCGAGTTAATTGCGTGTGTGTGTCTGTTATTAACCTGCAAATATTTGCGAACCATATGGACCATTGGAGTACCTGTTGGATTAACCCACTATATAACAGCATTGAACCAACTTACGTATCGTCATCAGTTTGTTACTAGATCATTGGCCGTATTTTAAAGATCGCTTTCACTAAGCGAAGTTGCAACTGCGCAATAAGTTTTTGTTGCAGATACTCCATAAGAAGTAGTTTCTAAACTGATTTCCAGTGGTACTTCACGAAGTACTCGGATGTTAGGCATTGATGAAGTATGTGGTCCAAGCTTAGGATATCAAGATGTTTTTTCGTATGGATCGTGGTTGGGTTTGGAGTTATTTATTATCTGCTTAGGGTATGTATGTCACGCGTGCATGGAACACTCGCGTTGTTTGCAGGGTATGGGTCTATGAATACAAATGTGCAGAAGTTACCACAACGCAAAAGTACAAACTTAGCAATTTGATGAAAATACCCCCAAAGTCATGTGTGGGAATTAGTATTCTGTACAGCGTATTTCATTCACTATGTGTGGCTATGACTAACTAACTCCCATCAACTTGGGCACAGTCTGCACGCAATTGAATTGTTGTTATTATTGTTGTTGTTGTATAACGTGGGACGTGCCATGGGCAGCCAAAAGTGTGGCAAAAATCGTGGTTGAAAAAAATGCTTGAGCAAAAGGTAAGAAAGCACTTGGTTCGCATGGAATCGAATATGAAAACAATTTTCAAGGTCCGCGGATCGAGATTAAAATAGGATAATTTTGCAAATCTTAAAAGGAGTATTTTTGTACTTCTCATGTACATGAAATGATATACTAACTTTGGTCCGAAGTGTGTAAGTACCAAAAGGAAATACAACTATAATTTATGCCATTCGTATCAGAATGATGAGCTGAGTTGATTTAGCCATATCCGACTGTCCGTCTGTTTGAATGCAAACTAGTCCCTTATTATTATTTATTTCAACCAAACGTGGTAGGCAGATGCGGGTACATTTTATCGGTAATGTGTCAAACCGGTCAGATCGGACCACTATAGCTTATATACAACTGATTTTTGTTAAATCTGTCAAAAAAAAAGCAGTTAAGATATTAAATATATAATGAATTGCACATTGGTACTGAAAATCTTTCAAATCGGCCGACTATAACATATAGCTCCCATTCACTGATTTGTTCAGATATGAGGTTTTGCGTCAAATAACCGTCAAACTAACATCTAGAAGCGCATAATTTGGTGAACAATGAAATCTAGCAATAATCAGATATGTATGTACATGAAAGGTATAAAAACTTCAACTTGGCCTTTCTTTCTTTCTTGTTATTTTTTTGCTCCCTTAATTTTTTCCAGGGCTGTAGTTATTTTTTAATTTAATTTTAAAATTTATCATTCGTAATACATTTTCTTTCATGACGTTGGTGTTATTTTTGTTGCTCACTCAAGTACGTTACAATAAAAATGTGAATTTTCATTTTTCTCAAAAAATATTTATTTTTATATTACTCAATATTGTCATGTTACAATTTTTGTTTATTTTTTTAAAAATTTTCAGTTGAATACAAATAAAATAATGCACAAACATTAACATCAAGTAAGTATATAATTCTTAAGTGGAGCAATATTTTACGCTCAACATATGGTTCCTTGAGCTGCCGATAAGGAACTCACTATTCATTGGTTTCTGACGTTAACACTATATTGTCCTTTTCAAAGTAGTCCCTCAATCGTCGCAAAGTTGAAATTTGGAAAAAATTAAAAGTTGTAAAGTGATGAATCTTATGGGTACATGGGCTGAGGCATCATTGTAGTGTTGGTCAAAAGTGTGGTCAAAACGTTGTTTTTCCACAATTCTTGGAGTTTACTTCGTATTACTCCTTAAATGTATGATCTAGTGGTAATAACTCCAGATGCACTACTCCATAATAAAAGAAGAAGCTTCAAGTCCTCCTATTTTATTGACTTCATTTCGATGCAGCTAAAAACTGCAAAGCTAATTCCAAACCTATATCTAAGCGATTTGCAATAACTTGGGTATCTGGCAAGAAATAGTATGCAAGAAAAGGGCGAAATTAGCTCTCATGATTCCCTAGCGAGGCTGAGTATCACAATATCCGCAGAAAAACACACTTGCGCCCAAAGATTTTGCTTTAGTTTATCTTTTTGGAAGCGAAAAAACTCCTTATAGGTTTGCACGAGACAAGATACATTTTAAGTGAAGAAAGCATAAACCTTATATTCCCTCACTTTATTTTTATACATAAATACAAACATATAATTAATATTATCAAAAATCATAACCGTTATTTGCAAATGCATAATTTCTTAAGAGTCAAATTGTTATTAAAAATTTAAAAAAAATCTTATTTTATAAATTTTATTTTTATTACTGTAAGCTGTTGCATACGTTATATAAACAAACTTTAAATACCCATGTGAGCATAATACCACAGAGAATTAGAAATAACTATTCACCTACATACATGAGTGTACCTTTCGTAGACTTGTTTCTCTGTATGTTAATTTGTTTCTTTTTGCCAGTGACAGTAATGAGCACTTAACGTGGCCATTAGCGCACAGCCGGCTACTAAGCCGAGGGTGGAGGTGAAGTGATGGCCAACGGGCCTGTTTTACACACTATGCATATTTAATAAATATATATAAATACCAACATACATACATACACACCTACATTACTACATCTAAAACAAAGAAACAATAGATGCTAACTTAGAATATTGGAAGCTGCAATTTGCGTTTGGAATTTTTATATAAAAGCACGTTTCATCAACCTTTGATTAAACAGTATCTTTTATGCGAACCAATAACAAACTACAAAACTACAGAATATTGGGACCAAAATGTTCAAATACGTAAGTTTACATGCTTTATCATTACCCATTCTTTTTTGTTTCTTAATTCTTGATTTTAAATGTCAAACGATCAACTAAACGCTAATTAAGTTTTCACATATTCTTGTATTTTCTCTATTGCAGCTCGCTCTCCTCTTTGCCGCAATTTTCGCCGTGGCTGCTGCTAAGCCCAGCATTATTGCGCCTTTGACCACCTATTCGACATCACTGTTATCTTCACCATTCTCCCCAGTCTACACTTCACCGTATGCCGCCTATGCTTCATCTCCTTATTATTCTCCATACGCAGCATACTCACCTTACTACTCTGCTTACTCCACTTATCCAGCGTACGGTTCATTGTTGTTCGGGAAATGAACTATGAGTATGATTAACTCAACTTGAAAGAAAAAAATGTGTTTTTCAGTATTATTTTGCTTTGCTTTATACTATTCATGCAATGAACGAATAAATTTCTATTTGGCACACTAAATATTATTTTATGAAATAAAAATTTCATATTCTACAAAGTATTGATTAAAGTGCAAAATTTTCTAAATTATGAGTTAATAAAGCCCGCAGCAGCGAATTTACACTTAGCCATTGACTGTGGATCTACAAGTGCAAGAAAGAGGAAACTAAGAATGTCTCATCTAGATTCATCTGCAAAAATACAAAAGTGTGCAATGCGTTTCCAGCTGTTGTTCAATTTTTGCTAAAAGTCTCTTCCCACGGACTACCAGAAGACAGTCGCTGAAGCTTCTTACAGTTGTTCATTCCCTTACTAGTTGAACTCCTGGAGAAATGAGCTTAGCTTATATTGCCTTTATCGCCTACCTTGGGCTATTAAGTCATTTCAACTTTTCAAGTCATTCTAGCTTATTGACAATATGCGAACTATAGTATAGATTGGCTAAAAGCCCAGAGATGGGATGCAAGACATCAAAAACACCAAAAAACGTTCTCAAGATTTTCTCAAGCAGTTAAATCTAACTCACTTATGCGCGTGCCTCGGAACGCCTATCCATTTCTCAATATGCCAACAGCGAAAGATGCTCCGCACCAACACACTTTTGCTTAAGAAAGTTAGCTTGAAAACTTTTTTTCTAACTTACGATAATAAGCTAACCTAAACAATTTAATACAGCATAACCAACGTAGAACATCGGATTTTTATTTTTATATTGAATCATTTTGATGTTATAATTTATGCATATAGATATGTATATATGTGTATCGTATTAAATTTCAAAGTATGTACATATTTAACTACCGAATAAATTGTATCATTATTTTATATTTTCTTTAGTTACATTTCCTAATGTTTGCATGGGAATGTTTATTACCATTCGAAAGAACATTCTTTCGCATTTACTTTTTTAAAATTACCTCTTTCAAATATTGGCCGCGGCTGTGTTTCAGATGGTCCAATTTTCTATGTCTAGTTCGAGCATTTCAACTGGTAACTGGCGAATGACACGCGTAATGTTTTGCTCAAAGGCCGCATAAGCTTTACACTTTACATATTCCCACAGGAAAAAGTCTAACGGCGTGATATCACATGATCATGCTGGCTAATCGACCGGCCCAAAACGTGAAATTATCTGCTCACCGAAGTGTTCTCTCAATAAATCCATTGATTGATGTGATGTGTGGGAAGTGGCGCCGTCTTATTGAAACCAAATGTCGCAGAGATCACGAGCTTCAATTTCGGGAATCAAATAGTTGGTTATCATGGCGCGATAACGGTCGCCATTGACGCTTACGTTCTCACCGGCATCATTTTTGAAGAAATATGGACCGATGATTCCAGGGACCCGCAAACCACACCAAACCCTTGGTTTTTCTGGATGAAATGGCAGCTATTGAATCTCTTCATGTTGCTCTTCGTCCCAAATGCGGCAATTTTGCTTGTTTACCATTACCTTGCCATTGAGCCATAAATGGCCCTTATCGCTGAACAAAATTTGGCTCGAAAAAGTCGAATCTTCTCGGAACTCTTCAAGAGCCCATAGAGCGAAGCGATGTCGTTTGGGAAGGTCGAGCGGCTTCAGTTCTTACACAAGCAGTATTTTGTAAGCTTTCAATTTAAGATCTCGACGTAAAATGCGCTAAGTCGTTCCATACGTCAGTCCGAATCTACTTTCCACGGTCTTCGTGTACACTCTCAGCTACGGCCACTATATTTTCTTCACTGTGTGCTGAACGTGGTATTTCAGTCGAATATTATCCAATAATGAACGCTGGGTCTCAAGAAGAGTGATGGTGTTGCGAATAGTACGATCAGTAGGCCAATTATGTTGACCATATGTGGAGTGAAGCGCGCGAAACACATTCTTTATAAAACGTGAATTTTCGTAATAAAGTTGAATGATTTGTAAACGTTGTTCAAGCGTGTCTTTCCATGATGAAATGCCCAACAATACTGAACAAAAATAACATGAAAGCTTGACACAACTTACGCGTGATCTGTCAAAAAAATGCTATTGAAAAAAGTACTTCTACTTGGATCACCCTTAATTACTTCATATGGGGACAGGAATAAAAGTATGTTCTAATTGGAAGCGTTTGTAAATGATTGAGTTCTTTTTTGATATTTAAAATGGAAGAGTAGGAGAGCAGCGCATGGGGTTGATAGACTAATAAGTGTGAGTGTAGTTTGTCCAGAATTCGTTTGCGCATATTTAATAAGCTTTGCGTACATCATCCTTGATATCTGCTTTACTTAAGATGTTGATTAGATTAAGTGGAGAGAGACTGTTGCCAACTTGGCTGCACTATCAGCGAACGTATTTCCAATAAGACTTGGTGCCCAAAGTAATTTAATTTCGTTGTATCCAAAGTAGTTTATTTTTACATTGTTTTGGTTGATGTTGAAGGTTGCTTGTAATGGTGACTTGCAATATGATTTTTTATTGTAGATCCATTAATGGGAAGCCAGTACACATTTTGGATTGAAGGTAGTTTATATTACACTTTAATTTGGGATTGCTTAAATATTTACTACTACTATGATATTGTGTACATAAAGGTTTTATATGGTCGTTCCATATGTAATTATTACTGACGATTAATCCAAGAATTTTTAAAATTTTTACCATATAGTCGAGTTATTAATACTTATATCTAGGTTATTACAAATGATTAGATTTTGAACCAGTTGAAAATTTCATTAATTAATTTATGTAGCTCGGTTTCAAAAAAATTTTTTTTATTTGCAAATATATAAATATCGCCAGCGTAGTTTATAGATTGAAATATTTGTTATTTAGAATGGTAGCGTTAAGTTTTTATATGCTATTAGAATTAGTGTGGAGACCCCGGAGCAATCCTAATCTCAAGAGGCCAAAATTCGGAGAGATCTCCGTTAGCTTTCACCAATATTTTCCTAAACTAATTCCTGATGTATTTGATAATATTTCGTACAATTTTCCACTCCATTAATTATTCAACTATCGAATGTAATCTGATTCCATCAAATGCGCTTTTGATATTTGTTCATCAAATATGAGAAGGCCTTCTATAGTGTCGGAATTTGGCTTAAAAGCTGTTTGAAATTTTAGGAGAAGCTTCTTGTAGATCAGATGCTACATAATCCTTCTGGATATAATTGCTTTCGTTATACAGGATAGAAGAGACATAGGGCAATATCTCTCAATGCGATCTTTCGTTTTATTGGAGTTAGATATAGTAATAATGACTGAAGTCTCTGGAGAGGTCAGAAATAGTTTTAGCTAGGCAGTTTGATATTTGTGGGAGTGATGCGAGGCTGTCCTCCGAATAACGAATAATACGGATATATTTTGAGGTTTTTCGTCCCTATGTGGAGTTTACTTCATCCCAGAGTTCTCTGGTAGAGGTACATCAACCTTATGTCTTTAGTAAACTCAACAAAAGTTTGCCTTTACGAAGTTTTTTACCTCTCTTTTGAAAATAGCATTTGTTCTCTTATATTCTAAGACGTTTTCTCTAGTCGGATTGATTCGTCTCCAGAAATAACATTTTTTTTGTCTGAGGGTGGTTAGAATTTTTTTCAACCAATATGTTCTTCGTTGATTAAGTCGTGGACTGACAACTGAAATAGAGGACTTGGCGCTTAGATGTATTTTCTTTGCTAATATTTTTTGAGATGTTGGATGATTTATCTTTGATATTTAGCCCAATTGGCAAAATCGAGTTTGTATTTAAGACATTTATTTGAATTTGGAGTATGATGATAGCAGAAAAGTTTGATAGAAATGAGCAAGTGATCGTTATCATGTGGCTCTTTTGCGAAGAAGCGATATTTAGGGGTGGGATACATATGCTGAGGTCTATGTGGTTAAACGAATGGGTGTTTAGAAGTGTGTAGGTGATTAATCATTCAAAATGATTAAGTTGCTGTTTTGAATAAACTTTGTAATGGTCGTACCGATTTTGAAAAACCAAGAAAGGAGTATTTATTTACGGTTTTAAATGTTAATACGAGTATGCCTTTTCTTTTTCGGGATGTGGGGCAGTTTTTGTTGTCAGAACAGTGATCTAGTTTGCGATTTATGCCTTCAAATTTTTTGCCAGAGGTTGGTGCGTATGTTCCAAATAAGCAAACGTTGCTTTTGTCTTTAGATTTACAGTGTTTTCCAGTATGACCGATTTGAGCAGTTTTTTCTGCATCGAAGGTATATTAACAAATTTACCGTGTTTAATTTCAGTGATTTTTGTGCAATCAGTGACATCTTGGTTGCTTAAACCGCTTAAGATTTCTTTTACGCTAAGATTAACTAGAAAACCAGAGAATATAATACATTTTACAGTGTTTAGTGTTGGTTGTAGGGTGTTATGTTACACAAATTGGGCTGAAAACCGGTCTTCCTTGGTAATGAATTCAAGAGCTTTATGTGTGAGAAAGATGTTAAATTCTTTTAAGAGCTTATCACCTTCCTTTTTATTGTCAAGCATTTTGGGTAGAGAACTAGCTTAGCACTTGCGGGATAAAAGATTTTCTTTAACTGATGGAAGTTTTGAGAGTTATTAGGTTCATTGTTTTACGTTTCGCGGGGGCTTGCTCCCCCAATATGGCAAATAATTTTTACCCCTACCTCCCATATCGTAGGCCATTATGAAGAACAATTTTGTATTACCTGTACCACCCACGTTCTATATTTTAATAAAATAGAAGCACATGATGGTATTAAAAATGGCAAAGAAAAATCACTCACAATAACATTACTTTTGATAGAGGGGGCACCGCTGCTTGGGACATTGACATTACAACGAAATCTGTCGGCGTGATTTGACGCTAGGTTACGTTCAAGGCTCAAACTTATTGTTCATGGACAATTCAGTGAGTATATTAAATGGCCTTTGAACAGGAGGATGGAAAGGAAAGTTGTCAGCATATATCATGCTGTTTTTTCAGAATGAAAAGCTAGTCAAATAGTGCAAGTTATATCGGATGACAGGTTACACCAGAATCTTAGGGAATTAAATACACGATGGCCATGAATTCAATATCAATGACCAGCAAACGAATAGATGTCCTCCTGGTCCACTGCGATCTCTTTCCGGAAAAATGGATTTCACTGCAACCCGACAAATGCAGACGCTGAAACAACATTCAATGAAATTAAATGGAAAAGACACTCCATATCTAAAGATGTTGAAACCGGCAAAATGGTTTGGAAAATCAATGGCTACTATTCTGAAATCAGTTCGGAGTATGCAAAAAAATTTATACTTGATTGATTACGTGTATCTCGTGCAAAATAGATAATCAAAGTACGAAATTTCAGTAAAAAACAAAATTTAATTGCCGGTGAAAATCGTTTCGAAAAGGAACACAGAAAATGAGCACGTATTGAAGTGAAAAATTTCACACTTCGCCTGATTCGAATTGGGGAAAATGTTTGAATGTCGGCATTCGAATGTGAACAAGTTCTCCATCATTCAAACAAACATTCACAGAATTGCTCATTCGCACGCATATTTGTTCGTTTGTATTTATTGTATGCAATGAAATTTGTCAACCCGCTTTTATTAATATATTTACGTAATCATTGAAGGAAAAGTGGAAGAAATTTAGGAAATTTCTGTCTGCCAGTTATGCTTATTCACATTAAACAACAACACAAGCAACATAAATAAATAGTTACATCAACAATTTCTGCACTCTCTGAACTCGTTTATACTCCGGGTAACTGTCATTCCTTTCAATATCCGTTATTCGCTGTCAGCTGTTTGACAGATAATGATCAAATGTTAATGTAGTGACCCTTTAGGTGGAAAAATTATGGTAACAACGAAGGTTGTAGAAGGTTAAAGAGTCAGAAAGAAAGGGTTAACAATAAACAGTTTTCGGCTGAGGAAATTTGCTGAATGTCAGCAGCAATCATGGTAAGAAATTAAATTTAAGATATTATATTTAGCGTGTAAAGTGTAGTTTTGGAATGTTAAGAAAAATAAGGGAAAAACTTTGTTAAATAAAATGATATAAATAAATTAAAATAAAATAAAATGAGATGAAATAAATTAAAATAACTAATTACGGGAGAGTTTCCGTATTTCAAATTGAACAGTCAAACAATTTTTTAAGTAACTCAACAAAGTTCTAATAAGATCGATCAAATTGACCGATCACCCCTAGCCACATAATAAATCTGAATTAACTTTAATAGAAAAGCATGGAAAACGGGCACTGCTAATAGTCACGCAACTGCAAGAATGTTACACAAGAAGGGAAGATCGTCCCTCGGCAGGGAAATAAAGACTGCTCATAATAATTCATCATCCGTTCGGAGGTGGTTTAGAATAAAATGTAGGTTCCTCCAATGTTGGTAGAACATCAAAAGGCAGACCCTTAAATTGGAGTTGGAGCTCAGCAGAGAATCGCATCAGTAGTTACAAAGCGCCAATTATATATATACCATAGTTTGAAATGAAACAATTTTAAGGATTATTATTATAGAAAAAAGTGCAGACAATAAGTTCCAGATAAATGTATTACAACTGAAATTAAATGTCCGTGACCTAATACTTTATCTTTAGGCAGACAGATCAACAGCGTATTCAAAGCATCTTTAGCCGAAATTTCTGGGAAAGAAGCGTTCCAAAAAAAAAAAACGAATAACGAGTAAGGTCTAACTACATTGACCTTTAAAATAGTCCTGTAACTGGTACGATTAATTGAACACGAAGTTAACAACTCTACAAGGCTTTGCTGCAAAAAACTTTACGGAAAGAAACTTTCAGAAAAGTATTTTAATAAGTAATGTATCTCTAAGAACTTTGTTTGAATTTTTGAACAAAATTTCTTCTGTAAGTTGTATTCTTACATATCGTTTGAATCAGGGCTAATAGAAAATTTTTTGGAGCTATGGAGCTGCCTATAAAATAATTCCTATCCAATTTAATTTAAGACTTCGAAAATATATTCTTGGTCGATTTTAATGCAAATAGGAAATGTATAAATATATATTTGTATGTATATACTCAAGATGTTGCCCAAACTTTTTCAAGCAGTTCGAGCATTTAAGTTTATTGATCGAAAATTTTTGAGCACGAGCTCGAGCCTCTGAGCAGCTGAGCAATGAATGAATATGAGCGACCATCGAGCTGCTTTTTTTTTTTTTTTTTTTTGGTGTTTATTTAAGAAAAGTTCATACATCAGTTTTTCTTAATCTAAATAAACAAGATTAGTACTTTTAATACGATAGTGTAAAAGATACAACGTCCCATATTGAGCTCTCAGCATCTATAAATCTATAATCAACATTATTCATATACGTTTGTGGTAGTAAATATTAATGTAAATTCGTACGTTATTTCATTGGCGATACATACTTTGATTACGTTTTAGAGGTATAATGAAAAAATTTACAAAAAACATTATATCAGTAGAAAGGTTTTGGTATAAGATAAAAAAATTAATAAATAAATAAATAAAACTAAATCAAACTTAATACTACGTGTTTAGGTTAGTCCTTTAACCACCAGATTTTTTGGATATTAAGGTTTTGTAAATCCTTAACATCTTTGTAAGGTATACTCCTTTCAAATCTGAGTTCATTTTCGTCAGTTTGAGAAGATTTAATAGATTTATCTGTAGCTCTGCGGTATCTGTGGTACAATATAGGTACAGCTTCTTCATTTTGAACCAATTTGTTTTTGTCGAGGTAGGTGAATGCCTCTGGTGGGATAAGTCCTAGTTCAATAGAGTTTTTGATATATGTTTCGTTAGTGTAGTACGGTCCGTTTATGAGGTTATTCACGTCGCAGTTAAAGCATCTTTGTATTGTATTCTGTTAATTTTGGATTGATTGTATAGATGGCTATTCGAATAATATAGTGTGTAATCACTCTGCGGTTTTCTATAAAGCGAAGTACATGCTCTGAGACATTTGCGTTCAAAAATTCGAATTTTTTCCATATAGGATGGGCATATGTTGAACCATATAGGAGCGGCATATGTAATGATGCGGCGAATTAGGCACTGATACATAATTATCTTGACTCTAGTTGATACGTGTCGTGAATAGAATAAAGCTTTGTATGAAAAGAATGCGCTTTTGGCTCGCTCCAGCTGCTTATTTACGTGAACATTGAAGTATAGGAACTTGTCCAGGTTCATTCCCAAATATTTCACAGTGCTCTTCACCGTGATTCTTGAGCCGTTTATGGTTGATTTTATTCCGAACATTTTCCAATTCTGTTTTATATCTCGATTACATTTTTTAACCGGGGGCCTAAATAAGATTGTTTCGCATTTCCCTGTATTTATTTTAAGGTGCCAATTTTTTGTGTATGTTTCTATCTGGTTAAAAGTTTTTTGGAGATTTGAGTTAATGTTATAAATATTATTGTCCGATTGGTAGATGACGAGATCGTCAGCATATGAGATTATATTTTCAGTATTATCAATAAGATCCAGTATAAAAATATTAAAAAGAATTGGGGAGTTCACCGTTCCTTGTTGTAACCCGTTAATCATTTTAAAATTCCGGGAACTATGCGCTTTGCCATTAGAAATTGTAAATTTTTTGTTGCGTGTCATGATATAAATTAGCATTAATAGGTGCAAAGGGAACTTATAGTTCATTAATTTACATCCTAGTCCTTTTAACCACAGGTCATCAAAGGCGGTCTCTAAATCAAACAGGCAAGCGCCTGTGCAAAACTTTTTATGCCAGTTCCAATTGATGTGGGAAACGAGACAGTGAATTGCTTGCGTGGTGGAATGTTGGTATTTAAAACCAAATTGTTTTGCACTTATAAGATTATTTTCGTTACAAAACTTCATTATGCTGTTATTACCAATATTTCAAATACCTTACTGATATTAGGAAGAAGACTTATGGGGCGTAAGTTATTTATGAAAGTAGGGTCTTTGCCTCTTTTGGGTATAAGGATGGTTTTCGCTTTTTTCCAATTTTCGGGAAAGTAAGTGTTATTTAGCATGTTATTAAATAGAGAGCAGTATTCTTGGATAATCAAATATGGCAAATTTTTTAAAACAATATTGGGTATGCCATCCCATCCAGATGATAATTTTGCTGGAATGTTTCGGAGAATATCAGTTACTGAGCTCGGAGTTGCTAGGTAATCCTGAGTTTGATTGTCTTGACATGTCTGATTTGTTATTTTCGCTAAATGTGGTTTTTGTGCAATGGAGAGTATCAAATTCTGCTTTGATTTCTAAAAACTTTTCGAAATTCTTTATTACATTATTATGGGTTGCGTTATCAGGATCATTCTGCTTGACGGAGTGAACTGATTGTAAGTATGAACCTATAGCGTTAAGTATGAGATCCTGCTCTCTAAGCACAAAGTGATCGTGTGCGTTTTCTATATTACTTTCATCTATAATTCCCTCTGTGAGAATGTGTTTATAGGCATTAGGTATTTTAATTTCATTCAGTTCTAAAACAGTATACGGCATGAAGTGTTTTTTAATCTTTTTAAACATATCCACTGAGTCTTGAGGGTCGATAAAATGTTTAGGTAAGTGTCTGGATTTTCTAAATTTCCTTCCTTAGGCACCGGAGCTACATTTGCGAAGTTTTGCAGGATTTTACGCCTGAATTTATTCCAATTTGTTCTTTTGTAATCATACTTTCTAGAGCTATTTTGTATAAACATTTCAAAAGGGTTTCGGTTAGGGCCCTTTGAAACTATCATTTGAATTGCATTATGGTCGCTGTCATAGTCGAGGGACTTGATGCAGTTTACAGTATTATTTTCTTTTTTGAAAGAAAGTCTGTAATCTACTATACATACATCGAGAAAAGAGTTGGCTCTGGGAAAGGATGGTGTTACTGATGCATAAAGTTCGTAGCGATATTTGATTTGGTTGTCTTGCATCCATTTTAGAAGGATTTTGCCTTTTTGGTTATTATCAGCATTGCCCCAGTTGCAATGTTTGCTATTGAGGTCTCCCATGATTAAGAAAAGGTTGTCTGGGTTTTCTAACTTTAATGATTGAAATAAATTATCAAAGTCCTTTTCGAAATACTCGTTGTTATTTCCACTTGGGTAGTACGCCGCTACGACATATAACGATTTATTGTCGGCCATGGGTATTTTTATGACACAAGCTTCTAAACATGACAGTTTTGGGATAGTTGTGACGTTTACGTGCTTAATATTACTTCGGACGAGTATACCAGTGCCTCCTCCTGGTTTAGAGTTCTCTCTGTCCTTACGAATAAAGGCGTAGTTTTTGAAACATAGTTTGTGTTTTTTATTTAGTTTTGTTTCATTCAATAGGATGATATCTGGTGCGTGTTCTATGAGAAACTTTTCAAGGTCATACCTTCTAGGTTTTGTGTGTAAAGAATTAACGTTAATGGATATTATATTAAGTGTTTTAAAAAAGTGTTAGTTGAATTGATCATGGAGAGTCCAATAATGAGAAAAGAACGTCAATGCGAGATGCTTGCTCTTGTTGTTGTTTTTGAAGGATTGATAATTGATCCCTTAATTTATCTAACGACTTTTTAAGCTCTATTAGTAAGTTATGAGTTAGTTTTTCATTATTACTAGTTGCAAAGGGTGTATTTTGAGTTGGAGTCGATTTTTGAAAAAGATCTGTTAATTTTATATTTGGGTTAATAAAGTTTTGATTATTACTGTTTTTTTTTAGAAATAGATTTCCGTTTTTCCATTATTTTTGACTTAAGGTTAGTATATTTTTCGCATCCCTTGTATGATGCGGGATGCCCGTATTTTTTGCAAAGTACACAATATAGTTTGCTCTTATCGTCATCGTTGGATTTTTCCATGTTGCAATCTTTGCTGTTATGAGGTTGATCGCACTTAACACATTTGGCTGGTAGGTGGCAATTGGCTGCGCTGTGAAAGAATCCTTGGCAGTTGCGACATTGTGCAATACCTTCTTTTTATAAGGGTTTCCAGTTAATACATCTATAGAGAATGTTTTTTTATTTTTTTAAGTGCGTTTATGCTGCTGTCCGGTGTTATTTGTACCATGAATATTGGCAAAGCCATTGGAATTTTCTTTGAGTTCTTTGTTGAAAACGGTGCAACTTTGATGAATTTTAAATAGTCATTTTGATATTCCTGTAATTCTTTTAGAATTGCATTGGGGTCTGTTTTTGAGTTGATGCCTTTCAATAATTATGTTTTATTTTTTAATGCTTTCGGAGAGTGTGTATAAAATTCAACGTTGGATTTAATTAGGAAATCCTTTACCAATACGAAGGTCTTTAGATCTTGAACGTAGAGAGTTTGTTTTTGGGCTCTATTTTCTTTGATTTTAAAGTTTTTAATTTTGATGCCTTTAATTAAGACTTCAACAAGTTTGTCCGGCTCGATGCCGTGAATTATAATAGGCGGCACTTTGCTTTTATATTTATTGTCACTTTTGTTATTGTCTGAAGATTTGTTTGTTTCTGGGCAGTTTTCTTTTGCATATTTATTTTCCACATGTGGGGGTTCGTTATTGGAGCTTATTTGCTCTACACTTGTTTTGTTTTGTTTTTGTGAAACATATTGTATGAAATTATTCACGCACTCCTCGTCGTCACTATCGTCATCGAGAACCGCGTAGTAATTGCTGTTGTTGCTTTGTTTGGAAGATGATGCCTCTCCCATATTGTTGCTTTTTCTTTTATTTGACGTTTGCATTTTTTCACAGACCATGTGGTCCGAAACCACTAAGTTATTTCTGTTTTGAGCATTTTGCTCGTACATATTATTAATTGCCAGAAAAATTTTGTTTTTTACATGCAGTGGTTTTAAAAGGTTTTTGTGATAATATATTTAGTTTATTTAAATGGTTCTGCGGCACCTTATATGAACTCGAGTTTAAAAATCTTGCGCGATCGGAAAAACGTCTGTCGCTCATCACACTCGTGAGAGAACTCTGAACATCGAGCTGCTTACACTACGTGATACCCGTGTATCTAGAGCTCTAGTATACGAGTATACCATTATAGCGCAGCATACATCACTATTATCGAGCCGTGGAAATTTAGTCCTTGATAACACCGATTGACTTCCGTTGAAAGAAATGCCACATTGCAGTAACGTTAGGTCGTATCTCATGGACTATGATGCATTTATTATGGATGCGGGATGTAATGAGATAGAAGGCTATATGTTTCAATTTCACGAAGATGCATTAGAATACATTGCTTGTTATAATAACTTGTTAAAGCTAGTTTACATGCTTGTTTAAGATGACTTGACGAGATGTCTAAAGTTGGTTGAAAAAACCTTATTCTCAATTTGTTCAAAAATTGAAGCAATTGGAAAATATACTGCACATTTTAAAAATATCCAAATTATATTTAGGCAAGAATTATATGCGAAACGTAAAACCAGACGAAATAAAGGCAATATTTTTCATATGCAGAATATATTTTTTTTCCTTTGCAGAAAAAAAATCTCCAGAAAAGTTTATCTGAGTATTTGACGCAAAAACTCATATCTACATGAAATTGAAAATATCAAACAAGTATCAAAGCAGATAGCAAAGGTCACATTAAAGTATTTCAAAATGATATATAAAAAGTGTAATTTTCCAATTAAATATAATTATTTACAAAATTTAAGCAACTCTAAAAGTTTTTATCTATTTGCAGAAAATTGCCAATTTGTAGGTTAGATGTTATTCCAGGAAAGGAACGACATGTGTGTTATATACGGTTAACAAAAAAATCAGAGACTTATGTTATGTGTTCGTCTAATTGTATAAATAATGTGAACGTTTTTATTAAAACCAATAACATTTTATATAATTTGTAAACCATGGTAAGATAATATTTATTCAGGTCAAGGGTAAATTATGTTTGATCATGCCACGAAGCTAAAAACGTTTCATTTTGAAAGCTGTATCTAAAATTATATCAAGTTAACACCAAATTTTTTTCTTTTTATTCGATTTCTATGTCCTATAGATTATTAACTAAGCAACCAAATATGTTGTAAGCAGAGGCTAGCTTTATAATAGCTGAAGCAATTTTCATATATTTTTCTTTCTATCTACTTGTATATATATAAAAATGAATGTTTGTCTGTATGTAATTATAGACTCTAAAGCAAATAAGTCAATTTTGTTCAAATTTTCTGGATGTCCTCAATGGAGCCGGAGAGTGATCCTATTTTTTTTCAGTAAGTGGTGCTGGGACCGATCTGGCCCTGGGTACTTGGGTACATAGTTGGCGGGTCCGGGAAGTGGATCTCGAAACAGTTTAAAATAACCAGCTATGGGTTAATTTATTTCATTCTTTTCAGGAAGTGGGCCAGAACCGATCTTATCGAGACAAATATTTTTATGGTTCGAATCTGTTAAATATCTACAGATATGTAACAGATCTACAATATAATAAAAAGTTTAATATTTTGAATTAACTACATCATTCTTTACAATGCTTATTATAACATCTAAATTTAATAAGATGGGAAAGTGCCACAACAACGTGTGGACGGGTTTGCTAGTATTAATATAAAAATGTAGCGATAGAAGTGACTCTCTAAATTTCCCTTTTCTGACTAACTTAAAAACCAATACCGAAATAAGACTGCGGAGACAGTGAGGTGAGTCTACTCATCACATCTAATAAAAATTCCACCATAAGTCGCAATATCAAATGTAATCTGTTCTTGTGAACATTCGTGTTTTACTTCTCTCATCCAATTTGTCAACTGTCATCGTCCAGTCAGTAGGATTACCAGGCAGCTTTCTCATATGTATAACAATAGTAAAAAATATTTTATTGTAAAACGACGGATATTTGATGTATACCTTAATGGAGAAAAAAGAGCAATAACGGAAAATCAACAAAAACTATTATATATATGGGGTGTTTTTTATAGAGGTATAGAACTTTAAGTTGCAATAAAACAACGAAGGATTATTCGATTGACATGAATTTAATTTATCAGAAAGATAATCTTGTGGCATTACATTTTAAATATGATTTCTGGCATATGACCGCCACGGCTGACGCGGATGTAGTCCAATCTGGACGTCCAATTTTCGATGACTTTTTCCAACATTTGTGGCCGTATATCGGCAATAACACGACGAATGTTGTCTTCCAAATGGTCAAGCGTTTGTGGCTTATCCGCATAGACCAATGACTTTACATAGTCCCACAGAAAGTAGTGTAGCGGTGTTAAATCACAAGATCTTGGAGGCCAATTCACAGGTCCAAAACGTGAAATTAGGTGGTCACCAAACGTGTCTTTCAATAAATCTATTGTGGCACGAGCTGTGTGATATGTTGCGCCGTCTTGTTGAAACCACATCTCCTGGACATCATGGTTATTCAATTCAGGTGTGAAAAAGTTAGTAATCGTGGCTCTATACCGATTACCATTGACTGTAACATTCTGGCCACCATCGTTTTTGAAAAAGTACGGACCAATGATTCCACCAGCCCATAAAGCGCACCAAACAGTCAGTTTTTCTGGATGTAACGGTGTTTCGACATACACTTGAGGATTACCTTCACTCCAAATGCGGCAGTTTTGTTTGTTGACGTAGCCATTCAACCAGAAGTGTGCTTCACCGCTAAACAAAAAAAAAAAAAAAAAAAAAACAGGACCATTATTTTCGAAATAAAATTGCACTATTTGCAAGCGTTGTACAGGGGTGAGTCTATTCATGATGAATTGCCGAACCAAACTGAGAATAAATCACTTGACAGCTGTTAAATCGGTCGCCATCTTGAAAAGTAAAGTTCTATACCTCTATAAAAAACACCCTTTATAAGAAATATAGTTTAAATTTAAAGTAAATTAATTAATTTAAATTAAAATATCTAAAATTATCAAATTGAAATAAAATAAAATATAGCAAAATGAATGAAACAAAATAAAGTAATAATAAAAATTGGAATAGACATAAAATAAAATAAAACTAAGTGAATGATTAAATTATTTTATTTATATTATATAGTGTAAAATTAAAAATAAGTTAAAATAACGTAAAATTTAAAAATTATAACAAGTTATTATAAATTAATTTTATTTAACATAAAACTTCGTTTCCACCTTCAATATTAAATATCCGTATCTTTAGAGGAAAAACAAATAACCTTTGAGCCAGATAAATAATGCGCCCACCACATTCACCCCAAGTTAATTATTTTTCATATTGATCAAATCATTTCTGTTTGTGACTTTAAATCTATATTGTATATACGAATATTTATATACATACAAAGTGCATTAAATATTACATAAATACACATAAAATATTTATATTATTTGTAATAAATTGTCTACAATTCAATCTGTCTTGTTTAGAATATACCGATAGCCACGCTTTAGTCGCATTAGTCGATCAATTTACGTATTAGCAATCGCATAATTCTAAAACATATAAAAATATACAATTGTTACGCATGACTACAATTTATTTAACACTCTATCAATAATATGATTTAGTTTAAGCATACACATATACAACGATTATGCGTTGGAAATTTCATGAATACAATTCATGAAAAAGAACAAAGAGTATGTGCATAGACATCAATTAATGCATTAATAAAACACGAAAATTATACACGAATTTTTCCAAATACCTGAAATTTTTTCTTTAAATTCTTCATTTCACGAATTCTTAAGTGCTACATAAACACGAATTGGTAAAAAAAAAAAGAATTCATGAAATGTAATGCATAAACGTAGTAATATATTTTATAAACAAAATAGGTTGGCTATTTTTTTAATTTACT
The DNA here is from genome assembly GCA_030068015.2 of Neoceratitis asiatica. Taxonomy (NCBI): domain Eukaryota; kingdom Metazoa; phylum Arthropoda; class Insecta; order Diptera; family Tephritidae; genus Neoceratitis; species Neoceratitis asiatica. The sequence goes on along the minus strand of CM061526.1, from coordinate 40,503,473 downwards.
CAAAAATGCCAAATTCGTTTTTGTCACAGAACAAAAAATATTGGTTTGTTCGATCCCCGCCATTAGAAATTTGATGATCTACTTATCTCCGAAACAGCTGTAACTTCTACCTTTTTTCTTGTTGTATAAAAAAGTATTCAATTTTAAAAAAACAAAAAAGGTCTTTGAAAGAAATCTCATTAACTATAAAAATTGGAAAATTTGTATATACCTTGAATAAGTTTAAATTTTTCAACAAATCTATATTTTACTATTATAGCAAGCTCTACATTTTAGGTGAAATCCCTTAAAGTTTATTTCTACTTAAATTTTTCACAAGAAATTTTCCTTGTCGTTGCAAATACACTTAAAATCTTTTTTAAAACTATTTATTGGTAAACTTCAATTGAAACTCAACTCAAAATTTTCAAATAGTAAATATATAGGATTCCAACGAAAAAATTGTTGATACATACATTAATAAAAACACTGACAAGCGATTACGATGAAAAACTGGACAGCTTGACAGAAGCACGTGGCAAAAGAACAAACGCGTTGTCAAAATTTGAGCGGACCACAGTTACACTTTCGTGCTGTAAATCAGTTTATGTATATGTATGTACGTATGCAACACAAACTCTTTCAGATTTGAAAAATGTTTCTCAATAATAAAAACGAATGAAGTATAATGAAAATTCAATTATATTTTAAAAAATCATTTCGATTTTTTGTAAAATTATTCTAAATTTTCAAATACCAGTGTAATATATATACATATATCTAACATAAATTGCAGAACATCATTTCAATTTTAACTTTGTTTTTCAAAATAGAAAACTATTTCAAATATTTTCGTATTAAATATAATTCTGCATTACTTGATTTTCATTTTAACCCCTATTTTATTTAATTTTAGTTTTAATTTGATATTTAATTATAGCTTTAATTTTAACTCTAATTTCGATTTTAAATGGAATTTAAATTTTATTCATATCTTAATTTTGTGTTAAATACAAATTTCCGTAAAATGATTTGCACTTGTACGAGTATAATTACGCAAAATATGAACAATTTCCAGGCCATCACTTTTTTGGTCTTTTTTTGTATTTTTCATATAAAAAAATACACTAAAAAACTATGGTGCGAAGTATGTAAGTGCCAAAAGGAGAAGAGCTAGCCAAAACTTCGCAATAAAGCATCTAACAGAGTGAAATTTAGTTTTATACAGACATGAATTCAAGTTAATATGGACACTGAAAATCATCTAAATCAAGTTTAGCAATTTATAATAAATTTTATGTGCGCATGAAAGGTATAAAGACTTCGTCGTGACCTTCTTTCTTGTTTTTGTATAAAATACGGCTTTCTCTTACCAAAGCTCTAGAAATGGCAATTCCGATAAAATAGCATTTACGTTTTCATATCTTTCTGTCTTTAATATTATGCACTTGTATATCTGGTAGTGTCATTATCAGAAGGATAGGATTTTTGGCTGTAATGTAGTATGGTTTTAATATCAGCCTTATACCATCTTTAATCATTATCTTGCCACACTCATAAAAAAATAGAAACCTTTTTATTTAAGGCACACATAACCTACAGAGTTAAGAGAGTAAAAATGTTAACCAAAACCACATATGTATGACTGAAAGAATTACGAAAATCAACCGAAAATCAATAGAAACATTTTACTTGCTCACCTACGCGTGAATGAATGATAAAAGTAACTGTAAAAAAAAACATTATATACAAACTTGCGTATATATAAGTATACTTGTAAGTATTGAAGTCAACATTGAAACAGACTTTTGTATATATTTTTTTTTATGTATGTATGAAAAGGATGTCGGTTTATTTAAGTATGTAAACAAAATGTAGCAACACATCCAGTCCTGTATTCAAATGCTCGTGTGATGCTCGAGTACGAGTGAATACGAGCGTATGAGTAGAATCAGTGGTGTAGCCTAAGGCTTAACAGCACACTGTGGCGTATGAGTTACATTTTAACATTCTTAGTGATATTGAGAAAGTACTAAAGCGCTTCACTTGTATACCAACACAATTATTTCACAAAAGTGTAGAGAAAAAAAGTGCTTGTATATTATTTTCCTACGCACATACTCAATCGGCTATCCCACTCCACTATCTAGTTAACAACGCAAATCTGTCGATGTGTGGGTGTGTGGGTGTGCTTAAGAAAAAAACTTTTAGGTGTCAAACTTAAGCCACGCATCAAGGCAAAAGATATTTTCTTATTTATTCTTTTCTTAGTCTTTTTTATTTTATTTTCTTTTGTATATAATTTTTAATTTCTTTTCATATTATCTTATGTTGTATTTCCTTTTTTAAGGTTTATAATTTTATTTTAAGTATACGAAATTAACAACCCACGCATAATATTCGAAAAAATACACACAATTTCAAAAGTTATTCATACCTTTATCAAGTATCTAAAATGTATGCGTGCGTGAGCTTATCTAACAGTCACATCCTTCTATGTTAGAAACTTACCTGCAAAAAAAAGAAAAGAAAATTTGTATTTATATACTTATAAGTATATGTATATGTCTAAAAGCAAATATTTTATATTGTTGCAAATGTAAATTGAAATGTTTATATAAAATCCAGTGTGTTTAAACACAATTAAGAAATGTCCATAGAGCTACGCATCTTTGTGAATAATTGTAAATTTCTGACAAAACAGCTTTTACATCACTCACTTTTATATCAGCTTAATAACAAAATCTTTTTTTTCTGTTGAGTTTTTGTTTTGCGTATTTGTTCTTTATATTTATATCTAAAATACATTAGGTGCATATACATACATGCACACATAAATATTGTTGAAGTTAGTTTAAATATAAAATGCAAAGAAAATTTTGACTTATCCAGCAAAATTTGCCAACAAATTTTTTAAAAATGTTTTTCTGAATAATTTCCTTTTTTTTATTTCACCCGTAATACAAAATAAAACATTTACTCTTCAAATTCAAGGATTATAAATAGAGTGCAGGTAACATCGCCATATTTACAGTGGGCTATACTCAATATTTATGTCATCAAAAAGTAAATTTATTTATAAAAATATGTGTGAACTAAATGAAATAAATAATACATAAAACTCATAAACAAAAGAAAACGTAAATTATATAATAAATTTTTTAATAATATTGTTATTATTATTATATTTAACCTTTCGATGATCTCACGTTTTCTTAATACAAAAGCTCCAAATTTTCAGCACAGAATGTATATCATTAAATTTATAAAATAGCAGATTACAAAGAAGACTCCGCATGTTGGAATTACTCATACTTGTTTTAATTTTACAGAAAACTTTCCATAAATTTTGTACAAATTTTTGTTGACAATAACAAACTGCACACTTTTTCACCGCTTAGAAGTTTTAAACACGATTTTTATAAAGGCTTATTTTAAAATATTTAGCAACTCAGTAAATTGAACCAACTTCGTCATCAAACATATTATTTTGCTCGTTACCTTCTATCCTGTAAACCTAGGCTTAAATTAAAAAACGAAATAAAAAACACTGTTACTACTCTGGTATAGACTGAATAATGACTGTAATAGTTTTAATTAAATATATATGTATGCATTTGTTGGCTACAGACGGAAAATACTCTGTATGTTAGCAAAATATTAAATTAATTACATGGAGGACTATGTGTTAATATTCAAATATATTAATATATTACATTCAGAAAGAGTTAATATTTTCTGAAACAAACAAGCATCCAACAAGAACATCCAATGAGTTTTCGATAGTGAGCTTAAAATCTTTCTTAAAGTTCTTCGTAAAAACATTTGATCTAAAGATGCTGATGACATTACATTAAGAGGTAACAGATTTGCCACACTAACTGATAAAGAGTCTAAAACTAAGTCGAAGCTAATAACAAGTCTCCACCAACCCACTTGTGCAGCTCTTACTTGTTCGTATTAAACTTAGCAAAATGAATATGTACCAACGATTTCCATATTGTACCTCTTATATTCTAGCCAAAAACTGCTTCAGTTAATGCACCTTTGGCACTAAATCATAGTGTTCCAAGATTCAATGCTTCTTGCGGAACATTTGTTTCAGAGCTAAAAAGATTATTGCCATAAAGAAAGTCTGCTGGATATGATGCAAAAAGAACTGACGAAAATCCCTCGGTTTTTCTTGCAAAGCCTTTTAGTCCTATATTAAAGCTAGGATATTGTCTACAAACATCAAACTGCTACTAAAAATTTCTTAAATTTTCCATGCATATTATATATTTTCAACACATCAGTTTGGTTTTCATGAAAAACAAGGCACAATTGAAGAAATATATCGTATAACTAATTAAACAAGAAACTCTATAGAATTCGGAGAGTATTAATCGGCAGTTTTTCTCGATGTGGGTCAAGCTTTTGACAAGGTGTGGCCTAAATTATTTCATAATATTCTTGAATTCTACTTATCAAACATATTGTGTTCCAAGCCCATTATTATATATATGTAAATGACAGACATTCCTACAAGTAACAAGTTAGTTTCACAACTTCTGCGGAGGACAATGATATATTAAGTCGGAACAAATGCCATATTACAGCCCCAAAAAGGGGTTAGCTCAACACCTCAAGCCACTTGAAGAATGACTAGAAAAATGGCGCATAAATGATAACGAAAATAAGTGTAAACCAATGTTTTTTAAATTAAAGCCGAATACGTGCCCTTCTGTCAAGCATAACAATTTATATATTCCTTAAGCTAACGAAATTACATACCTCTGAATTCACTTAGACAAGTGCTTAACATGAAGACGACACATTTCCGCTAAAAAATACTGCAGTTAGACTTAAACATGCCAGTCTGCATTGGCTTTTAAGCAAGAAATCTGAGCCTAGTCTGTTAATGGGTTATTATGTTTTAGTTTGTTTATAAGATTTTATTACTTATTATGAGGCTGCCGATGTCCAAGCAGATTCAGTAAATAAATAAAATGTTAAAAAAATTTAGAAGAACTCAAGTAAAAATACTTTCCGAAGAATACTTTTCTTCTGAAATCATTTTGGAGGGAATTTTTGAACTAAGAATCAAAACGAGATTGTTTCTTGCGAAATTTTAATAAATCACTGTTAACTTTCTGAACCACTCAGATATGTATTTTAACCATTTTATTGGCAGAATCTACTCAAAGCAAATATTTTATCTATATTTTTTGGACATCTAGGTAGCTGAAAAAGGTGTAGAATCTGTGATAGTCAGAAGCTGCAGATAGTCGTCGCAGATCACTTAACGTGGTGACCGTTTAGCGGAGGAGATTGAAATGAAGGGCACTTCCCTTTCACTGTCGTCATCATAGTAGAATTTGAGCATGCTACAACGTCGGTGATTCTAAGTGAGGAAGTGCCTCAATTTTGTCCATGTGCTCAGAGGAAGAAAGAATCAGAAGAGATTTTCTTCTTCTTCTCTGGCGTAGGCACCGCTTGCGCGATTATAGCCTCGTCAACAATAGTGCGCCACTCGTTCCTTCTCTTTGCTGCTTTGCGCCAGGTGCAAATACTAGGTGAAACCAGGTCGCTCTCCACCTGATCCTTCCAACGGAGTGGAGGTCCTCTTCCTTTGCTTCCGCCAGCGGGTAATCCATCGATTACTTTCAAGGCTGGAGCGCTTTCATCCATATGGACGACATCATCTAGCCAGCGTAGCCGGTGTCTCTTTATTCGCTGAACTATGTCAGTGTAGTCTATAGCTCGTACAGCTCATTATTCTGTCGTCTGCGGTATTTGCCGTTGCCAACGCGCAAAGGACCATAAATCTTCCGCAAAACTTTTCTCTCGAAAACTCCTAAAGACGACTCATCGGATGTAGACATCGTCCATGCTTCTGCACCATATGTCAAGACGGGAATGATGCGCGACTTGTAGAGTTTGGTTTTGGTACATCGAGAGAGGACTTTACTTTTCAATTGCCTACTCAGTCCAAAGTAGCACCCGTTGGCAAAAGTGATTCTGCGTTGGATTTCAAAGCTGACATTGTTGGTGTTGTTAATGCTGGTTCCCAGATAGACGAAATTATCTACGCTAGTCGCTAGTGTGATGACTATTTATTTGATGACAGGAGATATTTCGTCGTGCACTACCAGACCTTCTTTGTCTAATCTGGAGAACGCAAAACTTACATTGCGGGTATTATGACCAATTATATCAATATCATCGGCATACACCAACAATTGCACACTCTTGTAGAAGATTGTGCCTGGTCTATTTAGCTCTGCATCAAATTTTATTAATTTTATTTTCTCCAGCATCAAATTGAAGAAATCACACGATAAAGAGTCTCCTTGTCTGAAATCTCGTTTGGTATCGAGTGGCTCAGAGAGGTCCTTCCCACTTCTGAATGCGCTTCTGGTATTATCCAGGGTCAGTTTACATAGCCATATGAGTTTAGTGGGTATATCAAATTCAGACATAGTGGCGTTGAGGCAGTTCCTTATCGTGCTGTCAAAGGCAGCTTTAAAATCGATAAAAAGGTGATATATATCGATTCTTTTCTCTCGGGCATTCTCCAATATTTGGTGCATGGTGAATATCTGGTCAATGGTGGATTTGGTAGGTCTAAAGCCACACTGATAAGGTCCGATTAGTATGTTGACGGTGGGCTTTAGTCTTTCACACAATACGCTATATAGGACCTTATATGCGATGTTAAGGAGACTTATGCCACGATAATTGGCGCAGACCGTCGGGTCCCCCTTTTTTTGGATTGAGCAGAGCACACTTAGGTTCCATTCATCAGGCATGCGTTCGTCCGACCATATTCTACAAAGAAGCTGATGCATGCTCCATCGGCTCCCGCCACTTTGTTATTTTTTAAGCGGGCAATCGCTATTCGAACTTCTTCATAGTCGGGTAATGGCACTTCTATACCTCGTCATCGATTGCGGTTTTGGGTTCGCCGTCTCCGGGGTTTTCACTTTCACTACAATTGAGCAGGAACTAAGTATACTCTGGACATCTGTCACCAGTAGTGTAGGGACCATGGAGGTAATGGTCTCTACACTAGTTTGATCCGGTCTTGAAATCTTCTGTAAGTCCCCGCATCTTCTCATAGAATTTTCGAATATTAATCTCGTCGGCCAGCGTGGCAAGCTCTTCATACTCACGCATTTCGGCCTTCCCAATTAAGGGACTGGACATTCCAGGTGCATGCCCTCAAATCGTGATCCTTTAAACGTTTGGGGGGTCGTCATCAATAGAGGGATCTCTCATCCAATTAATTTGTTGATTTTTCATTAGAGTATAGTTTTTATGTGGTGGGTTCGAAACCCTACGCACAACCTCAGTGGATTCGCCTTCTCACTTTAGCTCGCCTCCAAGCGATGGTTTGTTGGCTACCCAGAGGATACTTGGTCTAAAACCGCAAGTCGAGAGCTGCTTGAACCATATGTAAAATAATCGTTTCTGACCACTCCCATGTGAATGGCAATCAGAATCTTTCTTCACTTACGTGAACTTCTACACTTGGCCCTATCCTCAATAGCTTTTCTTGCTTAGAAGTAATCAGAGGCATAAAAACAACTTTATTTTATAAAAAATAAGTTTATTTTATAAAAATAATAAAAGGTTATGAATATTCGACTCCTGGTCAAACCAAAATCCAAAAAATTATAAAAAGTTAAATTAAAAACTTAACTTTTCTGACTGCCGTCGCATTTTGATGTATTTCTGATATGAATTAAAAGGTCCTCGCAACAATCCATCAGCGGTTTAAAGGCGTATATAATTGCATGATGTTCTGACTTGACTTCCCGAAAATTTGTAAAACAAATGTAGGTCATACGAGAATGTACTGTTGACCTTAACTCGGGTGAACACATTCTTTCTCCGATATTCGGGGGATCATGAGCGAAAAGTCAAAATCAACAACAACAAAAACATCACAAACGACACTCTAAAGAAAAGTCTAAAGAGCAAAACCTCAGAAACTCATGGACCAGTCTAAAAGCAGAAGGTTTTGGTTCAGGGTCAAAGAGATATTCAGATCCGTAAAAACCCAGAATGTTAACATTGTGCTGGGGTAAAGAGGGATATTCTTATCAGGCACTTAAAGTAGCTGACCGATTGATGGAGATTCACAAAAACATTTTTTTTTACTACAGTTATTTCTGTCCTGACTTGCCTGTGCGTCAACCCTTGGTAATTTCTCTTATACGTCAATATGTAGTATCGATTGACACAGACGTCGAAGGAAAGGATGCGTAAGGCATTAATCACCCTCCATACTTTCGAAATTACGATAGGCCGGAAACGGAGCATATCACCTAAGCAGTAGTTTGGTGGCCAACACTCGGACAAGATTAGCCACCTCTAAATGTCATAGAATGCAAAGAATAGCCCTCATCTGTATTAGTGAAGCATTACATATAACACCAACCGGGATAACAGAATGCTGCTTGCACTAGACTAAGACTAAAAATGGTGTCGAAATGGAAGATAATAAACCACAGTCACACTAAAATCTTAAGATGGTTCAGCAAATGCAGACCCGACTAATTTTATAAGGATGGGTTAAATATATATTCTAGTGAGCTTGGTATTGACGAATCCTTTCATTTACCTGACCACTGTTTGGAGGAGTAGGTTGAAGTCTCTAGGGGTGGCAACCTTTAGAGACTTGAGCGAAATAGTGGTTATAAAGATACGTCAAAGGTCCAGTTTTGTAAACTCCACACTTGGGTTTGACTAGCTTGTGGAGGTCATTTGGATCCTAAGTGGCATCACAATGACTCCGCTTGGTGGAGCTGATGCCCGGAAACCACTTCAATTTAACTAAACTTAATATGTAATTGAATTTTCCACCTAATGACGAGTCTTCTCATAAACATTGTTTAGGGAAAGAACTTTAAAGTCTCCTTATTACCATATTCACATTGTTAAAAATAATTTATTTAATGAATTTGTTAACCGTTTTTAGTTTTTTTATCATAAAATTTTAAAGCTACAAATTTCAAACTGTTGAAATTTTTCTAACTGCTTTAAATCAAAAAGATATATATATATAGAACGAAAAATATTCACATCGCTTTAGCCATATTCCATACGGAAGCGTTAAGAAAGCATCAAAGAATTATTCATTTCTTATTTTATTTCTAAAAACTAAAGGAATATTTATATGTTTGTTATAATTCGCTTCAGATTCAGTATGATTAGCATGCCTAAGTGCTTGAGCAGGTAAAATAATGAAGATAAACCAAAAAAAAATAATAAAGAAAATAACTGAAAGATAGTGGAATCATGAAAGTACAGCCAGCGTAAAAGGAAAATATCTAATTCAAATCTTAGAACCAATTCGGGGTTTTTTTTAATAGAAACTCAGTTTTAATTAATAAAAAAATCCAAAAGACGATTTTTTTTTAGATTTAAAGACATTCAAAAGACTTAATAAGAAAAATGTACAATACAAATAGTATGAAAATTTCCATAATTTTGGAATAGGCTGTTTTGCCATATACACACATTTACATACATGTATTATAAAATTCAACAAAAGAATTGTCGGGGCGTACAAATCGCAGCTCAAGGATTTCAATGAGCTTGCCAAGTGTGTGTATGAACCACAAATGCACAGCCCAAAGCGGCCGAATGTAGACAAGAACAAAAGTGTATTTAAACATATGTATGAATGTAAGTTTATTTTTATGAAAACATGAGAATAAAAAAGTATCCATTTAAATTGTGAATTTATATATATATCGTATGTAAATATAAAAGATTTACATATAGTGTATCTACGTTAGGGTGCCAAAAGCTCAGGTCCTCATCCTACTGTCGAAGGAAAAACATTACCCAAGTCAAACAAAATTTTATTCGCTCTAATATTAATCACAAAATAAAAGTATCTGGCAACTCTGTTATAAAAACATCCTTCACAAAAAATGTTACTTAACTCATCTTTATTTTTCATTACATTGTTTATAAAAAAATCATACCTTTTAATAAAATTTCGTAGAAATACCACGATAACTAGCAATAAAAATAAATAAATTTTATAAACTACGTTTATCTTGTCGTGCTGGCACTTTTTATATATTTAGTTTATTATCAATGCTATTTGTTTTTATTTGCAACAATGTTGGTCATATTTCTCAAAAAATGAAAAAATTTAAAAGTACATTTTTTAACCGCCCTAACATATATGTAAACGTCTACCGCAAACTGCATTTGTATAAACATACTTTTAGTTAGTGTTTTTACATTTTACGATATATGACAAATTATTTGTATGACGGATTTGATGGAAATGTATCCACATAAGTTGATAAATTCAATGGAAGCAGTTGCATGTATGGAGAACTTACTTCTTCTTACATTTTAAAGTAAGTTATAATTTTTCTCAATTTCTTGTTTGTCCTCTCAGCAAACAGTTCTGATATGTACTTGTTGATGCTTGCTTTCAGTTACTCGGCTTTTAACCCCTTGATCGTCACAAAACATTGTCTTTTCATGGGTGCATCCAATCTTGAGAACAGGATAAAGTCGAAAATCTAGAAATTTTGTGTATCGCTGGCTGAGGCATAAGAAATCTTTTGATTGTTGAATCAATTTTTCCTCAAGATAATACCATTCGGAAGGCAAAATCATAGAAAATAAATTTTTCTAATTGCGGCACGAAATTTAAGGCACGAAATTTAAGGCCCTCAGAGTGCATTTCTGACATGAACTAAAAGGCTCCTCATAAAATTCCATCGGCCGTTCGGAGGCGGCTTAGAATAAACTGTAGGTCCCGCCATTTGTTGGTAAAACATCAAGACGAAAACCCACACAAATTAAAGGAGGAGCTCGGCCAAAAATCGCTACAGCGGTTACAAAGCGCCAAATATATACATATATATATATGTATATATATATATATATATGGTTATATATATGTATATATATATATATATATATATATATATATATATGGTTAGCAGAGCGTGGTTAGACTAACATCCAAAACTACGGAACATTGGCATTAATGAATATTTCTTATAGTGGTCGCCCACGGCAGGTAATGTCAATCCCTCCGAGTGAGCGTTAAGAAGTCTAAATAGCCTCATTGGTGGCAACCTAATTGCGGTGTCTAGAGTAATGCCACGCAACCTAATTGCGGTGTCTGGAGTTATGTCACAAAACTGTGGTTCGCCGTAAGAAGAAAGCTAGAAAATAGTGAAAATTGTGTATTTCGAAATGTTTGCTGAACGTGAAAATATTTTAATATTTACTTAATTTATATTAAATAAATTTTAAATGGAATAAACTCTACTTTAAAAAGGTGCTTCAATGTCATTAAATACTTGTGTCAATTCTAAAGAGATTCAATATTTATCAAAATGATTTAAAAGTTTTCCCGAAATAAATGAATGAAAATCCATAAATTATTTTACACTTTGTAAAGGAGGATTGATTATGCGCTTATTTGCTTTATTATTTTTTTTATAATAATAAATCATATAGATTTAAAATTTCAAAAATTATTTCTAAAGAAATTAATTAAAAATTTTTATATTCTTTTCTGTTTTTATATAATAAATAATTGCACAATGTTTAACTTCTTTTGAATTACCCCCACAAAAGTGCTTGAGCCGATATTACATTTGTCAAAAAAAAAAATATATGTATATATAATAATAATAATAAATCGCCCAATCAATTGACCCGACCACAAATGCCGCAAACTTACAGCTTTACGCAACAAGATTTAGGCAAATGTACGAATAACAAAGACTAAAATAACACATCCATATACACAAAAAGTACACATTTGCAATAACATATGCAGATTTACTATTAAATAAAATAACGAACGTTCAAAAGGAAAAAAATACCGACAAACCCTGAGTGCCCTCTACTGAAATTTTCTATATAGCACGAATATCGGTCGGCGGGGGTGGTATTCAATTCTGTTTGTCACAAATTGGTTTGTATTGTTAGTGAAAGGTCCCTTGTCTACTTTTACAAACAGGTATATTTTTTCTTACATTCCACAATATAAACAGAAATACATATACATATATAAGTATATAACATATGTACAACTTGAGCTGGTATAATATTAAAAACATTTCTTAGGAAAAAACACAAAAGAAACTTTCTGTAAGTAGCATTCTGTGTGAGTAAACTATCCATCATTTGACAGATAAACTTGTTTACATGGACTTATTATAGCATTTTATGATTATATGATGAAAATTCTGCTGGGTTTTTATTAGCATTTTAAGTTGGTATGAAATTTATTCAAAGAAATTTAAATTAATACAGAACTAGAATATTTTCGATTGTTATTCTGTTTCATGGAAGCTGATAGATAGGCATTCATTCGAAGTTAGATAAAGAAATGAGAAAAATAAATAATTTATATGCAAACTAGCATAACCGGCCACATGTTGTTGTGGCTTTCTATATTTTGTCCAAATTTTATTCTAATTGGTATTGCAAAGGAATATAAAGAACCCTATTTAGGATCATCCAGCACAAAATATCAATTTGTATACCCCTCATGTTTATGAATGGTCCAAAGTACATAACTAATATAAGGGGAGGAGATAGGCCCTCCAAAATTTACACCGTCCGTCTGTTTAAACGCAAACTGGTATCTCAGTTTTTGAGATATTTCAACGAAACTTTGTTTAGCGAGTGTGTTTTGTAAATAAATAATAATTGACATGGAAAATCACCGAAATCGTGAAACTATATCATATGGCCCATACAACTGAATCTGGACTTAAAATCCACAAAAAAGCTTCTAGATCATCGGCACCGATTTTTGCATTTTGCAATAATTTTTATAGGTTCAAAAAAAAAACATGGCCGAGTATTTTCGTTCTTGTTATTTCTTTCTTGTTTTATTATATTATTACTCAGCTACGTATTTGTACGTGTGAGTCTCTTATTTGCTACTCAAAGTCTTTCAATATTAATACTGCGAAGTAAGCCAAAGACTACCTTGGATTTATGCCCATTCCTAATAGTGTTTAACTTATAAGAATGCAGCGAACACAATCTATGCTTATATCGTAATCATGTTAATTTTTGTCAATATTTCGGAAAAAACGTGTTCCATTTAGGAATATATATAGAACTATAAATATGATTTTTTTGAATAGCTCGGTCTACGGTTCAGAAGAAAAATATTGTTCCTACCAATCTAAGCAAAAAGCTACCTATGTTCCTATGATCCCTGGTCCACTTCCCGCTATGAAAAACAAATGTTGGCTGATTCTCACACCAACCCGATATGCAAACAAAATTTCATAAAACTCGGCCCAGTCGTTTCGGAGAAGTTTGATAACAAACTCCGTGGTACAAGTTTTTATATATTAAAAAGAAGTGAAAATACGAGTTTGTAAATCGCAATATGTGTACAGTAACCAATCAAAAAAAGAGAAAACAATTAATTGAAAACGAGAGAGTGAAGTCAAAAACAATATAAGAATGCTAGTTTATAGTTACATTTCTCGCATCTCAAATTATCGGATTTAAATGATCAGGTGGGCGGCTGCATTTAAGAGCGAGCTCATTGTGTTCTCTTGGGCTTGCATAAATAACTCTTTTTTTTTTTTTTTAAATATTTAATTCCAACTAAAAAAATTTTCATTTTTCCGGTCACGTATTCGTATTTTGCTCTTGTTCTGGTAAATGTATCGTGTTCAATATAGTTTAGAGTCTTATTCTACTTAACTGGCGTAAGCACAATCGTATTAACAGTTTTCGTCCATCCGAACTCGCTATCCTTTAATTCGCCAAACTATGCTATGTTATTGTTATCGTTTGATACAGAATAGGTCCTAGACCAAGCAGCTGGGTACCAAGACTTTACTAAATCACTTCTTTTAAATAGCGCCCAACGTACTAGAGCTCTGCTTCCCGATCCTCACACTGACAGAGTTTTTGCCCAAGTTTGACGGAATGTGTGAGTTACATAGAAGGTTTGCATTGTAGATTTGGCATTTCCGGCTATGATATCTTCATTACAGGTTAATTTGAAGCTAACAAGCTCAGTTAATTATTTAGTTATATAAAATATTTCTCCTTCCAATTTAAATATACTTACATATACAATTTTCAAATTCTCAAATCCGAAAGACACCAAACATTTCTCATCAACAGTTATGAAATGGAAGAATGATTGCTACAATACATTTAATGTTGTTGACAAATAGTAATTCGCTGTTGTTCCAGCAGTTACCGATGTTGCATACGTGTTCTTCGCAGCAAATAAGTTTCTTCTAAATATTTCTGTGTTCATGTATTTGATATAACAATTGTTATTTACAACAATCGTCTTTTTTAACACACTTCTTTTCACTTGCTTAGCAATTTTTGCGCCACAATTACTTTTACAATTCTTTGTTCATTTTTTCTCTGCTCTTACTATGTTCGGTCTTTTATTATTGTCGCCTTTTTGAGCTCACTAAGAATTGTATTGTTAGTCGTGTTTGTAGAGCGGCGAATACATAAGGAGCGAATAGCGATAGAGCAATATTAGAAATCCCCAATGTTTTGATACGAAATATGTTAGGTATGAATGTATGTATGTAGGTATGTGTAATTGTACTGTTGATTGTACTAACTTTCCATACATACTTATATTTATATTGGTCCATTTCTGGGATAACCTCGTAACCACATTTTTTCGAAAATGAGATTTTCAGTGTAATATAGTTTTTAGCATTATTCTTATGTAAAATATAATATAAAATTTTCATAGTGATGAAAGAATTTTTTCTAGAGGTATTTGATTGTATCGCATTCGTATTTAAAAGCCTCGTATCTGCCGTAAGTACCGCCGAAAAAGTTAGGATGGCATTGCTGTTTTAAAAACAAACCAAAAAAAAAAAATTGATCGGAAGATATTATTATTCTGCCGAATAATAATAGACCGATTTCAACCAACATTGCAGGTGAATATTCTTAGTTATTTTCCAGATTGTCCAGTTGTTAATTTGAACATATTTTTATTTTTACTACAGATTTATAGTCCTTTGCGCGTTGGCAGCGGCGAATACCACAGACGGCAGAATGATGAGCTGTACGAGCTATACGACGACATTGACTTAGTTCAGCGAATCAAAAGCCAGCGACTACGCTGGCTAAGTCATGTTGACTTCAGCTTTGAAAGTATCGATGGAGTAGTGGCTGGCGGAAGCAGAGGAAGAGGTAGACCTCCACTCCGTTGAAAGGATCAGGTGGAGAGCGACCTGGTTCCACCTGGTATTTCCACCTGGCGCAAAACATCAAAAAGAAGAAACGAGTGGCATGCTATTGTTGATGCGGCTATAATCGCGTAAGTGGTGTCTACGCCTAAGAAAAGGAGATTATTGCCATTCCAAATATTTCCAAGACTATTTGCAATATTAAATGTTCCGCAAATATAAAAATAATTTTGCAGGTTTTGCAAACATTTATTCATTATTCGCGAAATTCTAACTTCAAGTGTCAGATGCGTGAGGTAGACGCATATGGTGACGGTATGGCGCCGACAGCTACCAAGAGGTAGTGGCACCAATAACTGTAAATCATTATAATGATTTAATTGAAAATAAATTATTGGTTCAAATAAATTAAAAATCATAAATTTTTACTTTTAAATGAAACACTATAAAAAATGGAAAAAATTGTATGAAAGTCTCATCTATCGTGAGTTTAAGGTAAAAATAAACATGAAAAATGAATTTCCGTATCCAAAATAACAGTAGTATACCATATATTTCCAGACGAACCCCATTATTGAATGAAATTCTATTACAGTTTTCTTGTATACAGACCGGGAATCTTAAAATTTAAATTCGTATAAAAACACAAGATATATAGGGCAAAGAGGCGTTTCGGGGTTTTGTTATGGGAGCTGTAGCCTTAATTTGTATTTGGTTTCATCAAATACGGAGACATGAATCTTCATTTTGTATCACAGTTTAACGACAATTTTCTCCCAATGGTCTTAGAAAAGAATTTATAATTCAAAACTTCATATCTATAAAGAAATTGTGGGTAATTCACGCAAAAACTCGTATCTCCAAAATATTGACAGTAACAATCAAGTATCTATGCAAATAGCAAAAGTCATATTAAAGTATTTTAATATGATAAACAAAAATTGTAATTTTCCAATTGATTATAATTTTGTAATTAAAAATTAAGTAACTTTAAACGTTTTTATCGATTTGCTGAAAATTGCCAAATTGTAGATACGAGGGTATCCTAGAAAGGGGATGATATGTTCATGCAAAAACAGACGCACAGCCATTACAATACTTTCATATATTCTTCAATGTAACGCATATATGTATGTACATTCACTCGTGAATGCATTGATGTATGTTATGTATTTTCGCCAACTACAGCTTGCCAGAATCAAAGCTTTAAAACAATATTTTTCATTTTTTTTATTCTGCTTCACTTGGCTTCGTTTTTAAAAATGCGTGCGTGTGTGTGTAAGAGTATATATGTCTGTATGGATAAAAATGCTTTCATACAATACATTTTTTCTCTCTATTTTGCTTTCCCTTTCAATTTTGTTTTGTGTTACGTGTTACGTTTTTCTTCTTCTCTTTTCTATTTATAAAGTTACTTTACTCAAAAACTTGTTACAAGGACTAAAAGGATTACGTGGTCATTGGCATCACCGCCACTTTGGCTGTGTATACAAACAAATATATACGCTATGTATGCGATAATGTATTTGTACTTGTATTTAGAGCACGAAATATAATACTAATTTTCTTTAGGGTATTTTCGAAAAGAAACTACAAATGTTTAGAGCTCATGTATACATTCTGTTTGAAAGTATGTTTTAAATAAAATATATTTTGAAAACAAATTAAGCTTTATATACATAAAACATATTTAATGAAAAAAGGTATTATAATTATCACAATATTGCAAAAAAAGACATAAAAATATATAATCTCCAAAATTCAAATCCAGGAATTATCCTATGCATACATACTTAATATATAATTGAAAAATAAAATGAAAATAGAAAGGAAGTTGATCGAAATTAGTCTATAAAATCTTAGTATTTGATAATTTTTAAAAATAAAATTTTTAAAAGCTTCTAAAGCAGCCACATTATAAAATATAAATAAATTAAATATCGACAAAAGTTATCAAAAGAAAAAAATTTCAAAATTTTGGAATTTTTTAAACTTAATATCTGTCTTAAGTCCTTAACAAAAAAGAAAACTTTATTTAAAAACAAAAAACAAGAAAACAGAAAATAATAATAAATGGCAAAAAAACTCAATACGTAAAAAAATATAATAATATAATAATAATTTCAATAATTAATATTAACAAAATTTATCACATATAAATAAAAGTATAACATTAAATTTACAAATAAATTATAGGAAAACAAATTTGAAAAAGTTTCAAAAATGGCGAAATTGGAACAGTCAATAATAACTAAACTAAGATTTGGTTTTAAATCAAATACAGAAAATATTTTATTATAAGTTAATTTTTCAAATACTAAACTTTCAAAATTCGCAATATACAATGACAGAAAAATAAAGTTAATAAATTATAAATAAAATGAAGCAGAAAAAATAATTTCAAGTATCAGTATTGTATAGAATGTAATCCAAATAAATTAAATGATTTCTGAAAAAAAATTTATGAAAAGGTTAATGTTTTTCTAGTTTAAAATATCTAAAAGTATCTTTTCAAATTATCTTACAAAAAAACGAGCAAAAAATTGGGACAAATAATAATAAAGGAATGAATGACAGAAATATACATATATTTAAATAAATAATTTGAAACATTAAGTTTTTAAAATGTATAAAACAACAAAAACAAAAATAACAACTAATCGTAAAAACATAATAACTTTTTTTTTTAATTCTAAATCTTAAATCTATCAGAAATGAATATCAAACAAAAAATTAACCACTAGCTGATGCTAAATAATAAATTCTAATATTTATTTATTTTAATTTTAAATTAATTTTATATATTTATTTTTGCTGGTGCACACTTACACGCATTGGAGAAGAAACTCTCGAAACATAAAGGCATTTCCATAATCGACGCCATCTCATTCAAAGCCAAATAAATTATTGCTGTCATTTATTCATTTTGCCCAATTTATTTGAAAGGCCAGACCGACATTACGAAAACGCTAAAAAAAAAACTAACCAATATGCAAGCACAACTAGAAATACTCACACATATATAAATACGTATATAATAATAAAAGGGACGCAGATACAAATACAAATATAGTCATTCATAATGTGAACAAATTTTTATCCCTTTCAATTCAGCTTAAGAAAGCTCTTTAAAAATTATCAGTTGAATGCTCATTTATTATATAAAATTCTTTATAAAGATAAACTGGAATAAAATTACAAAATATTCAAGCATTAAAAACGGTCAAAGTTAAAAGTTTAATTTAATTATTTTATGATTCTTTTTTATTGTTTCATAAATTAATATACACTCAATCCAATTACTTTAAAAGAAATTAAATCAATATGGCAAATTTTATATTTATTTTTCGCTATCGTTGAACGTACGCTGCGTATACGTAAATTACTTGTACTTGCAAATAAATGAATTAATTGTAATGGGAATTGAAATTAAAAAGCTGCAAAAAATGTGTAAAGAAATAACAAATAAAGGTGCGAGAAAAAAATTAATCAGCATACCAGTGCACACAATGGATTTATTTTAATTGTATTATTTTCTTTAAACAAACACAAAGGTGAATTGAACGAGTTGTGTAGGTATTTGCTCTGGCAAAATTCTATAACTAAAAGTTAAATGAAGTATAAAAGCTTAAACAAATATTTCATGATGTAATTACACGTATATATGTATATACATTTTGTAATACTTTAAAAGTAGCTGCAAACACCTTTAGTATGCGTATGCATGAGCCACATTTACTAATTCATGCAAATAACTACATACTGTAGTTATCAGGGCAACACTGTTGCAATGAATTTATTCCTTTCATGCAATAAACATGTTTGGAGCAATACTACTCTTTTTGGTGTGAATTATGTCTAAATAATGTCTAAGGCAAAAAGTCAATATTCAGTAATTTAATTTTTCTTTATTTTTTAAAATACGTTGTTCTTGAAATATGAAAAGAGTTTTGTATTTTTCTACAAGGAAAAAAAAAACATTTCTCTTTGAATAATAAACCGGTTTGAGAGGAAACATAAAGGAAGTATTGTATTCGCCATGTTGAAGTCTTTGTACTTTCCATGAACCTGTCAAATTTATAGAAATGCAATTTAGAATTAAATATTAATTCTCACATCTGGAAAATCGATGATAGTTGGCAATACGATATAGTTTACAGATTTCGAAGATTTTCAAAGCCAAATTTTTTTGAACCAACGTTTACACTCTAAAATGCTTATTTAACGGATTTTTAACCCAAAGCGTCTCATCTGAACAGATGGGTTGTATGGGATCTACGTGTTATAGTGGTCCGACCTGGTATAAAAGTAAATCTGTTCACCAAGTTTTGTTGAAACTTTGGTGATTCTCCCTCTTCTTTTTCTGGTACTTATGTAAATACTTCGGACCAAAGTTAGTATGCAATTTCACGTTCATGAAAGGAATAAAAGCATCATTAAACGTGATGTCGTTTACCTACAACAAATCAGTGAAAGGTTTATGCACGCGATGGTGAAGTTTCGTTTTTTATTTCTGTTTTAACGGTATTCGGAAATAAAATGGAGTACAAGTACAGTTCATGTGAAAGTTCGAACGGATGTTTGGTTTCTGTTTAGAAAATCTTTCTAATACCCAGATTCTGTAATATTTTACATTTGTAGCCCACTCAAAAATTTTATATTACAAAATGAGAGATATTGCGCAATTTGTGATTGCTTCAACTAGTGGCACACACTTAGGTAGAGTTACCACCTGCATAACTCTTTTCGAACTTGTTAAAAAAAAAAATTATGAAATAAAGTTATACCAAAAATCGTTTTTGGAAGATGTTAACAAATTAAACTTTCCCTTGGAGTCTCCTAAAAATACTAATAATATAGAACTACGCTTGGGTAGAACAGAATATTAGAAAGATTCTCAACATACTACCACTCGATTTGATGGTATATCAGTCGATTACAGTGATCACCCCTCGTTTAACGAAGTCAAACCAATAAATAATAAACTATCGAGACACCCAGAAATATTAGAGAGAAAAGCTAAGCTGCACAGATCGTTCTAGTGCCGTATCTTTGACAAATACTACATCCTTGCTGCTATCGGGGATCTATACACTAATGAACCCAAATTTGCTTAAGAGGTTTTCAGAGAGAGATGGAGGCCGCAAATCCTTTCAAAACTACTTATACTCTGTATTAAATTGCCAGAACAAACTCTCTACTGGGACTCTTGGTCGCAGTGTATTATCGAATGAAACTCTATCGCGATTTTACTAAAGAGCGTATACCTCATACCTTGCGCTCTTTGCATGCTGCTGCTTAAAAAATTTATCCCTAAACAGACTGCATTAAGGTAGAATCGAACAATGACTTGACGAAAATCTATGCAAACCTCGCTGACATGGGACTGGAAAAGATGACGCAAAAGACACTCATTAAAAGTAGATGTAAAAGGAGGTCTGGTAGCCTGCTGTTTAACGGCATGACACGCTTTGCTCTGGGCAATCCTAGCCTCCAAATTTTCAACTCTCTATCATTCTTGATGATCTGTAGAGAGCAGATTTCAAGGTAAATCGCCTTGGTTTATCAAGGGATTGAAGTGGGTTCATGGAATAGCAGGCAAAAAATGCCAGATCAGTTCTGAAACTATATATAGCGATACCTCATAAAGCAAGCAGAAAACAGGAAACAAAATATCATATACAAAAAACATATACCGGATACCAAGAAAATAATGAAGATAGAATAATACGAGAAACAGTAAATCTGGATCCAGATATAGAAATACAAAGAGAGCCAACTGTTAGGAAACCAAAAATATAATACCATTTACATAAAGCAAAGTATCGGATATAGCCAGGCAGCTACCTATTGAACTTTGAACCCAAAATCAAAGCAAAAATTAAAGGTCTTTCCAAAAGGGATGATATGATTTCTAAGTGTCGTTTTGGCCATTTTTAATTTGTCATGATATTTCTTTTTTTTTCATTGTATTCAGTAAATTTACAATTTCATCCATGGACCACCATAAACATCTTGAGTTTGCTGATTTTGACTTGGAACAACTTGAAAACAATAACGTTTTTTTTTTAAGAAAATCACCTTCTTCGATGAGGCTCACTTTCATCGAAGCAGTGCGGTAAATAAACAAACTGTCGATTCTGGTGTGAAGAAACTCCCCAAATTATTCATGAACAACCATTACATTCACCTAAATTGACAGTTTGGTGTGGTTTTTGGTCTGGTGTAATCATCGGTCCGTAATTCTTTCGAAATTAAGCTGGTAGCACCGTTACTGTCAATGGAGAGCGGTATAGATCGATGATAATCAACTTTTTATGGCCACAATTGGAAGAAGTTGATCATTCCAACAAGACGAGGCTGCATGGCACACAGCTCGCGCGACTACCGAATTATTGCGAGAAAGGTTTGGAGATTCGATTATTTCAAGAAATTGTGACATTGAATGGCCTCCAAGAAGCTGTGATTTAACACCATTAGACTACTTCTTGTGGAGTTATTTGAAGTCATTGCTCTTTAGCAATAAACCAGACTCTCTTCAAGCTTTAACAGTCTATATTGAATGTGCTATTCATAGCATACGACTTGATTTAGTGGAAAAAGTGCTCAAATATTGCAAAGAAGTCGTGGAGGCCATTTGAATGATGTTATATTCAGAACTTAATTGTATCGATTGTACTTCACATTAAATAAAAAACATTTGAATTTCTTTAACAATTAGTGTGTGTTTTTTTTTTTTGTTTAAGAAATCATAACACACTCATTGGAAAACTCTATATTATTTAGATGTTGCAGTGTATGTAATTTATATGTAATTGTATTGTACGTATATACATTCATACATTCTTAGTTAAACACTTTTACCGTTAATATTTAAAAAATTTAAGTAAATTTTAAATGAAACAGCTATCTTGCAACTCACTTACATACATATTCGTTAAAAGGCAGTTGACAGTAAGACAGGCTTGTGCAAATAAGTTTATACATTCCAACTTATATGTATGAATACAAATGGCAGGCATATAAAAGCAAATAGTAATGAATAGATATAAATGCAAGTAAATAGAAGCAACGGCTATGGTAAGAGTCATAAAATTGTAAGCATCAATGTTTGTACACATTCATACATAGGTATGCAACCATAATAGTGTCATTCATTTGAAAACTGTGGACGTCTCTCGCCAAAGGCAGGTATTTTTTGTATGCACTTTTTTGTGTTTGTATTAAATGGACAAACGGTTGCATGTTGCAAAAACTAATTTGTACTTAAATGCAGAAAGAGTTTTAAAATTCAAGAGATAAAATGCACACATATTCAAAATTGCGTACTAGGAAATATTCTAAAAGCTTTTAAATAGGTTTTCAGTTTTATTTATTTATTTAAGAAAAGGGGTTACTTTTTGCAGACGTTCTGCAGCATACAAATGTATGAAAAAAGGATTACATTAGCTATTGTAGCAAGTTAGAATGCCAGATTCATGATTAAGAACACTAGAGAAATTAAAACCGAATGCTGAGGACGGCGTTAGCCAGGACCAATTAGAAATATAATCTCAAAATACCCAGTCGAAACAATTCCATGGTAGCTTGTCCATCCACTTGGCATCAGATGAGTTCACAATCAAAATATTCAACAAATATAAAGCTTAGAGCACATCAGTAGAGTTCAAAGCACTCATATAACAACATAAGGGAAAAAAATAATTTTTTTGCAAAAGATAAAAAAAAACTTAAGTAAATGAAAGCACTCTGTCACATAATTCATTCGTGTGCGAAATCTGCTCGGAGTTTATGTCAAATACACATAATTATAAGAATGTGCAAGCATTTCACTCATACGCACTGTACAACGAGCAAAAGCATAATCACGCTGCATTTAACGTAACTCATACACCTCAGTAGGCTTACGTAATAGCATTACGGAGTAAGTTTTATAGAACAATTAAAACAAAAACTATTTAAATTACAATGTTATCTTTACATAAGAAGAAGGACAAGGGAAAACATACATACTTGTGGATAATAATAATGCATCTTCCATTTGAAGAGCATATAAGTAATATACACGTATGTTTGTAAAAAGGCAGTGTAGACAACTCCATATGTTGGTATTTAACACATATGTAAGTGTGCATTATTTCTCGAAGTGAAGAAATGTTGTTCACTAGGTAGATACTTGCTTAAGTTTGAAAAATTATTAAGTTTTATGGTATGACTCTTAAATAATTTTTTTTTTTTTTTATAGAAAACTTATTTCTTTTGTAATAAGTTTGTTTAGTTTAATGTTATAGTTTTCGCGAGGAAAAAAGCGTTGAAATTTGGTTATTAATACTTAGAAGCTTCTTCTTCTTTTTATCATTTGTACATTAGAACCTTTTGAAAACTTTGCTGGGTTTCAGAAATTTATTTTTCAGAAAAAGTTTGTAGATACCCAGTAGAAATTCTGAGCATCTAACTAACTAATATAAGATGCATGAAAAAGCAATTCTGTTCGGTATGCATGCCAGTATAAGTGATCTTCTAATTCTATTTCATTCGTCATGTTCCTACTTTTACCATTCAAAAGTAGTAAAAGAGATTGCACAAATTTTTTTAATTGTAAGTAAAAGCAGCATCAAACATGAATTTATATATCGTATGTTTACAATTAATGCTTCCAGTTATGAAATGAAGAAAATTTTTGAAACACTTTTTTGATTGAAAAATATAAGTAAAAGCAGTTCACTTTTACGTCATACATTCTTCTTGCATACATACAATTTATTCCAACTGGGTATTTATGTTATATATATAAATGTACACATGTTTATGTTATTATGTTACCTGCTTATCCTTCTAATAAGTCATTATTCAATAATAAAAAATGTTAGATAAATAGACAGTTTTCTCGCTCCCTCATGGCATGTCAGCTCCTCACTAGAAATCCATAATGCATTTTTGTAAAAAACCGTATGATTCCTTCTAATAAATTTTAAAAAGTAATAAAATGTTTTTAATTTTATTGAAAACATTTGGTAGGCAGCATATGGTGCTTTTCCTATTGGCTGTTTCAAGTGATTTAGGTGTTAAAATCCCTGTGAATCTGTTGGTAGATAAACTTGGCGTGAACGTTAATGGCATGGCAGCTGTTAGCTCATTTAGGATGATGTTCAGGCAAAAGATCATTCCTGCAAGGAAGACAGCCTTAGACATTTGGTAGCTACATATCTGCCGTTAATGATTGTTGACATTTAACATAGTGATAAGATTCTAGTATATAAAAAGCAGCGAGAAAAATCAAAATATATATCATGCAAAGAAGCTTCCTCCAAGCAGCATACAAGCTCAATGTACAATAACAAGAACGACAACCATAAATAATTAACGGATATTCCTATATATCTGCATATGTATCTATAAATAAACTAAGAGATAGCAGTTAAGAGAGTATTTTGTTCCATCTTCCAAGCCGGTTTGAATTCAGCTGATTAATGCACTAAATTTTTCTTGCTAAATCTACCAATGGGTAAAAGTTCAATTGTTCGTTATATAGGAAAAAGCAACAGAAGACTATGGCAAGCATGATAGTTCGTAAAGCCCGGTAAGCTTTTTTTAAATTTGATATTTTTAAAGTTTTTTGAAATTGGGCCATCACAATACATGCACATCTAGATCACTTTCTTCCGTCTACCAGAACATGATGGAATGGGTTGCGAAATATTCGACTCTAAGACAGCCAAATAGCTAGATAAAATTTTCAATTTTTCGAATGTTATGCCTTCCTTGCCACCCTGGCTATAAAATCGTCAAACAGAATTAGGACACCGTGGCGGGGGCGGCGCTCATAGGTACGTTGCAGGTACTTTTTTTAAAGCATTTTTAGTTATATCGTCCTTCTTTTCCGTCGGAGCGTGATTGCAAATCAATAAGTGAAAGAACTTCGCTTTGATGCAGATTATGGTTAGACTCACATGCGAGGTAAATGCCAGGAGTATCTCTCACATCACAAACTCAGCACTAGATTTAGCACCTTTATAGGGCCGCGTTATAGCTTTCACAAGGACCCACTTAGACGGCGTTGACGTCAGCCTTAATTTTCACCACGGCAAGATGGGTAGCCATTTAAAGGACCCTGACACACCAAGTACTTTCCCTCAAAACGTGATCCATAAAACATTTTCGGGGGTCAACATAAAAAGATGGCTCTCTCAGCCTAAACATATTGTTCGATTTGTTCATTGGGGAAGGCTTTTTATGAGTTGTTTCCCTAACTATACGTATTCACACTTTAGCTAGCCTCCAAATGGATGTCTCTTTGCTAATCAGAGGATACTTGGTCTAAAACCGAAATTCGTGCTTCGTATGTCATTCAGTCATATATAGAAGAAGCGTTTCTCGTTATTCCCAGGTAAAAGATGATCAAAAAAGTCAATACTTTCGAGATCTACTACAATTGGTCTCATCCTTCACTTCTAGGGTTATTTATTTGCTGAGCATAAAACAGAAATTTTGTGAATGATTTTTAAATTACTATTTATAAAAAATCCATATTTCAACAACTTTTTAATATTTTTTACCACGTTTATATTATTTTTTTCTGAATAGTTTTTTACATCTCTTATACTCTTCAGCAATGTATATGGTTGCAAGTCCAATTTTTAATTAAAAGCTCTTCTTTGATCTGCAGAGTTATACTATTTGTCTAGAATATACAAGTATATAAAAAAAAGACTAAATATTACCGATATTTCTACATTTTCATTTCTACTTTTTGGCTATATTTTCACTGCCTTTTCACAAAGCGAGAAATATTTTACCCCCCCTTTCTACTACCACTTTCCAAAATGCAAGCGTTTGTAAGGGAGCGACAAAAGTTACATGTCACTACTTATCCAACTTTTCGCTATTGAATCATGCTAATAAGTAATTAAAAAAAACATCTAAAATATTTAATGAACAAGTAAATATACAATATATGCACATAAGAATGTATATTAGAAGTTGGTACAACAAGTTACTTAATAGTTAGAAAAATACTTTTACCATCACACATCACTGTTTTTGCTTGGTTTGAAATAAAATATTAGGCGAATAAGAAGAGAGGGTCAGAGTCAGTGCAATGAATCATATAAGAAATTATATATCAATTTATATACAACTACAACCATATACTTAAATATATTGAAATTTATCAAATAAAAAAAATGGAATAAACCTAAATAAAATAAAGTAATACAGCTCATTTACTTATAACCAAAAACAATTGCAGGCCGCATTAAAGAAACCATAATATATATAAGTCGAGCCCGACAAGCAATCCTACTTATGTTTATACATTTCTCAGACTATTAATGCCTGAATGTATACAGGATTGCAAAATACTCGCTAACCCAACATTAAGTAAAAATAGCGGCTAAATATTAGCGCACTTAATAGTTGTTGGTTAGTAAAAAATTGAATAATACAACAACAGATTACATGGCAGACGTTGGCTCAGTTGTTAGAGCACTCGCCTGTGATGCCAGAATCCGTCAGTTCGATTCCTGGCAAAAGAAATCTGATTTTGTTGTATAACAAAATATTCAATGAAAAATAATTTTTCTAACAAAAATAGGCCTTTGAATACAGCTCATTTACTTATAACCTAAAATAAAGTAAATGAAATTAAAATTAATACTTAAGTTAAAAAAAATAAGATACATTTAAATAAAATCCAAAATATCTAAATATATAATACAATTAGACTAAGTAAAATTACAAAAAAAAATTAAACTGAAAGAGTAAGAAAACCATTAATTATAATGAAATTAAGTATTATAAAAAAACATGGTTAAAAATATGGCATATAAAATATAAAGTGCAGAAAAGCAAAAGCATAAATTAGAATTAAATTGATTTAAAAAAAACGTAATATAAAATTAATATAATTGTTGAATTTCCATGGCAATTCTGTTATAATTGTCGACAATTTTACCAGTTACCATTTTGTTTTATAACATAAGAGCCATTCTGAATATAGCTTTTCTAAAATAAAATCGTTTGCGGAGTTTTTTCTTTAATTATTTCGGAATCCAACAAAAATTAAAGGAAATTAAATTTCATTTAAAAAAATGTGAAATTGAATGCATACAAAAAATGGAATACAGTAGAAAGTGTAGAAAAACAAAGTCAATAATTAGATTTCCACATGCTCCTTAGGCAAACGAATACATACATAAATGTGTCTACCTTTTTTAAAAAAATGCAGCAGTTTCCGTTTCCGGCAGTTGCTCAACGTCTTTCCGCCACCAACGCTACCAGCGCCAACACCATACTGTTGATATGAGTATTGCAGACCATTATGGTGATTGTAGTAATGTCGTTGGTTGTGCGGATTATATTGTTTTTGTTGGTGATAATGATAATGATGGCGATTTGGGTGGCGGTGGTGTGAGTGTGGCTGCAACCATTGTTCATGTGAACGCGAGGAAGTTTTCGTCGCCAATCGGTAAGGCGATAACGTACGCTCCAGCTGTTCACCGTAACGCTTGGGCATTACCGGACTAGCTATTGTTGTTGCTGCCACTACTACTGATGGTGAGGATGATGTTGTTTTGCAACGATGTGTGCCAGCAGGTAGCTGTTCCAAGGCACAACACATGTTACGCATATTTAAAACTATATATGTATGCGTTATTAAATATTGAAGCTGAATTATGTGTAAACGAGCAAAAAAAAACACGCACACACACAAAAAGTGTAGTGAAAAAGCACTAAAGTACCGTTACGCGTTACTTTGGTTGCACTTACTCCTGACGTAGATTCATGAGCATGCGTCTCGCATTTTATTTTTTACCCATACCCCACACAAATGCACGCGTGTATGTGTGTGTATGTTCATACATATGTGTGTTCACATTAATATATTTACGTTTTACTGCTGATGACGAACATTTTTATAGGTAATGTGCTGTTTATTTAAACTAAATCCACAAAGAAATGACTGGCAGTCGAGTGACAAAAGTTTTTGGTTTAATGGTTTAGTTAGTGGGTATTAAAATTTTTAAAGTCAATAACGTTGCACGCTGGACGGAGTTTTTTCTGAAATTGCTTTTGAGCAATTATTTTCTTTTAATTAATTTTATTTTATTTTCATTTCTATTTTGTATTTATCTCTTTTCACTTTATGACGCATTTCACAAATTAACGCCTGTGGTGTGATAGACTAGTGTACATACATATGTATGTCATGGTAACTAAGAAAACAAAAAACCAAAAACAACGCCACTGTACACAAATTAAAAATCAATCATTTCTACTGAAACCAGCTCTGCGGTAAAATCTTTGAGCAACCTTATTTTGTGGCTTCTACGCCTTTGAATGTGCCAATAACGCCAAAAGGGTTCACAATGAAACATTGCAAGAACAAACTAAAGAGAGAAATAGACTGGGTGAAAAAATAGTAAACAATGTTACTTGGTCAACTGTAGAAAAAAATTCAAATTATTTTTAGAAAAATGCAAGTGTTCTCTCATCTAACACACATATGCGAACATAGTTAAATAGTGCATTAGGGAGGTAAGAAAATTTTCACAAATATATCCAATTGATAATTTTCTAGAATTTCTTTAGCATATTGTATTTTTTATATTCAAAAAAAAATTTTTTTTAATTGACTACTTTAGATTATTGCTACATAATCACAAAAAAGCTTAACTTGTTTAGTAAAAAAAATTTGGTTTATTATACCGAAGAGTTAAATCAAATGGATTCAAGTAGTTGCTGAAAGAAGTTTAACTTGAAAAGATTTTATCAATTTTTCGTTTATTTTGAAATCGGCGTATATTTGAGTTATGAAAAGCTTTAAATTTTTTGATTGGGTTTACGTAGAATAAACGGATAATTTCTATGCAATTTAAAAATATTAAAGGAAAATATTCTAAATATCCTCTGCTCCATGACCTTCAAGAGAAGCTTAAAACTGTAAGCCGTCAATTTGTTGAATAATATTAATATCAAATATTTTTTGCTCACACGATAATGTACTTTTAATAATTTTTTTTTTAAATTGGAATGAAACTAGATAAACGGTTTTAGCGGCAATATTCAATTCTTGTATTAAAATTATCAAAAAGTTATATTTCAGTTGGTATGTTATGTTTCAGCCTCAGATGGATATTTTTCACCACCCTGGTATGCACCTGTGTAAGAGGCATATTTAAAAAAAACTATTTTGGTACCATATACGCTAATTTAAATACTTGTATTCACTATATGTTTATAACCACATCGTTTTTTATTAATTTTGTTTTTGTATTGGAGGTACACACATTCCACAACAATATTTTTCATTCGACACACTTCTGGCTGCACTCTAAACTTGTTTCCAGTTCAATTTGAGCCGTAAGACGAACTTTGTTTAGTCAGAAATAAATAATGAATGAAGTATTTCAAAACACTAAATATTTTCCTAGATTTTTCAGTCTTATTCCAATTTTTACTCATTTTCGCTTACTAATTATTTTTATTCTTTAATACCACTCATACAAACTTTCCACAATTAATATTTAAATTCGCATTTATCGTATTCCCGTTGACCCAACACTTTTTCGTATACCATTCTACGCCGCGCTATTTATACTAATTTTACAGCAGTTAGTTACATGAAATCGCCAAAGCTGGTTAATTAGTAGTTCGTAAATATATCTACTTATACAAATCTACATAGAAGTATAAGTGTCGTTCTCGACGTTAAAATAACAAAATATAAAGTGGCTAAGTCTCATTCGTTAGTTACCAGCAACTATTAGTTGTGTCATTTAACATAACAACTTTGGGACAGAAAACAATGTTTGCTCACGCATTTAGTGTATAATTGCCCGCCAGGGCTTATTGATATATTTGTATGCATAGCAAAGTAGTATATAAGTAGTATATATGCAGGCACATTTAGGTATCAGTTGGTGTTTGTTGTCACAATAAGTGCTTCTACAAAAAGTTTTATACTTGTTGGGAGATTTAAAGAAAATTGTTAGAATTTTTTCAAATTTCCATTCCTTAATTGTCTGAGGAACTTCGTTAAAACAATTTGAAAATTTCTATTTCGAATCAATTAACCTATAAAAATTAAGATTTACGATAACTTTTCAGAATAGTGGTTGCGAGAGGGTAGAGAAGATATATATACGATACCATGATCACGCATTTTCGAGCACTGTCTTAAGTATTCATTTCATTTCTCTTTTTAAATTAAGTATATGGTTA
This sequence comes from Neoceratitis asiatica, assembly GCA_030068015.2. NCBI lineage: Eukaryota > Metazoa > Arthropoda > Insecta > Diptera > Tephritidae > Neoceratitis > Neoceratitis asiatica. Next base: position 40,473,087 of record CM061526.1, on the reverse strand, counting down.
CTATAACCTCACAGGCGCTTAATACTATTGCTTACTGATTAAAAAACGAAAAGAAACTGAAGTACAGAGTTTTCCAATAGGAGTGATATGATTTCTTTTTTAAGCACTAGAACAAAAAAGAAAAAATGACAGATCATGACATATTAAGGAAATTCATATGCTTTTTATTTAATGTGAAGTACAATCGATACAATTAAGCTCTGAATATAACATCATTCAAATGGCCTCCACGACTTCTTTTGCAGGCACGAATTCGAATATTCCCAATTTTCGAGCACTTTTTCTACTAAACCAAGTCGTCGTGAATCGCTTTATTGACTTTTAAAGCTTAGAGAGAGTCTGGTTTAATGCTAAAGATTTCAATAACTTCAAATGACTTCTAATAACTTCAAATAACCCCACAAGAAGTAATCTAATGGTGTTAAATCACAACTTCTTGCAATTCAATGTCACAATTTCTTGAAATAATCGAATCTCCAAACCTTTCTCGCAATAATTCGGTTGTTACACGTGCTGTGTGACACGTAGTCCTGTCTTGTTGGAACCAGGTGTTGTTAAGATCAACTTCTTCCAATAGTGACTAAATTGGTTATTATCGATCTATACCACTATCAATGGACAGTGACGGTGCTACCAGTTTCATTTCGAAAGAAGTACGGACCGATCAGATCAAAAACCACACCAAACTGTCAAACAAACAGAAAGACGTACCATTTATTCTAAGCCTCCACCGAAAGGCTGATGGATTTTACACTCGGAGGTGTTGACGTTCCATGCCGAAGAGCGGTCGTAATTATAAAAAGAAACTTGATGTTGGCAGAGCAAAGACTCTAAAGCGAGGAAACCCTTTGAATAGTGAAAATCAAAAGCCTATTTTAGTGACAGTCATTTTGTTCACCCTGGCCTTAATATTTGAGATCCTGTCATGACCATGCCTCCGTAAGCCCAAATTTGGCATTGTAATATATGACTCATTCCGCATTTTAAAGGAGTTGTATATATTTTTGTATTATATATAGTTCGAAGAAATGATGTTTTAGATAGTTGAACTAATTTGCCATGTTTACCGCGGCTGATAAAGGAAGGTTTGGTAAATGTCAAAACGAAAAACAAAAATATTATCGTTATTTTTATCTCTCTACTAAATTATAGGTATATACTTGTATAACTTCATAATTTGAGACACACTTCTCCTATACCTCTATTAGCTAGAAACTCGGTTTAGTGAGAAGCCTCTATGAGCGAGAAAAATCACGGACCCTTGAAACCTCTCTTAACCAGGTTTCACTGTATATCCCATAAAGTAATTTCAAAAATCGTTTATTTTATTTTCAATCGACACAACAGTTAAATGGTTGTGTGGAGTATTTATAATACTCTACCTTTATAAAAGCCAACTCACCGCCAACACATGTCCAATACTACTGCCGACGTGGTCAAAAGTATGTGTTTGACGTTGCTTTTGATCACACCTTTTTCTGATTTCACCATGTATTTATAAATGTTTGTGTATATTCAATTTTTTGATTTCTAAGTTTTTAAAATTTGTTGCATACCACGGAAGTTTATGATCATGAGCAGGAAGAGGAGCTAAATTCTTTGGGGAAAATTTGACTCCAATCTATTTTCAGGGTTTCATTATTCATAATGTCGAAGTTAGCTTATTTGAGATCAAATGTCATGTAATTATTATTAGAAATAAATAAAAAGCACAAAACGAATTTATTAATACTAAAAAGACTATCTAAAAAATTTATCTCATTGATGATATTTGCATGAGTTTGAGTTCGAATTATTAGGTTTATTTTTACCAGGCAATTTTATTAAGATTAAAAAATTACTATCACGATTAGCCCCAAGCCAGCTGCACTAGCAGGTGGAATATAATAATTCTGAGTCTGAGTTTGTAAGTTCGCCAACTGGTGAACATATTTCACTATCAAAACACCACCACCTCTTAAGCAACCAATAGTACGGTCAGCATCCCTGTCTTTACAAAATGTTTAAAATAAAGTTTCAATATTTTGAAAATAAATAGCTAGCATTTTATTAACAAAGGTGATATCCGATGCATTCAATTTACCATTTTTTACTTAATCGGTTCTGCAGTGTCCTCTTTTGGAAAAAACGAAAATAACTAATATTGATATTTACAGACCAGACATTGGAGTCAATAATTTTAATATAAATGCCATGAGATACACTGGTATATTTTTCAACTAATTTGAAACACTCAATATGATTTCTATCAACACTAGAGTTTTTAGATGCATAAGCAACTACATTGCCTTCGGTAACGCTTGGTTTAAAACACGAAGCATCCATCCGTTTCTTCTTAAAGGTCGGTATGCACGTCTCGTGAAAAAAAACTCGTATATTTCGTGGATGGAAAAATGTAGTAGGTACGGGAATTTGAAAGTTGATTTTTTATTGTGAACAGCTCCTTACATAGGCGGAAGATATGTAAACGTAAATAAACAAAACGAAAACCATGAGCCGAGCGCGGTAAATATTTGTCGCTGATAATGAATTCTTACCTTTTTCGTGGCTAAAAATAAATAAAAGGTGTAAAAATTGATAAAAAAAAAAAAAATTACATAAATTGCTTTATAAGCTTGCTTTAATAAAGGTTGTTTTTTATTAGAGGTATAGAACTTTAAGTTGGCATTACTTTTCAAGATGGCGACCGATTTAACAGCTGTCAAGTGATTTATTCTCAGTTTGGTTTGGAAATTCATCATGAATAGACTCACGCCTGAACAACGCTTGCAAATAGTGCAATTTTATTTCGAAAATAATGGTTATGTGAGGAAGCGTTATGGCGCACTACGTCCATTTTAGCGATGTTTAGCGATGAAGCGCACTTCTGGTTGAATGGCTACGTCAACAAACAAAACTGCCGCATTTGGAGTGTAGGTAATCCTCAAGTGTATATTGAAATATCGTTACATCCAGAAGAACTGACTGTTTGGTGCGCTTTATGGGCTGGTGGAATATTGGTCCGTACTTTTTCAAAAACGATGGTGGCCAGAACGTTACAGTCAATGGTATAGAGCTATGATTACTAACTTTTTCATTCCTGAGTTGAATAACCATGATGTCCAGGAGATGTGGTTTCAACAAGACGGCAACATGTCACACAGCTCGTGCCACAATAGATTTATTGAAAGACACGTTTGGTGACCGCCTAATTTCACGTTTTGGACCTGTGAATTGGCCTCCAAGATCTTGTGATTTAACACCGCTACACTACTTTCTGTGGGGCTATGTAAAGTCATTTGTCTATGCGGATAAGCCACAAACGCTTGACCATTTGGAAGACAACATTCGTCGTGTTATTGCCGATATACGGCCACAAATGTTGGAAAAATTCATCGAAAATTGGACGTCCAGATTGGACTACATCCGCGTCAGCCGTGGCGGTCATATGCCAGAAATCATATTTAAAATGTAATGCCACAAGATTATCTTTCTGATAAATAAAATTCATGTCAATCGAATAATACATCGTTGCTTTATTGCAACTTAAATTTCTATACCTCTATAAAAAATACCCTTTACGTTTCAAAATTAATCTTCCTCTTGTTTCTCGCGAAATATATATGAAACTATTTATTTCGCTCGGAAACCTGTATTGCCATGCTTTCGTATATGTTTAAAAACTTTAGGAACAGGCAATAGAAAATGGAGTTTTTTTCGTTCGAGGTGCGTACTGCTTCGTAAAAAAAATTTTCGTGCATCGTTTTCTTGCATTTTTTATATGGAGTTTTTGGTTTTCGCAAGAGCTGCATACCGACTTTAATGATTATATCAATGTTGACGTTCTCATTACGCCCAACAACAATGATCTATTATTTCTTATACACAGTAGTCCTATTATTAATGATGTTAAGAGAGTAGTGGCAATATCTTTTTCACTAAGCTTCGAGTTTAGTGGGCAAACTATGTAATATTTCTACAGAAATTAGTGAGATCTGCTGATTCTTGTTTGCCTTTTTAATGTGTTGTCAAAGTAGTTGAATTAAGAGATTTAAAATCATTTTCTTCAAAACAACGAGCGAAGAAGGCTAATGGATAGAAGTGCGGCATACAGCGATACAAATATTGTATAATTATTACTTGTTAAAAGACTGCAGAAAAGCCAATTCAACAGACGAGAGACCAACGCAATGCGAGTGAAAAAGTTCATTGAACGCATAACTGATCGATTAACTGTATGTGAGGGAACTGATAATTAAATTATGTCAAATGAAATTCCGTAAGAGTCACTATTTCTTTCTGTTATAATTTCACCAAGCTATAGTAATTATTAAAATTTTCAAAACAGCTTAACAAATTAATTAACAAAATATATTAGCGACAAAAAAGCATATCTGCACTGTTTGACTGCTTGTGAAGATAAACATCAAAACTTTCTTATGCACATGTTTAATTCGAATTTTTATTTAAGATATTGTGTTATTATTACAAACATTATTAAATTCTATTTGAATAGATTCACTAATAATGTTTTAGGTAGCTTTCCTATATTTAAGATATATTAATTATGGACATACTTTCGTTTTTTTATGATTTTTTTCCTATCTAGGTATAAAAATATTTATGGAGGAATGAAACTATTACTTATAGCCATTGCAATATACTTATATAAATTATCCACATTTACTTCAAATATGACTTCTACTCAGGAAAATATATATTTTTTTTTTGTCTGCAAATGCTATTATGTTATCTATTATATAGAAAATATCTATAAGAAATCGATCAGATAATACTCACGGGTCAACACAATTTTGACCTGAACATTAGAGTATGAAATTTCGATAAATTAGATGATAGTTTAACGAAAAAGAAGTATATGACTTGAAAAAGTTTGCTTTTGAAATTTTTTATTTTATAAAAAAAACACTATACATTTATTTATATTAATTTTAACTATTAAATTAGGTTACAAAAAAATTGGGAAATAATTCAAAAATGCACAGTTTTATTTTTTACTTTTTTTCTCGTAAGTACTTTCCCTCAATAAACCCCAAATATAGTCTCCCATAATATTTTCATTGTATTGGCCTTGATAACGTTGTTCGAAGTTCATGGTACCTTGATGGAAACATTCTCCTTGCTCTTCGGAATACGCCCCTATGTTTTTTTTTTTAAATTAATCTAAATTAGCATGCAGCATATGTACCTTTAAAGACATTCTGCAACCAATGGCTTTAAAATTTTTCAGCATAATTTCAACTACTTCTTCAGAGTTTTCAGCTTTGTTATTTCCTAAAAATCCAGAGACAACTGCTTTGAAAATACTCCAACTTGCTTTTTGAACTTTAATAAGCAAGCTTGGAAATTTTGTATCAGCTAAAATTTGCCAAATTTATGGACAAAAAAAGACTCCAGTTTTAACCTTTGCCTCTGACAATTTTGAGAATTTTTTTTTAATATTCAAAAGCTTTCGATTTTTCATCCAGTTTCTTCACAAATTCTTTCATTAACCCTAGCTTAATATGCAAAGGCGGTATTAACACTTTTTCAGCTTCAACAATCGATTCAAATTTTACATTCTGTTTTCCGACACAAAATTGTGTTCTTACGGGCCATGATCATTGAGTAAAATGTTGAGCATCCGCTGTCCCATAAACACAAATAACACAGATATTTTGTATATCCACCCTATAGTCCCATTAAAAATCCTACCATTTTAAGGTCTCCAATCAGCTTCCAGTTATATTCGTGATACTTTACAGATTTTAGTAAGATTCCAACACTTTCATGATTTTCATTTAAATGTACAGAGTGAGCTATTGGAAGAGCCTTTTTGTATAGCTGTCAATAAATAAACAACATCCACTAAGAACATAAGACATTCCAATTTCTTCAAACATACCTTTTATATCGTTACAAAAACAAAGCCCATCTTCTTTCGTAAAAAATGTTGAAAATATTTCATGACGAGTTCGCTGGTCCGTGATATTGACATCAATCACTAAATTTCATTGTTTTAAACGAGAACACAAAAGCTTTGCTTTACTTTTTAGCAGATTTAAATCTCGTATTAAATCGTTGAAATCTTCTGAAGAAATAAAATGGTGTTTTGGTTCGTCAGGTGTAGGTAAAAATTCTTTATCTGAACCACTTCTATTGGAGCTGTAGGATGAGCTTTTTTGCGACAATTTCATCGAAGATTCAGGTAGTGGAAGTGTCGCGCTACGTTCAATTGGAGCAGAAGAAGAATCAAGGTCAGGATATTCAATAGATTTTGCATTTTTGCCACTACGTCTTTTACGTGGATTGACAATGCAAATGTAGCAGTCATTAATATGGTATTTTGGCTCTCGCCAAATTCTTGGTACTGCGAATTTCAGAGACCTCCTCTCACCTCGATACCAACCTAAAATAAATGGAAATAATAATTAATGTGTTTATAGTATTTTATCATCGCTTGAAAATTACTCGTACTGGCTTGTCTTGGTTCCTAACAAGGAAGTTAAAATATACTTCGTAGGCTTTATAGAGAACGTTGCATGCCTTTAATTCATATTTTGTGCACTGCACTTTAATAAATTGGCCACATATAAAGGGTGTTTTTATAGAGGTATAGAACTTTAAGTTGGCATTACTTTTCAAGATGGCGACCGGAAAAACGGAAAACGTATCGCGCACTACGTCCATTTTAGCGATGTTTAGCGATGAAGCGCACTTCTGGTTGAATGGCTACGTCAACAAACAAAACTGCCGCATTTGGAGTGAAAGTAATCCTCAAGTGTATGTTGAAACACCGTTACATCCAGAAAAACTGACTGTTTTGTGCGCTTTATGGGCTGGTGGAATCATTGGTCCGTATCATTGGACGTAGTGCGCGATACGTTTTCCTCACAGAACCATTATTTTCGAAATAAAATTGCACTATTTTCAAGCGTTGTTCACGCGTGAGTCTATTCATGATGAATTGCCAAACCAAACTGAGAATAAATCACTTGACAGCTCTTAAATCGGTCACCATCTTGAAAAGTAATGCCAATTTAAAGTTCTATACCTCTATAAAAAAACACCCTATATAACAAAACGCATCAGCATCACGTTTACATTTTCTCGACGACATTTTGACATTTTATAGACTTGTACAAAACATCTCATTGTTATTTATTAAGTGCCATCTGGAGGCACTGTGTGAATGTAAAAATCCCACTTTTATGTCGCGATATTTTCGAATGTATCGGAATTAATTAAAATTTCCATAAAAATACGAAAATGAGAGATTCTAGTAGTATAGTTTTAACTTCTCAAATAATGTGTTTATCTCTACTTTAAATTCATCATTGTTGACTTCTGATCGAAGTAATTGTAACCTATCCATTATATTGTTATAATCGGAAGATGTGTTCTAAGTGTGCTCACTCCTCGAACATTGTCTCGGATCATGATTTTGTCTCAACCAAGATACGCACTCTTCTCTGGGCAGCTTAGAGTACCGTTGAACAAATGTAAAGGAGGTTGGATTTCAAGAAGCTGCAATCATCAACAGACATCCAAGCGGCTGTGTTCGATTTGCCCACTTGCTTTCTGACAGCATTTATCAAAAAACCGATATAAGTAAATTACCTAGATTAGATAAAGAAGGAAGTGAGACATATTTTCAAAAGCACAACCCGATGAGTACATATATGTATTATCTTCTATGCAAAATGTAGTCAGACGGAAGCATGTCAGCATACTCCAATCCTCTCCTCTCCTTAAAGTATTTTATACTATTCACTTACCCCTTCCAGCAAAATGGAAACCATCAGGATCGGATTAATCTGTAAAAAGTTATGCATGGTTATACATATATGCGACTAATTGTAGACCTTCGTTTTCGCCTGTTAAAAATCACACTATATCGAAAATAAAACCTGTTTTCATTTACGCCTGAATTGAATGATAAATGGCCTGTACTTCAGAAACTCGACATGATGAATACCACGTATTTTTGGAACACTCATAAGACTACCACAATCGTGTAACTTAGTGTAATTAAAATTCCATTAATCAGTACGTCCAAATATTTTATTAAGTATTTCAATAATACGAAAATTCTGCAATAAGGAATTTTAGTAATTATATTATTTATATCATTTAAATTTATAAAAAAAAATTATTTCGTATTAAATAATGTCATTCAAGAAAATATACTTATAACCGCACCCACAACTTTGTTTCTAACAGCAGTTTATGGAAAGTATAGATTTTCCATAATTATTGACATTGCCACACTTAACCTTGACCATTGTTTATCGAATAATTGAAAATTCAATTCAATATTTTTGATTATACATAACGAAAAATTTCAATTTGATTGCTTTTCAAATACACAAACACACAAAGTTAACACAAAGGTGAGGAGTTAATGATTTTAAAATTAATGACTTGACATATTCAATATATGTTGGTCTCATGGTATTTCTCTATTCCGTTTCAATGAAACTTAATTAGAAATTTATTCAAATACAATTAATGATTCAATGAATACAATTTTTCTATGAAGAAAAATTTTATAATAATAATATAATCGAAGAACTGGTTGAAAATAGTAGTTGGGGTATGAATAATTGAAGCAGAAGTAAATATACATATTCGATTATTAATATATATTCGTTATTTATTTTAAAAAGGATTAAAGGTTTGTTTGGGTTCAAATGTGCTTAAGATTGATATTAAATTTACAATTCGCCAATCTACCTCCTGTTCTGAAATTTAAGTTAAAAATAGTGGTAAAATAAATCAAATGTTATAATGAGGGTATTAAAACAAATTAATTAAAGCAAGATTCTACGAAAAAAATTTTTTTGAGGCCTTCCTCTTCCTCTGCTTCCATGTGCGAGTACTGCAGCGAAAACTTTCAAAACCGGAGCGCTTTCATCCATTCGGACGACACGACCTAGCTGCTGTATTTTTATTCGCTGAGCTTTTTAAATGTCGCCATTTAACTCGTACAGCTTATTTTTCCATCGTCTGCGGTATTCGCCGTTGCTGACGTGCAACCAAAAATCTTCAGCAAAACTTTTCCCTCGAAAACTCCTAGTGCCATGTCATTGGATGTCGACCTCATCAACGCTTTTGCATCATACAGCAGGACGACAATAATGAAAGACTAAAAGAGGGTTTGGCTTTGATTTGTCGAGAGAGGAATTTACTCATCAATTGGTTACTCATTCCACAGTGGAACTTGTTGGCAAGAGTGATTCTGCTTTTCTCGTGAACTTTTGGAATTCAGTCGTCACTTACAACAGGCATGCCTTGCCGCGAGTAAAGTCTTGAGCCCCTTACCTGCAGGTTATGAATTCACTAGGTCTAAAGCCACACTGATAAGGACCAATCATTTCGTTCACGATAGTCTTTAATCTTTCATAGAATACGCTAAGTAGGACCTTGTATGCGATATTGAAATGGTTTCCTTGTGTTTGTTGACGGGCGTTCTTTGCTTCGCAATATGATCGATTTATTTGGGCATTTCTCGATACGGAGACTACCATGTAGCTTAATGTATTTGTTTGTAACATAATCTGGTACTACAGACAAACATATTCCGGGCCCCGGCAAAGTCGAACATCTTCAGCCCTTTTGGAAATGTTTCGTCATGGAGGCTAAATTTTCCGACTGTTGTGCCAAAGATACTTCCTTTACCCATCCTGGCGTTGAAACCTGCAAGCACGATTCTGACATCGTCGCGTTAAGCGGTTGTAGGTGCGTTCTCAAATCGTGATCCTTAAAACTGTTTAAGAGGTCGTCATTTTATCATTTTTTTATTTTTCTATGGCGCAGGATTTTCATGTGGTGGGTCTACCCAGAGGATACTTGCATGAAGGCAGTCAAAAATTTTCCTCACTTGCGTGAACTTCTTCTTCTTTGATGGCCCAACTCTATATCAAATGGTATATTAAAAAGTATTTTTATTTGGTTTACTGTAGACGTGAATTCAAGTTGATTTTGACATTGAAAATCATCGAAATCGAATTTTGCAATTTACAATAAATTTGATATGTTCATGAAAGGTATGAAGACTTCGGGGAACTGAAGATATACCTTCTTTCTTTGCTTCAATATATTTTTTTGTTTTGGTATATCGAAATACACCGCTAGTATTTGCATATATTCACTTTATACTATACTTAAACAAATTTCCTTGTTTTTGTTTTCAGTTGAAGTTTTTTTGTATTTAGTATCCTTATCGCTCGCTATTCTTCTTTTTCAGCATTCGCACTTCCGTTTCTTGTTATATAAGTAAGTGCAAAACTCCATCGTCAAAATGGTGGTGCTCTTCCGTTTCCTTAGTTCCCAGCATTTTATTTCCGCTTGAAATAATTGAAATTAATAAAGTTTACTTCTACTATTGCGTAACTGGACGCGATTGTGAGTATGTAGTAAGTGTGTTCACTTACCCAGGCTCAAGCTGTAAATGGCGATAGAATTTCACTAATCTTTATTATTAATTTTAAATAATATTTAGAAGGTGGCAATAGTAATTTTTAATTATTTAAAAAAGAATAAAGGTCGAAAATACATTTTATATTTGCACTTGGACTCTAGTTTTCTTTTTCAATTGGCGATTGCCATTTTTCCTTTTGTAAAATTGTTCACGCAGGCATATCATTATTAATTAAAATAGCCTTTCGAGCAACATCCAAAATTATGCAAAATTAATTTTTCTAATTGCGGTCGCCCTTCGGCAGGGAATGTCAAGCCCTCCGAGTGTATTTTTGACAGGAAATAAAAGGTACTCATAAAAATCCATCGGCCGTTCGAAGGCGTCTTAGAATAAACTGTAGGTCCCTCGATTTGTTGATGAAAACATCAAGACGCAAAACCACAAAATTTGCGTAGCAGTTCGGCCGAAAATCGCTTCAACGATTAATGTTTAATGAGAAAATTTTCGGCTGAAAAACTTTTATTTATTCGATCTGAATGTTTATTCGAAAAATGTTATTTTAGTGTGTTTTTTTTTTTTTTTTTGGAAATATTACTGAAATTTTGTATTACTTTATTTTATTAAATATTAATCATACGATGGACAGCTTTGTATCCCCAAGAAGAATGGTATAACATTTGAAAGGGACCCTTAAGTGCACTTGCAGAAGATCGTGGCTAAAAATTACGATGATTGGGATATCCACATACCTCTGTTACTTATGGGATAACGATCAACAGTGAACGAAACAAGGGAACCTGCAAAGTTCATCAAAAAAGAACTCAATATTCAAAAATTGATAAAACACCTACTGGAGAGCACATTCGTAAATTTAATGCACTTGTCCTTGACGACGTTGCTAGAATGATAGTTGGTGATCGTGCAGCTACGCGAGATATCGTGATTCGTAGAAGAAATAATTATCTCCAGTGCATTTCTGATACACACCGTTCTTATGACGCTCTTCAATACCCGCTAATGTTCTGGAAGGAACAAGACGGATACTGCATAAATATTAAACAACGAGATCCCGCAACAGATGCCGAAACAAATAAGAATGTTAGTGCATAGGATTATTATGCGTATCGGTTGATGATTAGGTGCGATCAGGACAATGTTATTCTAAGATGTCGTGAGCTTTGTAACAATTTATTGTCGATATGTATGTGAAGATAGAAAGTGAACGATTACGTACATGCGATTTAATCAAATGAAGCTGCGTTCAGAAGAATACATTCATTTGCGAGATGCTGTTGTCAGTACCGCCGACGCTGCCCAAATTGATAACTATCATATCATCATACGTAGGCAGTCCACGTCATATGCAAGAATACAAGATGCTATGACTTGCGTGCGCAAATATGGACGACCGTGTTTATTTATTACGTTCACATGTAATCAAAAATGGTCGGAGATTACATCATTACTATTGCCTGGCCAAAATTCAATATATCGCCACGACACCACTTCACGTGTGTTCAAACAAAAATTAAAATCATTAATAAATTTGATTACAAAATTAAATATATTCGGTCCCACACGTTGCTGGATGTATTCGGTTGAGTGGCAGAAGCGGAGATTACCTACCGTCTACGAATCAATCACTGTTTGATATTGTTACAGCAAACATGATTCATGGTCCGTGTGGCTATCTGAATCCTTCATCACCTTGCATGGCAGATGGAAAATGTACCAAAAGTTTTGCAAAAAAATTTAATAAAGCTACAATCAGCAATATATAATAAAGTAAACAGCAACGTATACATTGACATTGACAATCGTTAGGTGGTACCATATTCGCCCCTGTTGAGCAAAACATTCGATGCTCATATTAATGTTGAATTCTGCAATTCAGTAAAGAGAATTAAATATATTTGATTATTTACAGTAATTTCAACATATGCGTAATAAAACAGTATTCAACATATAAAGATGCATGACTTGCATTCAACTTGCTGGAAGGCGACAACCGCTGGATATGCTTGCTGAAGCAGAATTAAACTGTACTGCAAACCAAATTCGTTTACTATTTGCTAGTGTTGATTAAATGTGGCATTGAGGCATTGATTGCAACTGAGGATTTTTACATTATTAATCATTTTGGTATGCGTCCGCCTAATCAAAGTGCATCTGGTTTGATGAACACTGAAATGAATCGTGAATTACAATACAACACTGTAGAAATGGCCGCGCAAAGAACCATTTCCGATCACGTTATGCTCTCAGTTTCGGCAGGATAAGATGGATTCGTTTCTTTAGATGCACCAGGTGGAACCGGCAAAATATTACGAAACAATACGATCTAATAATGACACCGCACTGGGTGTTGCATCATCTGGGATTGCGGCAACTTTATTGGATGAAGGCAGAACTGCTCATTCAGTATTTAAGTTGCCACAATTGTTAATTCGCAAAATACTCTCATTGACCAGATATTTCCAGATGTACACATACAATACGCTTATCGTGAGTGGTTGGTAGAAAGAAAAATTTTAGCAGCAAAAAATGTGGACTATAATGAATTGAACTTCAAGATTCAACAGTTGTTGCCAGGAGGCTTAGTATCATACAAATCTATTGATACAGTTTCCGAAGCCACTGAAGCGGTGAATAATCCGATAGAAATTTTGAACTCATTAGATTTACCGGGCATGTCACCGCATAATTTACAACTGAAAGTTGGATCTCCTGCTATTTTTCTTCGCAATTTGAACCCACCGCGGCTGTGCAGCGGCATGCGATTAGTAATTACAAAATTGATATATAATGTTATCGAAGCCATCATTTCAAATGACAATTTTCGAGATGAAAATAAGTTACTACCACGGATTCCTATTATACCTACAGATTTCCGTACGGATTTCAGTACACCATGTTTCTCACACGGAAAATTATACGTAGGTTGCTTTCGAGTAGGCATACCTACCAGCTTGTTTGTATTAGATAAAGATGGGATTAGAAAAAATATTGTACACTCTATTGCCTTAAGGGATTAGTATTGTTTTTAGTAATACCATAACAATAAATAATGTATATATCATTTTAAAGAACCAATTAAAATAAATTTAAAAATTAAATTTTTGGTGTTATGTATTTTTCATTATCTGTCATCGATCACAGCGCTCCATGCCTCTTTCACTCATATACTACATCGTCACACACTCATAAGGGGCTGTCCATAAACTACGTAGCCTGCTTGGGGGGGGGGGTCCACTAAAAGAACACGCTGAGCCACGTGAGGGGAGGGGGGGTTTTGGCCTAAGCTACGTGGTTTTCTATATCAATATATTTTTGCCGCGGTTAAAAAAAATCAGTTTTCATAAAGTAAGCTGTGCACGAGAGTTTTTTATTTTATATTGTTATAATTATCTGTATATGGTTAATATATCATTGATTTGTATACTAGGAAGAACCTGTGATTGTTACAGTGTATACCATGCATCCAAAAAGCAGAAGGTTTCACAAGTCAAAACAGTACACGGTCAAACCATGGATGGTAAAAAATGTAGTGCAAAGTCAGTGCTGAAACGTCGAAATAATGAGTTGACGAATCCACTAATCAACTCGACCGGCAAAGTATTACTGAAGAAACATGTGTGCCTGTAGTAGATGATTTACATGAATGGCTAGTTTCGTGTTTCATTCCAAGCTTGGATTGAAACAAAAATGTCCTAACTTTTTTTAATAAACATTTCTTTCCAAAAAATTTATCATAAAAAAACCACGTGCCTTTATAGGGGGGAGGGGGGTCCGAAAATGGCCAAAATCAAGCTACGTAGTTTATGGACAGTCCCTAATAAGTTAGTTACTTTTTCTACCCAAATATTTTCTAGAAATAATTTATACGGCAAAACTACTCTAGATCTACTAGTATCTATATAAATATCAACAAAAACATAAAATGCCTAAAGATATTAATTCATATGCGTAAAGAAAATAATAATTCAGTAATGAACAGTTTCTGTAGCAACTACATTTATATAAAATTATGTTCCTCGTTTCGCACAATTTACTTTAAAATGATTTAAAGAATTTACAAATTTATTATAACCTTCTCATTACATACACAATTCACATATTATCCACAGTCAAATGAAATGATTGAAAGATTTCATGGCCCTGAAATATTAGGATGAATTATTCTAAGTTTACGATCAGCAATTAAAAAAGATTTTAAATAATCGTCGGCTGAATTAGTCAAAACTTAGACTTCCGGGTGAACTTATTATTCCAAATAATAATAACAATAATAATGCACAAATGAAATTGTTTCTAAATTAAGAAAACTTTTTCACTTGTTCGATCGAATGTGGTATGCCATAACAAAGAAAAGAGTTTTATTACTAAAAATTTAAGTATGCGTGAACACGTACAATATTTGTAAAATAGTTCATTAGTATAATCTTCACCCACCTTATGAGGGACTATTTAAAGTTATCTCCAAATACTACAAAATTTTTGAAAAAGAATATGTAAATAATATGAAATCGTATCAATATCGTTTAACTTAAGCCTACAAAGATTATGTCACTGAAGACAAATGTACTAACAAATTCAAAGAAAAAGAAAGTTACATTTAATATTTAATAGAGGGGAGTAAATGTAGAAAACTACTTTATTAGGAGACTGCCTTAGCGGCACTACGTCCGTTTTCGCGATGTTTAGCGATGAAGCGCACTTCTGGTTGAATCGCTACGTCAACAAACAAAACTGCCGCATTTGGAGTGAAGGCAATCCTCAAGTGTATGTTGAAACACCGTTACATCCAGAAAAACTGACTGTTTTGTGCGCTTTATGGGCTGGTGGAATCATTGGTCCGTATCATTGGACGTAGTGCGCGATACGTTTTCCGCACAGAACCATTATTTTCGAAATAAAATTGCACTATTTGCAAACGTTGTTCAGGCGTGAGTCTATTTATGATGAATTGCCAAACCAAACTGAGAATAAATCACTTGACAGCTGTTAACTCGGTCGCCATCTTGAAAAGTAATGCCAACTTAAAGTTCTACACCTCTATAAAAAAGCACCTTATATATAAGAGCGACACACGACTGCAAAAGCAATCAGTCGTAAGGTAAACGCGTTGGTGATTACACTACAGTGAAGTAATAAAAATAGAACATTGTATAAGTACAAGTTGTAATACAAGTGATTGTAAATAGTCAAGTGAATTGTAAATTGAATTGTGAATTACTGAGTAATAAAAGTACATTAAATAAATTCTTTAGAAATAAAGAAACTGCAAATTAAGTTGGCGATTTTTATTTTACAATCCAGAGATCGTACCCGAAGGATTTGGGAAATCATCGAGGTTGATTCAGCAAGATAGTAACAATATTAATATTTAAGCAAATTGAAAGGTATAGGAACATTTGCGATTGCAGTATTTTTTTTTAATTTCGGTTGGGATTTGTGGTTGACGAGATCTGAATTTAATAACGATAAGTAAATTTTAAGTATGAAATCTCTGAAGGTCTCTTGCTTAAAGTTACATGATATTAATACCGGGTTACTGTAGAAAACTTGAGAATGCGTCGGAGGCGTGCATGCAATACAAAAATGTAGACGCTCAAAATATACAGATATTATTAAATTTTATAAATATTGACTGATATAAACCCAAAGTGCTAACGTGTATATCTTAATAAATGATTTTAAAAAGTTTTCTACAAAAAAGTTTAAATGATTTTATATATCTTCTTCAGCTAAAAGTGCTTCAACTCTAATGGCTACTAATTAGCATTGTATTTAAAGCAGTACTTAGCATAACAGTGCGTTAGTACGTTTGTTCATCTGTTTTTGAGTTCATGTCGTGATTTTTATGGAAATCACACCCATACTTTTTGACTTAAATTATATTGTTGATTTCTACTTTTATTTTTTGAGGCTCGTTGAATAACTTATTAACTTACTTGTGGGTTACTCTTGTTGGCATTGCTGCTACTTCTGCCCTTACAAACTACACTCTACTATCGGCAACCATTTGTACCCGATTACTTAACTAACACGCTAAGCCATCCTCCGAATCTCTTCCACCTATAGTTATGTATTCGTGTATCGCTTCGGCTATTTACCTATTTGTTATTGCTGCGAGTGCAAAAGAGGTTCAAGGTTCTCGGTGGCTGTGTTTGGGTGTCAAACTCAGTCAACGCTCGACACAGATAAGGATGTTCGCTTTTTTTAGTTTGACATTCGCCTGCAGAAATTTGGCAACGCAATATTACATGCATACAAGAGTAACTATTTTTATGAGTAGTCAGTTATAGTTAGTACACCAACATCTCCGCGCAGATATTCAGTGAACACATGTAAGTATTTTATGCAAATATTTGTATACGCACAAGTGTGCATGCATTAGCCGTTTGTAATTGGGGTGAGAAAACGAAGTTAACAGTGATTTTGTGAGGCATTGCTCCAAAATATTTCCAATGCTAAATGTGTGGTTTTATGCAAATGACACGCTCAAACCCTAAACCCACATCCCCGGCACCGCCTCGTCGCTTGTTTCCTTGCTTGCCTTAAGTTGCCTACCCTCTTTGGTAAACAACCGTCTTGAAGACGCATACATAGCAACAGCAGCATCTTAAGTTTAATGTCGCTCTCACACACAACTTGCGCCAACCTACGTCAACTTGTGTATTTGCAACCCAAAACCAACTCTCTGCGGGTATGAGATCTAATTTGGTGCCAAAACATTTCAATGGAATTTCATACACTTTCCATCGTTCCACTATTTCACATTTCCCAAATAATACTCGCATTTCTAAAATATATACATTCATACCCTGCAGGGAAGATACTAGTTATTAACTGGAATGCTACTACTTGTCACTTTTACAACAACTTGATAAGATATCAGTTTAATGCTAGATAACTACTATTGCGCCCCATTAACATATGCTTCTCACTGTTTGATGTCACTTGGAAATACCAAGCAAAACCAGGTCCTCCTAAACATGATCTTTCCAACGGAGTGGAGGTCTCTTCTTCCTCTGCTTCTAAGTGCGGTTATTGCATCGAAAACTTTCAAAACTTGAGCGTTTTCATCCATTTGGATGATATGACTTAGCCAGCGTATCCGCTGTATTTTTAGTCGCTGACCTATGTCAATGTCGTCATATAAATCATACAGCTCATCGTCAGCGGTATTCGACGTAGCTAAAACGCCATCTCATTGGATGTCGACATCGCCCACGCTTCTGCACTATACATCAGCACGACAATAATGAGCGACTTAGAGAGTTTGGTTTTGATATTTCGAGAGAGGAATTTACTCATCAATTACCTACTCTGTCCAAAGTAGCGACTGTTGGCTAGAGTGATTCTGCGTGGGACTTAAAGGCTCCTATTGTTGGTGTTGTTGATGCCGGTTCCATGATAGACGAAATTATCTACGGCATCAATTACAGGAGATATTTCGTTTTGGCCTCGTTCTTCACGAGACCTATTCGCTTCGCTTCTTTGTCTAACATGGAGAAAGCTGAAGTAAGAGTGCGGTTGTTGTGGCCAATTATATCAATATCATCGGTATGCGCCAACAATTGTACACTTTTGTAAAATATATTACCTTGTCTATTTAGCTCTGTGGCTCTAATTATTTTTTCCAGCATCAAGTTGAAGAAATCAGACGATAAAGAGTCACCCTGTCTTTAACGACTTGAAGCATTTCATGCTGCCTAAACCATTACAGGCTCTCTGACTTCGCTTCGGTATTCGCTGAAGCTCAATATGCTCACTAGCAGTCAGTGAGAGAAATAAGTAGTTTCACTGTTATCTTAATTCGTGTAGATTAACGAAATGGGTAGAAATGAATATATATGAAGTTTTATCAATTACGAAAGAGAATGTATATTTAAGAATAGAGCGATACACATACATACATGCATACCAATATGTACTCGTACTTTCATTGATTAAACCAAATATAGCATTTATTTAATTTCTTTATTTAACTCTTCTATTTGAATGAAATGGCCAAAAAAATCTAATTTAAAGCTTTTTAACTTAATTTGAGATATTCGAAATATTTTCGTAACCACCAATTTTAAATTTTAATTAAAAACAAGAAATTTTTCAGTTTGTCTAGTGATCGTGCGCTTTACATGAGCAAAATTTTAATAATAACAACAAATTTTGGTATAAAAAAGCACGGAAATTCGTATTAATTTTGCGATGATACCAAATTCAGGCTCAATTAAAAGCGTCAGAGTTCGTAAACACAATTCACAGCTAATTTGTTTCACTTTCATCATTTGGGATAGATGTGATGTAATAAACTTTTAGCTAGAAAGTTTAAATGGTCGGATAACCTTAATGTGTAATTCTTACGTAGTTTTTTCCTCCGTTAAGATGTCAATTTCGAGATCGTTGTGAATTGCGAAGTTTTTAGAATGTAGTCTTTGAATTCTATTTAGGTTATATTTAGATGCTAAAGCCCAAAGTTGAGTCCCATATATCCAATATGGGTTTATAAACATACTAAAAAGTAATACTTTGCTTTATAAGATTAGTATTAAAACCTACTAAAATAATCCAGTGTAAACTCACAATTTTTATTTAGTTTGAGTAATATTTTTGCGGCCCCAATAGCCGGGAGGTTAACATTACGTACTACAATTCGGAAGGCCTGGGTTCGAGTCCAGATTCGAGCAACATTTTAAATTATAGAAATTTAATTTTTCTAATTGCGGTCGCCCCTCGGCAGGGAATGTCAAGCCCTCTGAGTGTATTTCTGACATAAAGTAAAAAGCTCCTCATAAAAATCGATCGGCCGTTCGGAGGATTCTTAGATTAAACTGTAGGTATTTTTCAATTTGTTGATAAAAGCATCAAGATGCAAGACTGCAAATGGGAGGAATGGAACCCCTAATTACTAGACTCATTGAATTTAATTCTCCAGTTAGCGGGTTTTGCAGCCAAGAAGCCTAAAATTTTTATATTTTATTTGGGACCATATACTAATGACATTAATAGCAAAATTATTGATTTTATACGTGTAGTTTCCTAGAATTTTAATTGAACAAATATATTTATGATTTACACTAAAAACAACATATATTAAACTCTTATGTACATAAAAATTTCCCTTTACGCGATTTTCGTAAATGAACAACATCTTGCACCTCCCAGCAGTATTTAGCCGTCATATGCTGATCCCATCGTTCTTGGTATCTCTCTTTCATGGCTTTTAAATCTCCTTATTTTTCGATATATGTATCATAGTTAGCTGGAAACTGTTGTTTCAGAGTAGTAACATGACCTGTCATTTGCCAGAAGAGTTTTAATAATTACAACAAACAAATGTCTTTCAAGTTGTCCCATGCTGGTCTTTGAGCTCGAATAATCAGTGTCTCTTATAAATACTCTTACCTAAGACTTTGTGGTCCTAATAGGAAGTTAACCATCTCCAGATCTACACAAAAGCTCTCTTGAGATTATTTAGGTATGCAGTTCAAGTTCACTTATCAAATTATTAAATTATACTTGGGTAAAAGTTGTTTGCTCTGTATATTATATCTCTTTACCACCGACTATAGATTTATTCAAATGAGGGTTCACTGGTAGATCAAATAGTTAGAACAGGTACCTACGGTAAATTTTGTAAAAGTTTTCTAGTTGATTAGAAGTCTTAATGAAACATTCGACACTGCAGGAGTAACAATCATCGAAGGGATTTCTTGTTCTCTCCATTGCATACTGCCTTATGTATTCATATCACAATTCTCGAGCAATCGGTAGAATCCACGACTTTTTTAGAAAATACAATAGCCAATTAGATATGAACGGGCTGCTGGCTCGTTATTGCTCTTTACAAGGCTGGTGAATTACTCTTTTTCAGATTCTTTAGAGATTTAGAATCTTTATATTATGATGTGATTTGCCCAGAACTGAATTCCACGCATCCATATCGGTTTTATTGTGACAATATATAGAAGGGCTTTAGCGCTAAGGCTGAGGCCAGACATCTCCTTTAAAATCCAATGTAAACTGGCAAATTTGAACTTAAGCTGCAGTTATTTTACAGGAATTTGTCGTCTTCATGTAGGCGCCTGTCTAAGTGAGTTCCCAGGTATATAATTTCATTAGCTTGTGGAATAGGTCCGTTGTTGAGCTTCACAGTTCTGTGCGTTTTTGGCATTAATGTAAAAGTGATGTATTTGTACTTATTTTCACTGACTTTTATGCTCCATTTTGCTTGCAGTTCTTCATATCCTTTAATGTCTTTTGGTGTTGTTTTGTTGCTATAATTTGTGCCGACTTATTACAGCAGCATCAACCGCAAAATTGATGTTGTTACTTTTTCGCTTGTGAGAATTTCTGTGCTGAACAGTATATATAATATTGGTCCAAGAGTGCTATCTTACAGAGCACATGCTGTGATTGGATATTCCTCTATTAGGTAGGTACTAATAAGACTCAAAACTGTGCTTTCGAAAGTACGAAATACGCTGAGATTCATTGTGATGTGCTTTTCTCTAAAGCCAAGTTGGTGGCATTGTAACATATGTAATGGTCCGTTTCAATTCTAAAATCGAATCGAATTCTAAATTCGAAGATTTTGGAGAATATCGTAAATGAGCTACACAAATTGTCAGCTCTTAGCGAACGGTCGCAAATGACCGGACTTTCAATACTTTTCACTGTACGCTACACGAAGTAGTTAGTATCAGAAGTCACTATCAGAGATTTTAATGACTTTTGAACTTATTTTCTTTTTTGTGCCAGGATACTCGGAAACTCTTTTCTGTACCTATTGAACTGATATTTTATGGACGAGAAATGACGGAACGATACGTCTGCCAATCTCTCCTGTCGTTATATATTTAACTGGAGACCGTTGAATTTGTCTCCTAAGGATGTTAGATCAGACGATGTAAAACCATTTACTCAGTTAGGAAAAGAAACCAGTGAATGTGCGGAAATGTTTATTTCACCAGAACTATTATATATATTCGTATGAACTATACCTCAGTGAAGGTAGTCCTCGATTGCATAATGTTTAATTTCCTTCCTGACAAATTCCTGTTCCGCCGCTGGCTTTGTCTTCCGAATGTTTGGTTTCATAAAACAGAAATTCATTAATATTGAAGTTGTTAAATTTGTCCGAATGAGTTTCGAAGATTACTATTATTATTAACATATCTTAAGATCATTCATGGCTTAGATAAAATCGCTTGAAGAATTTAATCATGCATTCTACTTTGCATCGATCATAAGTATAAACTTGTTTAGCATATTTTTAGGTGAGTTTGAGGACGGGTGGGATGTTGCTTGCGTTATGGGCAGAGGTGATCCTCTTAACATGTGGGCATATTATTCATAGCTTGCATTTTAATACCGTTAAAAAATATTTTGAAACCTCAATCTTAAATAAATATTTAAATCTTCATCTTTTAAGAAAATTTAAATTTGTTACAAGTAGTATAATTCACAAATATTCTGTCTTAGCTCTTTTTTAATCGAAGACCAAGAATAAAAATATCTCTAATATCAAAATTGACGATAAAAAACATTTTGACCACAAAAAACATTATAAGTTATTCGTTATGGACAATAAATAAGGTATAAATAAATATAAATACAAGACACACACAAACACATTTACGTCTTAGTGTCAGAATTAAAATGGTATTTAATATAAAGTAGTAGTAGGCAAGTATAAGTAGGCATCATAACCTGTGCTTAGGTGAAGTCATGCATGAGATTGAAAGAAATTTAGTTGAAAAGCTAAGAAATTTTAATCTAATTTCGAATTGCAAGTTGGATATCACTCTGTATTTTGGCATGATTGAAAGAATTTAAGCTAAATCGGTAAATTTATAGAGTTGATTTGGTTTTTGTGTTTTTCCGACAGCGTGGATACTAGATATTGCAACGAATTTTCGTTCTCCGAGAACGAAATCAAGCACTGAAGATGGCGGTTCGCCGAAACCGGTTTGTTACAAAACCAAAATTGACAAGGGATGACGAAAATTCGTTCCAATATAAATCTAAATTTATAGAGTATGATTACTATTTTATTTTATGTTATTTTAACAGGCCAATTGAAAGTCCCCAGCCTACCATAGTAAAAAAATCTTTTTTGACAAAATTCATTTTTTAATTCAACAAAGTCCCCTTCAAGGGTGATACACTGATTATAGCGACCCTCCAACTTTTCGATACCATTTTTGTAGTACGATTTGTCCTTTGCTTCAAAATAGGCCTCAGCTTCGGGGATCATCTCTTCATTCGACGAGCATTCTTTTAATATCTGAGAACAGGAAATAGTCGCTGAGGTCAAGATCTGGAGAATAAGGTGGATGAGGAAGCAATTAGAAGCCCAATTCATAGATTTTTGCCATCAACTTCACTGACTTGTGACACGGTCTTGGTGAAGCAGCACTTTCTTTTTCTTCAAATGAGGCCTTTCTCCAAGACTTCGTCCTTCAAATGGTCCAATAATGCTATGTAATATTCGCTGTTGATTATCCTTCCTTTTTCAATGTAATCAATAAAAATTATTCCATGCGCATCCCAAAATATAGACGTCATAACATTGCCAGCCGACTGCTGCGTTTTTCCACACTTTGGAGCGGGTTCATCCTGTGCTGTCCACTCGGGAGAGTGTCGATTGGAGTTCGGAGTGAAATGATAGAGGCATGTTTCATCCATTGTCACATATCGACGCAAAAACTTGAAAATCTCCAAACACTGCTCCAATTCATCCACTCGTCGTTGTTTTTGGTCAAAAGAGAGCTCTCGCGGTACCTACTTTGCACACCCAAATATTCGTGAATGATATGATGTACACATTCAGTTGATATCTTTAGAGTGCCTGCTATTTCACTCAATTTCAATTTGCGGTCACTCAAAATCATTTTGTGGGTTTTTTGATGTTTTCGTCGGTAACAACTTCTTTGGTTCTGTGTTCACCGTCTTCGGTGCTCATTTCACCAGGCATACGTCCTTTCAACTGTATTTTTTTGCTTCAATATTTTAACAACAAGCGAAATTCCATTTATTTCTTCACAATAGCAAAATTTACCTAACTCGAAACTCTATAATCCACAAACAAATAATCCTTGACAGCTCCGGATTTATATGCTCGTCTTTTGAAGGTTAGGGCTAACTAAAATCTATTAATTAATTGATTCTAGCGCCTTCTATTTGAGAGACCGGGGATTTTTCAATTTACCTGTTATGATAGTTTGCTTTATTTGATTTTATTTTTATTTTTTATTTTAATTCAATTTATTTTATATTATTTTTAATTTTTAATTTTTTTTTTTTTGTATATTTCATTTTAGTTTGTTTTCTTATAAAGCAAATATTGTATTATCATACATGCCACTTTTCCAGCACCTTCTTCTACAGACAATGGGCATTATAAGTATAATTACAACTTTGTAATCATTTCCGTTTGAAATTTTTTATGAAATATTTACTTTGTTGTATGTATATTACATATGTGTTAGTTTATTGAACTGTTTTATTTTTAATACAGGTGCATTTGCTTTGTCTTCATCATTTATCATATTTTGCTTTAGTACAAGCTACTTTATTATAGCCCTCAACATTCCCTACTCTTGCGCTCTCACTTCATTTATTATAGGCGGGTTCAGTTTGCTTGCAGTCCATCAATTATGTTAATTTAATATAATATTTCTTTCCATTTATGAACGTGAGTACTTGACAAGTTGAGGCCAAAGCCCATTTATGGTTAAAATTGATATTAAGAGGGCAATTGTAGGCATCTTCTGGATAACATAGATGTATTATGTGGTGATAGACGGACTCAAAGTTCCAAATAAATAAATTAAGGTATGCAAATTAAGCAACGACAGAAAAATAACCAAAATGCTTTGATGAGCGTTTGGAATGCAACCATGAGCCCCTATAATGTTGTCAAAGTCTCGCTTGGCGGTTTCAAGAAAAGCTTCGGAATATACAGCACCGTAAAGATACCTCGATTTGACTGTGGGTAGTGAGGTGTAGTCCTGCTACCGTTTAGTTGAAAAGTTACACTCAATTTCTGCTCTTATGTCCTCTTCGCACTCCCTGCGGTAACCAGCCCATACGGAGTATTGTGCTGAGAGCCATAGAACTTTAGCGGAGTCACTCCTGCACATTTCAGCATTTGTTCACCAGAGGTATGGCTGGGAACTGGCGAAAGGCTTGCAGCAAGCTCCACAAGCTAAAGAAGCGATCTTGTGTGCCTAGCTTGCTACCTGTCATTTAAAAACTAGCTTCAAGCCGCGTAAGCGTTACTATTTACAATACTCAGGCCTAAAAGTTTTAAAGAAATGTCATGCAGAAGAGCCCATTATCCATTTAAATGAATAGATTTTAAGACAGAGGATGGGGTTGGTGATTGTTTAAATCTCATAAGCTTAATAAAAATAATACTAGTGATGATATGTTGGAAGGGTGGTTGCTTCAAAGTTGGATTCAGTCGTTAATATCATGTTTTAAGCTGGATGACAAATGAGATACGATTTACTTTCATGAAACCACTCACCTTTATACATTGGGAACTCGCCATCGCTGTGACTGTGACACAACATCATTGGGGAACGGCAGCGTGAGCGTTCCACAGTGGAATTGACGTGGATGCTGTTGTTGCCACCACTGCAGCCTCCACCGCCACCAGCGTTCTTTGTATTTGAATTAGATGATGCAGTCGCTGCTGCCACTGCCGCAGCAGCCGCCGAGGCAGAGTAAGAACGCGAAACGTGTGAGAGAGTGCGACGTCTTATGGTAGCAGCCGAGTGTTGGGATGAAGCACGGTGATGTTGCGGCGTTGAATGTTGGCGATGATGATGGTGTTGTTGTTGTTGTTGTTGTGCAGCCTGCTGCGGCTGTGCTGTGTGTGGTTGTTGTTGTAGCAATTGATGCTGTTGCACAACCGCAGCAACCATCGACTGATAACGATGACTACCAGCACCGCCCAACGACACATGATGCTGCAATGGTGGATGGACTTGTGGAGCCAAAGGTGGATGCGAGTGTTGGTGTAGCAATTGTTTTTGTTGTTGTTGCAACACTGTTGCACCCACCGCCTGATGATGCACATGTGGATGCGCATGTGCATGGTTGTGTGTATGGTTGTGTTGATGTGGGTGGGAGTGGGTCGCGTGCAAATGCGAGTGGCCACCACCACCACCAACAGCAGAATTCGAGCCGCCACCCGACACGGCATTGCCGGCGCCAGCGTTAGCAGTTGTGTGTAAACTTTGATGGTGTTGTTCCTGCTGATGATGCTGCTGTTGTTGATGTTGATGATGTTGTTGTAGTTGACGTTGTTGTAGTTGGTGCATCAATTGTTGTTGTAATTGCTGCTGCAACGGCTTAATTCCGGCTACCGTTGTTATTGGCGCTGCTGTTGTTGTTGCTGTACTACTAACAATATTTCCACCGCTCACCATTGAAGTCGCACTGCTAGCCCCGTGGTTTCCGCCGCCAGTACCGCCTGCAGCACTCACAGCAACAGCTGGGTTCTTCTCCCATGGTCCGTTAGGATCGGCGGAGTAATCCAGCTTGCCAAATATGACAAATAACCGAGCTAACGGGTTCAGTCAATACAAAATAAACCCTATCACGGGCAATTTATTGCTGAGTTAATTTACTCATACCTCACATGACATAAATTATTGAATTGTGAATTGTTGCTTTGTTGAATTTTTTATATCGACTTTAAGCGATTTGTTAAATTGACCAATTAACTCACTTAACAAACATTTATTCAATTAAATACTCGCTTTTCACAAATACATATATATCCTTCCAAGCTCTAATTATTATTTTATTAATTTATTTTAAACTCAACAATGTTTTAGTTTATTTTCTTTGTAATTTATTTATTTATTATTTGTATTTTTTTTATGAATTTTTGTTGTTGTTGTTGTTTTTATTGGCAATGGCTCAAACTTTTCATCAATTTTCGTTCACGCACGCATGCTAACTTCCAAACTTTTCCAATTAAGATTACGCAATTAACAACAGAATGTTGAACAATAGCAACAACAGCTGTAGAAAATATTTCGCGCCAAACTCTTTTAAAATTCCTTCTTTGCACGTTGCTCAACTTAATTTTTAACTTTCTAATTTATCATCACCTTTGCATCAGTAGTAAACAAACCTTCTTTGATTACACAGAATAATTTGGACATGGGATTATTAATTGAAACCAAAGCAACTAGTAGCTTTTAATCGAAACGTGGTTTAGGTTCAAAGTTTTTGTGCTAAATTATACGTCCCCAAAGTAGGTATTTTTTACCACATTAACAACCATTAAATTTAAAAATTATTTATATTTTTAAGAATGCTTTTAAAATTATTATTATTCCTTAATTCTTCGATGAACGCCTGTTTTATTTACTATTTTCATTTACTATTCTTGAGGCTTAGCGAGCTATAAAGATGCATATGAAAGCATTAATATTTTTTTTTTTTAATCTACTCTATCACCAATGTGGTTATCATAGCACATACACCGCCACCTGACTAATTGAAATGCTGTCTATGCTGACATGATTTGATTGACTAATTTCCACCACCTAGCAGTCTCTATACTAAAGACCAGATAAAAGGTTTGACAATCAGGAAAGGAAACTTCTTCAAAAGATGGTCGATTGCATTGTTCATCTTGTCTTTGGTTTTTTTGTTAGGACTTCTCTACTCCCAACTCCCCTTGCTTAGTTTCCAAGTGCGAGAGTTTTCCAAACTGATGTAGAGTTTGAAAAAAAAAGGGTAAACTATGTCACTTTTAAGTTAGTACAGAAGATAGTTTTTCCACCCTATAAGAAGTTTCAGTATTGATGTCGACTTCAAAAACTAAGCGCTTAGTATAAGTTCTAGGGTTATTGGAAAGTGAAGTGAAAGTCTTTAATGGTCGTGACTTGCTTTTATCATGTCCCTTAAACAGAATTCTGCCAAAGACACAACTTTATAGAGTATAGCATATGGTCTTAAGTGAACCACTTCTGTGCTTCAAATTGTATTTCTTTAATTTAAAAAAATTTTATAAAACCTTTCATTTCTTCTTAATTCAGAGTGTGCTTTAAAAGCACAATTTATTTTTCAAAATGTATGTATATATCCATCAATACGAGAATATCCTGACTGAAACATTCGACTTTAGGAAATTTATTTACTGAACTCTTTGCGTAGAATTTCTAATGACTGTTTTATTTTATTTTTATTTATTTCCTTATTATCTTTTTTTAATTTTATTATTTCGCCTTTTCTACATATATTACATACATATATTATGATTGTAGGTACAATCGAGTAGTGATAATCAACCACAAAACATCAGCGAATATAAATTCCTTTCGTTTTGAAATATCTACCATAGTTTTAACACATTTTTTATCAAAATAAAACAGCTGACGATGTAGCGACATTAAAATGTCGCTCATAAAACCACATTCAAAAGAATTCCACATATATATATATACAAGTATATATGTATGTGTGTATTTCACTACTTTCGAGGGATAAGGTCGATGGCTTTTGATATTTATAAAACACTATCATACACTAATTTCACTTTCTTCCTCGCTTTCAAAGTAAACAATCGCGCGCATACATATACACAAATAGATTCACATATAAATACATATTTATATACCTATATCTGTATAAGGGCAAAACCGATAAACCACAAAGGATTCGCTCAAAAGCACAACCGTTATATACATATGTATGCCGTCCGCTTAACAAACCGCGCTCTGGCACTACCGAAATGAAACTGATTTGAATGAATTGATGTCATTCACACAATCGTCAGGATGCTGTATCCTTATGTATTTGTAGATATTTTCATATTAAACGAGAGTTGTAACTACTCACAGAACCCAAACACTCGTTTTATGTTTTCGCTGCTCCAGTTTTTGTCGTCAGCGTTCGGTTAAAGCTTGCTGCAATTCACATCCGGTAGCTTCGACCAAGCTATGAGTGTAAGTGAGCGAAGAGAATGAGTACGAGTAGAAAACAGAGCTTTCGAAACGTTGGACCAGATAGTTGTTGTTTTAAATTTATTGTCTTTTATCTAGGTATTGTAACAATATCAGGGGTCCACTTCATTTGTAACGTAGGTAGGGTTGCTACTGAAGTTTGGCGATTTGGAAAGATTAATGAGAATTTGATAAATTTGACATTTATATTAATAGTTAGCTGAAGCGATATTCGGCCCAGCTTCTGCTCCAACTTGAGTTTTTCGTCTTGATGTTTTCCCTAATAAAAATATAAAATTTACATAAATTCCAATTGCCCATTCAACACAACTCAAAGAAGAATATGAAAATCTAATATAAGTTTTAGAAAAATTAAATACTCGGAGCATCAATGGCTGATCTATATGAAATTAACGTTTGGAATGATAAAGCAATTTATAAAAGCGTTGAAAAGGACGGAGATTGTGTTAATGGCATTTGTAGAAAATAAGGAAAAGTTGAAGGATGAAATAATATATTGACCTCAAATACAACAAATGTTGAAAGGCACAGATTTTACTAACGTTATTACTCTTCCAAAAAGTAAAGCTTGCAAAAGTTTTGTGTTAGTACTCATAAAGCAGCAGAGTAAATATGAGTTTCAAGTTACACTATTTTCGAAATCATCTGGAAAAAGGCCATTGGTCGATAAGTATAGTGAACCAGAAAGATCATCATTTCAGCAAATTTTGGTACCAATAAAATACTTCGATATTACAATATCAAGAAACAATTTTTATTCTCAGACCAATTTGAAGTGATTAAATTAAATACTGGACATGTTTCTGGTAATAATAGTGGCTTCTGGGGAAAAAATTAAGAACTATATCGGTTCAACAAATTCTTAAAAAAAAAAATGGGGTTTCGTCCAAAATTTTCCTTATTTTAATTTTTAGGTATGTTAGGATTATGGCACAATTTGTAAAAAAAAGATATGAATATTCACTCTAAATCTTTTATTTATTATTTTTCGACGACGAACTCAGCGTTACCCAACCTTCCGCCTAACCCATCGAAGGGCGCGCCTAATCCAAAAAACCAGTAACCAAAAACCAGGTACAGCGCGGCATGTCCTGAACCTGAAACCAACCGCGGAAGGTGGCGCTTACTGTTGTATCTTACTCACATAGCAGCTACAGATTTGCTCATCAACTGTAATAAAGTAAATTTCGATTTAGAATAATAAGATTGTTTATTAGTTTAAAACTCTTAGTAAATATTTATTTATACAAAATGAACGAGTCAGAAAAATCAAAGCTGACGGAATGAAAATTATAATCGTTACACACAAATCAGAATGGGCCGAGCATTTCAATGTTTCTATAAATTATAAACCGAATTTATAAAAAATTTGACCGCCTTAATTATAGGAGTAACATATACCTGATGTTATTATTTGTTTATATTAGTAATCGAATAAGCTCCGTATTTTGTGATTTCTTGAGTGCAAATATAAAAAGTAATCGATTGTTGTACAAAAAAATCGGTTTTCAATTATTTTCAATATGGCGTTCCGTTTTTGAAAATTTAAGAAATGCCTAAACTTATGTAGTTTTTTATTATTATTATTATTCCCAACGGCTTACCCATCTCCGGCTCATCCACACGAGGGGCGCAGTCTGCATGATGTACGGAACTTGTTTTGGTCTTCATCAATACATAGTCACGATGAGCAGGGGTTTCTTTAGTGTCGAGAACCAAAAAAAATCATCAGCCGATTTTTAAGAATAACTTAATTCATAATTAATTGAGCGTCGATAAAAAAGTTTTCTTAATATGAAAAAGCGAGTCAGATATATCAAACGTGCTTGATTGAGAGTTGAAATCAAGACACAAACAATGCAAAGGCTCGTGAAATTCAAAATTCGTTTTACAAGTTTTCAGAAACAAAGGGCAAAAATGGACGGAACGGAACATTAAATTTTATTTCAGAGACACTGAGGGGGCTAGCAATTGAGTCTGTTATTATTTTTACCATGAAAATTACATCAAGCATTTCGCGGCGACTGGCAAGAGTATGGAGATTGATAAGTTTCAGACGACAAGTATAAGGAGGAAGATTATACTGAAAGCCCCAATGTAAATTTCTTAAGGCAAATAAGAGGAACTGCTTTTGAGTAGACTCTATCCTATCAGAGTATATTTGATACTTCGGGTTCCGAATCACTGAGCCGTATTAAAGAATAGGTCTTACTAATGTTATATACAAAGCTTTAAGCATAAGAATCATTAAACTCCTTTGACCACCGTTTTACAAAAGCCAAGATGCCTTTGCCTTTGTTGACTATCATACCAATGTGACGTGTGAAGTTCAATTTAAAGTCCATAATGATCCCCAAGTCAATAAAACGGTGAACCTGTTCCAAATCGTAGTTATCCATAGTGTAAGTAGTTGTCGTATGGCTCTTCGGGAGAAACACATAATTTTACACATAATTTAAATTTAGAGGCATCCTATTTATTTTACATCATTCAACCATGCTGTCTATGTCTGTTTGTAGTAAGATACCTTCATTTGTCGAAGTGTAAGATTTATAAAGTTGTGCAATTTCCGCACACATTAAAAGTTTTGAAAATTTTTTCTGAGAAGATATGTCGTTTATAAATAGTGAACACAGAATCGGGCCTAGATGACTACCAAGGGGTACTCCTGAAGAAACATTACCGGAATCTGAAATGGAATCTTTAAACATTACTCTTTGAGTTCGATCATCCAGGTATGAGGAGATCCACTGTAAAAAATTTGGTATTTAACGTCATACGTCAACGCTGCTGTTCTTTCTAAAAGCATTGATGATATAAGAAGTGAATTCAAGTAATTTGGTGGTTTTAGTAAAAAGCTTAATAATTCAAATAAAGAAAATTTTAAAATTAACCTCGAATCGCTATCGCTTCACAAAATTCTTCAAAAAAAATTAATTCCTTATGTTGAAAAAACATTTTTTTTTCGAAAACTGTAATAAATAAAGATTTTAAATTTGCTGTATCAATTTTATTTTATTGGTAAAAACTTTTCCTGAAATGATAAACTCTTTCTGGGGCTAATTTACTATACTAATCGTCCTATGGCCTTTATAGAAAATTTAGGGAATAATAATCAGCTACAGGAACGGTTCAATCAGGGCCTAAAAAGGAGGGAGGCACATGATGACAGATTCGTGTTGTCCCAAGAAAAATTAGATATGAAAAGCCCATAAAAGGAGTTTATTGAAATGTAGTATCTTTTATTTTTGGCATTATCCACACTATTTAATTCGATGTATCTTAATTATTCAAAACAAAATTGACATTGTAAATATATGTAGCTGTTATTTTGTTTCTTGTTTTCAGATTTTTGTTATGTAAAATAAAAATAAAGATTAAAAAAAAGAAGACCCAATCTTTTAAAATCACCGATAGTTTTATGAATTGTGAGCATAAATATATCCAAAATGGAGCCTATACTAGGGCAACAAGACTCCAGTGTATTTTTGGGACCAACAAAATATATGCCGCCTAGCTACGCGCAAGGGAATTTTTGCAAATTTCTAATTTTCCACAATTTTTTCCGATTATCAAGTAAGTTTTGAATAGCTGCTTACACAACGGTTTACCCAGTTCTACTCAGTGAAAATCATTCATATGGAAATGTTTGAACGCTTGTTCAAAACTTTAAATGCGTTTCTCTCAAACTATAGTTTTTGAACTGGAACACTGTAACTCGAAAACCGCTCTGAATATTTAAATTAAATTTTTACAGCTTTAGGAAAATAAAAAAATCTAGTGCTTGATCGAAGATTTTTTAAACTTCAATATTTTTTAATCAATTAAATCTGTTTTCTCTCAACTTCAATAACACCCCAACTTATGGTCAACATAATCGGCCTACTGAGCGTAGAAAAAAAACGATTTGATGTGGTTTTTGGGCTAGTGAAAGCATCGGTCCATATTATTCAAAAATGATGCCGGTGAGAACGTAACCGTGGTTGGCAACTGTTATCGCGCCATGATAATCGACTATTTGATGCGTTTAAGTAAGGAAATATTTCCGAGAGTGTGGAGTGAAATCGTTCCACATCGGCCGGAACTTCAGTAGGTTCAAGTTTTTTAAAATTTAGATTGTAAGATTGCCTTCTAATAAAAGTTTTATGTTTGTTTCGTTATCAACAACAAATCAATCTGGTACACCAAATTGGAAATATAATTCACAAAGAAACTCCGTTGCTCTTGATATAAGAACTTTAGTTTGCTCGTATTTTGAAGATTTATATATTGCTGTTAAAACTATATTTCTATGGGTCATATAGATATCTATGTAAAAAAATTTCTCTGAGTATTAGGGTATAACTGTTTCTCCTAATATTGGTTTATTATGATGACATTTTTTTTGCATATTTATTATTCTTTTAATTTTTTGATCATTGATGGGAAGTAGTAATTTTGTGGAATTTTTAATTTGTTTTGGCGTCAATTACTATGTGTTCTTTTGTAATGATTTCCCATCAGATTCTCTGTGTATAGCTGTGTATAGTCAATTGAGTAAAAATGGGTTAGGATATCGTTTGAATAAGACTTTAACGTCCTTTAGAGTGTAGTTTCATTTGATAATTGTGTGTCTGTAGTATGTTAGGAAAGGTATTTAAAGCGAGTAGCTATCTTCGTTACCGAACAATAAGAATATTTGATTTTTGAAAACGTTTATTGGGATTTCTACTGATGGAATTAAATTGTTGGAAGAGCTGTAACTATGTTAAGTTTTTTATAAAAATTGAATGGTTCTGTTATCATTCATGAATGTATTTTCAAATAATTGATTTCTAACGTTTCATTTTGGACATTGTCACTAAGTGCTTGAGTGCAGAGTTAGTGGTCTGCGTAAATAGTATAAGTCTTTATTTTAGCTTGACCATAGGGTACTTTCCGAAATTATTTAAGGCCCATATTATCGGTAGAAGTTAATTTTCATTTGTAGCGTAGGCTTCTACTGTTATTTTTAAGTTCCATGAGCACAATTTGAAGCATCGATACTTAAATGGAATTATTTGCTGAAATTAGGTCATGAAAGAACATCATCGGACATAAGAGATTTTTTAATTTTGTTGAAAGCATCATTTGCTCCATCATTTAATTCAGCATTTATTTAAGCAGATTTATTTTATTTTGGATGACCTTCTTCATCTTTTAAGAGTTAAAGGTTTGACAAACATGGCGTAGTCCTTTATAAAACGGCAATAACAGCCGGAAAGCCCTAAAAATGAGCAGAGTTGCTTGATGGTTTTGGATAAAGGTATATTAGCTTGGCTTCTACTTTTCAAGGGTATATACGTATATAAATAGTTTTAAAAAAAATGACTTTTGTCCAATTATATTCATTGTATAAGGATGATACCTAGTGTACACGGGGAGGTCCTTTTTAATTCTAATTTCACCTAATTAGCGTAGATCGCGGAGTCTTGGATGGATTGGTCATATCACACTCAGGTTCCAATCGCAGGGCATGCCTTCGGTTGAAGAAGGGTTCCCTCCATAAACTCAGTATGCTCTGGACATCGGTACCAGATTAACTTCTTGGTTCGTACAAGAGTATGCTTTGTCTTGAAACCTTCTGTAAGTCGTCTCTTTTTATCATAGAATTTTCGAGCATTGCTCATGTCAGCCAGCTTCTCAAGCTCTTCATATTCACGGATTTCGAACTCTTTCTTTTCTTCGTCTGCAAATGCGTCTCTGCACGGCTATGTTGTGATTGCAGCTTTTTACGTCGTTCGCTGCTATAAGATAGTGATCCGAGTCGATATTTGGGCCTCGGTACGTACGCACATCTAGAACACTGAGACATGTCTTTCGTCTGTCACAACATGATCGATTTGGTTACGTGTTCTTCAGCCAAACATGTAGCTTGATTCTGGTACTACAGACAACCATATTCCGGACCCCAGCGAAGTTGATCAGCTTCAGCTGTTTGGAAATGTTTCTCCATGGAGGCTGAATTTTCCGACTGATGTACCAAAGACACCTGCTTAACCCACCCTGGCGTTGAAATGAAATCTTCCAGCACGTTTATGAATCACACACATTGGCGAAGTTCGAAAAAAGCTCAGGTTATCTCGTGCTAATATGATTTTAATTAAATTTTAAGATTCGAGTAACTTACTATTTGGCTTAAGTAGGTTTAAGCAGATTCAGTACTAAAAGAATTTTATAAATAAAAAAATTAATTATTAAGAAAGTAAAACCAAACAAAAGCACTGACTATTCCCTCTGGGAAGCTGAAAAAATATTCGAAAACCAATTTTGACAAATCCTCCTCTCATAAATCCCAACAGGTTCTGAGCGAAAAAACGCATGAGAGCGAAATTCGACCAAAAACAAATTAAGAAGTTGCAAATTTCTATGAAAAGGCTCCAGACTTTTACTTGATAACTGCTGATGCTTTAGAAAATATTGCGACTAACAAATTTTATGTCGATAATAAACGCTTGCTTAAACCTCAGACATGTACCAATTCTACAATCGATCAATTGCATCACATAACAAGCATAATAATAATGCAACAGAAATTACGAACATTTGTACAGCTGTTTTTCTAGAAGTAACTCAGGCGTTCGATAAATAAAATATTTCACCATGGCCTACTGCATAAGTTATGATAAATGGTGGATAAATGTCTAGCAATAATCCACATCAAAGCGAAGTTATGTTGAAGAACTGGTTTACACCCACGCCCCGACGGAAGAGAAGGACGATGCGACTAAAGATGCTTTCCATGAGCGCCAATAACGCACTTATGAGCGCTGCCACCGCCACGATATCATAATCTTACTGGGCGGAAGACATGTATCTAGTGTTTTAGATATCCGTACATTCCGAGAACCTCACATCGACTCCGATCATTATCTCGTCGCTGTGAAGATACGCACCCACCATTTTGAAGCAAAGAACGCCCGACAGCAAACACAAGAACGCTCAACGTCGACGTCGTGCAGGTTTTATACTCGACAGCACTCATCAGAAAAAGGATCAAATGTAGCGGTGGAATAGAATATCAAACTCCCTGCGTACCGCCGCTATGGAAATAATTGGTTTCCAACAGTGTCAGCTGGCACAATGATACGCACGCATTTGCAGACAAAAAAAAAGAAATGCGTGAGTCTAAAGAGCTTGGGAAGCTGGCCGACGAATTTAATGATCGAAAATTCTATGAAAAAGTTAACGAACTTACAGAAGGTTGCAAGACGGGAGTATACTCATATAGACACCAAAGAGGTAATCTGGTTACGGATGTCCAGAGCATACTTAGCGTATAAAGGGAACACTTCTCCAGACTTGTGAATGGCAGTGAAAGTAAAACACGCGGATATGGCGAATCCTAAGCCCCAATCGATGACGATGGTATGGACGTTAGAACACCCAACTATGATGAAGTTCGAATAGCAATTGCCCGCGTAAAAAATAACGAAGTAGCGGGAGCCGAAAGCTTACCGGCAAAAGATTTCTCAAACAATACGGTTAATAGGACCTTACATGTCTTCTTTAAGAAGTAGGTCTACTCCTATGATGACTTTATCTACAATCTGCGCGACTATGAACTTGTGTAATACCACCGCATTCGCTATGTTATTTCTCCTTCAACTTTGGTGCCCTTGCCAGTTGTCGTCCTCAATCTGTCTCCAGGCAATGGCCGTGCTTCTTCATTGATCAAGTCAGAACTAAGGATGGAATGCAATGCTTCCGTATCTACAGTTAGTATTCGCTCATGTTCATCCACATATCCAACAATTGCACCACTGATCGTATTTCTATTAAATTGGGAGACTGAGATTAAGCGGCATACAATTGCGAGAACCAACATACGACACTTACGGCTGACTCGTTTTATAACGGCCAAGTAAAATCGGATTCACTTTGTTCAGCCCTTTCTTTCTCTTTTCTGTTTAGATTAATGTCCAGACATGCGGTTCACGCGCTCTAGAACTTGTTTGTTATCTGTCTCTCTCTCTCTCTCATTTAACATATAGGTTCATTGATTAATAATCAAAAAATTAAAATTTTTATTGTATAAAGACAAAAAAAATTTAAAAGTATTTCAACAAATTTAAAAATAGTAAAGAAGTTTTCCTACAAACACCAACAATTTCAGCCTTGAAACCCAACGCAGAATCACTGTTTTCCGCAGATGTTACTTTGAATTGAGTACGAAATTGAAAAGTAAAGTTCTCTCTCTCTCTCTCTCTCGAATCAAAACCGAAATCTACAAGTCACTCATCATTTCCGTCCTGATTGCAGAAGCCTGGGCGATGGTCAGCTTTAGGAGTTTTCGAGATATTATGGTTTTGTACGCGTTGGCTACGGCAAATACCGCAGACGATATGTCGTTCAAATAGATGAAAGCACTTCAGTTTTGAAAGTATTCAATGTATTACCCGCTGATGGAAGCAGAGGGAGAGGAAGACCTCTACTCCGCTGGAAGGACCAGATAAACCTAGTTTCACTTGGTATTTCCAACTGGCGCAAAACAACGAAGAGAAGGAACGAATGACGTGCTATTGTTGATTCGGCTATAATCAAGTAAGCGATGCCTACGACAAAAAAGATAATCAATAAAAAAACATTTTGAAACAAAAGTTTTTTGTTCTAGTGCTTTTAATATACAGCATTCTCTGCTATTTTTTTGCGTATGTAAATAGCTTCGTTTTTATTCCCAAAAACATGAACTTTCAAGATTAACGGCACAAACACTTCGCTGCCAGCCATCGAATGACATGTCGTCAAAATCAAAGGAACCCATGGAAACACAACGTCTTCGCCTTTGAACTTTCGATCCGATGTCGTTGTTCATTCATTTATTCACGGCAACGGAGTGAATCGATTTCTATGTCACTAATTCTTCAGCTATCTTAATTTGAATTTTAAAACTTACTTCCTTGAACATCAATGTTTTTAGCAGCTACTATAACTCTTCCGCTAAACTATAAAGGATCTGAAAAAACCTTCTCGATGAGCTTGGTCTTTGTTTCAGTAAAGTGACCAAAGTTGGTTGGAAATGTGATGTATTCAGAATAAACTTCTCAGGATAAGCCGTTCTGTAATTGTGTTTTAAAGTCTTTCCATAATTTGGATGATTTTAAACATGCGTTAAGTTCGTTCGGCTGGCGTGGATCGTGGTAATATCAATAAAATCATAGCAGTCATAACAAACTATTAATTTGTTTTGCTGCAACACTTTAGCCATCGTGTGTGCGGAAGGAACTGTTCGACTGCATTCCAATAACGTCGCTATAATACCTGACGAAATAAGTGCCAGTGCGTATCGTAAGCATATTTATGTTGCTCAGTTAAAAGGGGAATGTTTCTTACAATGGTTTTTTTGTGCCTCGGAATCATAATGCGTTTCCCGTCTCAACTCTGGATTAAATGCGTGAAGCATTGACCGACTTGACGTTGTCATTCCTAATTGTATTATTCCCTTGTTGGTAAGCATCAAGAACGTGCCTTCAATCAAAATTAATGCTTCTTTGTAAATTTCTTCGTTGATTTGCAAATTTGCATTTAATATTCTAACCCGCATCTAATATAGTATATCTTCGGCCATTTGATCTCTATATTTGTTCCATAAATCAATCACAGCATCTTCGAGAATGTAGTACAAAAAACAATCTCAAACGTTGACAGGTTTCTGTGTATGTGCACAAAACACCATCCGCAGGCGCAGATGTGGGAATGATGTTGGGCTGCGAA
The DNA here is from genome assembly GCA_030068015.2 of Neoceratitis asiatica. Taxonomy (NCBI): domain Eukaryota; kingdom Metazoa; phylum Arthropoda; class Insecta; order Diptera; family Tephritidae; genus Neoceratitis; species Neoceratitis asiatica. The sequence goes on along the minus strand of CM061526.1, from coordinate 40,434,951 downwards.
CATTGGCTAACAATAAACGCAAATAAAAACACTCATTTTGGCTGAGATGGACTTTTAAGGACGTCGAATGGACGAATGAACGTCGGTGAAAAATGCTTGTGAATAAGTTGGAACAGTTTCCGTCGTTAAATTTCTTTAACGATTGATCCCTGTTACAATATCGTGGCATTTCGGAATAAGCAGACGGCAATATTCAAAATTTTTTGTGCTTTAAATGTTTTGGAGACTAACAGCGAAAACGGAACAGCTCAACGAATATCAATCCCATGTTTCGAACCAAATTTTGTTCAGCGATGAGGCCCATTTCTGTCTCAATGGGTATGTAAACAAGCAAAATTGCCGCATTTGGGACGAAGAGCAACCTGAAGAGATTCAAGAGCTGTCATTTCATCCAGAAAAAACAACGGGGCTGGTGGAATCATCGGTCCACATATCTTCAAAAATGATGCCGGTGAAAACGTAACCGTCAATTGCCACCGTTATCGCGCCATGATAACCGACTATTTGATGCCTGAAATTGAAGTTCGTGATCTGCGCGACATTTGGTTTTCACAAGACGGCGTCACTTCCCACAAATCGCATTAATCAATGGATTTATTGAAAGAACACTTCGGTGAGCAGATAATTTTACGTTTTTGGCCGGTCTTTTTCCTGTGAGGATATGTAAAGTCTAAAGTCTATGCGGACAATCACGCTTGGATTCAGGCCTTGAAGCAAAACATCACGCATATCATCCGCCAGTTACCAGTCGAACGAGTCATCGAAAATTGGACTCAACGAATAGATCATCTAAAACGTAGCCGAGGCCAACATTTGAAAAAGATAATCTCCAAAAATAAATGCCAAAGAATGTTCTTTCGAATGATAATAAGCATTTCCCATTAAATTTGAATTTTCTGAGCTTGGAGTATGATAGATTGTGACAATGCCGTTCCTACATATTTGCAGAAAAATAGTACATCCTTAGTTGCCGAAATGAAAACTTTATAAGCTTTCACTAAGAACTAATCAATTCGAACATAAAATGTATGCTATACACAGTGCATCTCAGTTCTAAAAAAATTAAATGCACATCTTGTTTAGTACTCTAAATATCCATTCCTGTGTAAGCCAAAGAACCCGAAGTAAAAATTCTATTTGATGATGGTAGAAATACTGCCTTATCTGAAGTAGCTTTCAATTTTTTAATTTTTAATAAAGAGCCTTCGTAGTTCGTTGATAGACACTCAAAATAAACGTCACCGAAACATATGCAGGAATCAGATAACTCACAATTAACTGAGAGGTTTCAATCATAAAGTTTTTAAGACACAAGCAAAACAAACTATCAATGAAAGCTTCCGTTTTTAAAAAACACTCATTGACGCTTTCAAATATGACATGGTATGCAGAAAAAGCTCCCTCATTTTGCACCCCCTCACTCGCATATCACAACTGAGTAGGATATTAATGATAAGCGAAGTAGAGAAGTTAGCGTTGCCAGAATTGTTATTTTACATTTTTAAAACACATATTTTAAGACCTCAAGACCTTCATATCCCTTGAGCGACATGAATTTCATTTCAACTCAATTATACGTATACAATCTTTTAAGTTTATTTTTATTTTATTTTTATTTATATAACTAATTTGTTTTTGGTATTTTCAAATATAATTATAATTAAATAGAGAAATTAGTGAGAATGTGAATTACTTTTCGTAGAAAATAATTTTGTTTCCATTAATATAGCTTTATTTACACGCCGCAACTTCTTCAATTCCGTTGAGCTTAAATGTTTGTACACTTCAAATCGCAACTCCCGCGGTATACCCATAAAACTTGGTAACGGAGAGACATCCAATAGATTTAGCTGACTTATACGTACCGGTACAAATAAATCATTTCGTAATTGCATTTGTAATTGATCCAATTTTTGATAGCAACTCTCTAGCGGTATTTTACTATCAGAATATTTTATTACATACCGACCAATGGATAGACAAATACTGTAACCCAAAATTTGTGTCGTCGAATGTGGTGATAGTGTGAAGATCATAAAGTCGCCCGTCACTATGGCGACAAGTTTAGATTTCAAAATATCATCTTCTTCAGTTGAAGCGGCTGTAATAAAATTTTCCGTAAAATATGTTTCATGCGATGAATCATATTCGTAAGTTGGTGCTTGATTGCAGCATATTTCAACATTGCTTTTCTTAAATGTTGACCAAGAATCTAGTGCTGTTAGGCCCATCACTCGATTGAGAAAGAAATTTTGTGGTATAAAACCAATTTGTATACCAACTACATATACGGCCAAAAACAAGCAATGTGCCTGAGAAATTGGTTTGTCTATAAAAAACTTTTGTAGCTGCTTCAGACCCTCCAATATGGGTCCTTGTGTGGAGTTGTCCGCTTGATTGGATTCCATTATCTGAAATGATATCAAAATAAATACAATATCTATATATATATATATATATATATATATAATTGTAGTAGTGAAATATTTATGTTATCATGTGGCAACATTGTATTGTAGTCACAACTTTGAAGGCGAAGCCGTCTATATCGTCGTCTAAATAGGAACAGGTTTAATGTTAGCATTGACATCCAACGCAAAGTCAGTCATGACAACAGAGACTACTTTGGACTGAGTAGGTAATGGAAAACTGAAGCTCTCTCTCGAAAAAAAAAACATTTTCTACTGCCTATTTCTCAAGTTTTTAAACAAGTACGAAAGCACGGCAACACAGGTTTCCGAGCGAAATAAATAGTCTCATATACAGTATATTTCGCGAGAAACAAGAGGAAGCCTAATTTTCGAACGTATTCAAGCAAGCTTATAAAGCAATTTATGTAATGTTTTTAGTTTTTCATCACTTCCATCTTTACACCTTTTATTTATTTTAAGCCATGAAAAAGGTGAGAATACATAATCAGCGACAAATATTTACCGCGCTCTACTCATGTTTTTCGTTTTATTTATTTACGTTTGCATATCTTCTTCCTTTGTTAAGAGCTGCTCACAATAGAAAATCATTTGTAAAATTTCCGTGCCTACTATATTTTACCATCCACAAAATATATGAGTTTATTTTTGTTTGAAAATTAGTATTATTCTTGCTTGTCGCGATATATACTTATACATACATATGTATGTATGTGAAACTATTTGCTTCACAGCTGCAATAGCCGCGTGATTAACATCTCTAACTACAATTCGGAATTCCTGAAGGGTTAGCTTTAGAATTGTATCGCACTTTCACAGCTTATCGTATCTAAACGCGTTAACAGAATTAAATAATTTACAAAAGCATTGATAGGCCATGAATTAAACTTTTGTTCAATTTTTGCTTTATATATTTATGTGTTGTATTTTTCTGCAATGGTTGAACAAAATTTGCATATTTTCATACTTTCGCTATTTACGTTGCACTTCTTTCACAAATTTTATTATATTAAACTCATTTAATTTAAAAAAAAAATATGTTGGATAGGAAGCATAATAAAATAAACTATCCGCAGACTGCCAATTCACAAAAGGTTTCACTTACAAATCCTGAGCAAGGCTAAACCGTTATTGGTCGCGCGGCGTTTTAAAAAATATCCCTAGACCGGACCAACACCAAAAAAGAACACAGGTTCTATAATGCAGTTTATCAGCAAATTTAATCAAGACACTCCAAAAAATAGATTAGTCTATATTGTTATATTAGACTGCTGGGTTATATGTACACTAGAAAATATTTTTTTTTTTGCTGGTGTAGGGTAGATATGCCAGTAACCGGAATGTATATATATATATATGTATATATATATTTGCAAATGCTCCTGTCCGGATACTGGAATGAAAATAAGAGTGTTTTCTAGAGTCCGGACAAAGTATCCAGGTACTAGAAAAGGTCAAAAACCACACAATTCTAGTATCCGGACATGCTGTTACTTGAGCACTATATTCAATAATATTCTTTCATCAAAATTTATTTTAGAATGAGTGATAAAAATGCTAAAGAATCTATTGAAAAGAGGAGGCAGGTCCCGGATAAACACAAACTGGAGTTAGCGTTGAATGATATTCGGACAAAGAAGATAAGTATTCGGAAAGCAGTAAGCATTATTTCATTCCGAAGTCAACGAGTAAAGATCGGTTAAAAGGAAAAGTCGCAGAAAATGGTTTTACTTTGGGTCCACAATTATTTTTGACAAGCGATGAAGTAGCAAAAATAACTGAATGAATAATAAATCGTTCTTTTAAAAATGGACTATCTCCTTAACACAGTATAAAAAATTATAAGGGACGGTAAGAGAAAAACTATTTAAAGATAACAGACCTGATCATAAGTGGCTGGGTTTATTTTTTAAACGCAATCCCGGACTTTGTAAGCCTGAAGCGGAAACGATTAGTAAGGGTAGAGCAGTTGTTACTGAACAGGTTATAAGGAATTAGTTATCAGAGCTGTCTGGCTATCTTACGGAATTTAACTACGAGGACATTTTACAGGACTCAACTCGTACTTTTAACGGTGATGAAACCAGTTTTCCGCTTTGTCCAAAACCTGGAAAGGTTATAGCAATACAGAAACGTATATCACATAACTTCAGGTCCTGAGAAAGATACAATAACAACAATAATCATTTCTTCCGCCAACGATAGCATCACTCCACCAATGGTGATATTTCCCTACCAAATGCACTTCTTTGGATGGTCTTTCGTATATGGAAGCCTACAAAAGTGAATTTATTTGCCTCTCTTGTGCTCAATAATATTGCTTTTTCAATATTTTTATGAATGTTTTTTTGATTAATGCTTTTTGTAATGTTTAATTTGTACCTAACATAGGTATGTGTTCCTTATTGAAATTAAAGAAACATTTCTAAAGTATATTTTTTATTATTTTAGTCTTGTGATTTATTAATTTTTCTCCTAATATTAAATTAAAATGAAAAAATATTTTGGATGAATGTTTGTCGTTATGTTTGTATACTTAGTATAGTATATAAGTGCATTGAAATTAATGAAATATGTAAAAAAAATTTTGTTATTGAGCCTTGTGCTTATATATTTATTTATTCATTTTAAATTAAATGAAAATAAAATTAATTTTATAAAGCAATATAAATTAATTATTTTAATTTTTTATAATAATTGTCCGGTTGCTGGAGTTTTAATGTCCGGTTTCTGGATAAACTGTCCGGTTACTGGCTTCTTGACTTCATTAAAAAAAAAATATTACAAAAAAATTCTGATCTTTATGTGAAAGTGGTTGATTTTATTAGATCCAGAATTAGCCAATAGTCATTTGTAAATTCATGGTTTTTTAATATCACTGATAGAATGTAAACTACAGCAGTTGTAACACAATAAAAAGTTAAGTGGCCCGTTTCTGGCATATCTACCCTAATTTTTGAAATTTTTACCAATTTTTTTATTTTGTCTTCTTTTTTATGTTTTAAGCATTGGAGAGAAATATATGAATTTTAATTTAGAGCACTTATTTTCATAAATAATCGCTATTTAGGGCAAAAATGCATTAATCAAAAATGTAATTCATTGGCTTTCGTATGACTAATTGGAGGTGCCCCGCGTCATCCGTTTGCGCCCCACACTCCTTCAAAGTGGGATACTATTCTAAAGATATCGCGGTCTGGATACAAGTCCAGGTTCGAGCAACATCCAAAGTTATTTTCTAATTGCGGTCGCCCCTCAGCAGAGAATGTTAAGCCCTCCGAGTGTATTTCTGGCATGAAATATTAGCTCTTTAAAAAAATGCATCGGCCGTTAGTAAAAACAAAAAAAAAATGCGCAAAACCACAAACTAGAGAAGCTCGGCCGAAAATCGCTTCAGCGGTTATAAAATGCCAAATATATATATAAAAATATGTATATTTATAATATATATTTATAATATATATATATTTCTTAAATATATATATATATATCGTTCGGAAACCTGTGTTGCCGTGCATTCATATTTGTTTAATATCTTTAGAAATATCTAGTAGAAAATGGATTTTTTTTCATTCGAGGTTCGTACTGCTTCGTAAAAAAAATTTCCGCGTATAGTTTTTGCGTATTTTTTTATATCGAGTTTTTGGTTTTCGTAAGAGCTGCATACTGACTTTAATGTTAAAACTTAAAAGTATTAAATATTCAATTGTTTTTAGAGACGATAGTTGCTCTTCTTGTTCGTAATAAAATACCCAAAATCTAAAAATCCAAAAATGTTGTTTTTCAATCACATTAGCACTGTTCGAAAATGTTTTAAAAGCCCAATTCAAATTAACATTTGGTACAAGACGAATTAAACAAGGTGGAATTACTTTAATGGCGAATTCAACTTTTTGCATTCATTCTTCGCGAAGATAATCTAATTATTTTTTATTATGTTTTTTTTTGCTTAAATTTCATTCGATTTTATAGCAAACGTGAAAATCTTTAAAATTGTGATAATGTGATAGATCAGTGCATTTGAGAAATTTTAAAAGATAATGAATTTTCCCAGATGTTGAGAATCGTATTTGTTCTGCTCTCACATTTAAATAAATTCGCTTTGACACAATAGTAAATAGAAAACAAAAACAAAAAGCCCATGTAATTCGGTTGTGTTAAATTACTTTCGAAACGTCAAAAGATGTATTCGGTCAATTTGACTTGTGTATTTTGTTTGTGTAATTTGCGAATTGGAAGGAAAAACAGCAGGCATATGATGGGGCAACTTCACCTTCTATAAATTCGCCTTGGCTCTAAAGAAATAAAGAGTTTGGTATCTAGTCATCTTCGGAATTATATTGTACATTATCTGTGTATACGAGCCGTCCATACCGAGCTCTATGCTCTATGCTCTCCATAAAATAAAAAGTTTTATAGGAAGTGTCAGCTGTTTAGTAAAATCTTGTATACTCACACAAATGTTTATAATATAATTTACATACATACATACATGGGTATAATTTACTAAATGGGAGGAGAATCAGAAACAATTTCACAATAAATGCTTTTTAATCACCCCACTTTGAGATAAAGCAACAGAAACTTAAAGAACTGACTAACCTAGCCTTATATGTATTTGATATAGCGCTTAAGTGTTATTTTAAAAATGTTATTAACTTGCTTTGCATGCGTAAATTATCTTTCTGTGTAGATAGCTTTTCACGAATTAAAGAACTTTCTAATAAGCATTTTACAACAAAGATAATTGCATCGTGGTGGGATCAGGAAATTCACCTCGTTTTTGCCAGCTGTTTTCGGTGATGATATTTAAGCAGTAGAAAGATATAAAAAATGATACCTGTTTTTATTTTATTTGAATATAAAAAGGTATAGTTTTGCTACTAAAAAGCTCTATCTTATATGTTATATATACAAATAGTCGTTTATATATAATTTAAGTTGTTAATAATATGAAGGATAAAGAAAGGGGACTTCACATTAATATGTATAGCAGCTCTTTGCAATTAGATCTGCAATAGCAATTTTGAGATGTCCAACTTAAAGAAATCAAATCTGTGAGCATTCAAATAGTTATTCTAGCTTTTGATCATATTTCTGAATGTTGCATTTGAATTTAGTTCATTCTCTAAGAGCATCTACCCTAATAAGACCATGTACTCCACTAACGATTTCCTGCGTATAAACTGCTCTGGATTTTCAGATTTCTTGCGTTTTCGTGTGATCGAATGATAAAATGATCGGACATTGATAAAAAAAAACAAATTTAAGACCTACACAACAGTTAAAATGGACACAGCTATATCTAAGTGGGCCCTCCTAAACAATGTAGTAAAAAGCATACGCCACGCTTCCGATAAGACTGCCGATCATTGTACAAGTGTACAAGTAACAAAACCAAGGCGAATTTATAAAGGTGAGCAGGAGAGTAAATAAACCAATTCCAGTGAATTTTTGCCTTTGATTTTCAGTTGTCAAATCGTAGAAATTTCTTTAGATTTTATAGTTGCATAAACTTCCTGTTTCACTACTTTTTAGCACAAATCACAATCCTCAAGGCTTTCACATTCACACAAAAAATCAAACCAAATTTAAGCTGACAACACAGGAACTGAAAAATAATTTTGACAATCTCGATGTTCAACGAATGAAAAATGTGGAAATTTCTGCCATAGTAGCTTGTTAAATTCCCCTTGAACATAATTCATATATTTCACACACATAATCGCACTATTTTACACATACATTTTTAACAGAACGCTGTGTGAAGGACAGAAATTGCAATAAGAATAGAATGGAATGAAAAAGCGAATTTGGGGATAGGCACGAACCGCAGAGGAACAAAGCGCGGGTTGCCTATCAACTATTTTGCCAAGTTTCTCTGAATTTTGAATAAAACCTCTAGTTTTTAGTTGAGTCCATTGTCCTGCTAAATATTTCTTCGGAAAAGGTTTGAAATTTGTTTACAGGGTTCTTCTGGCTAAGACAGCTGAGTGTCTTAAAAAAATGTAAAACCTGTTCGTAAGTTCATTTGAAAGATTTTGCCAATTCTGAAGGAAATAGTACTACGGAAAAAGCTTTCACTTTCACCATTTGTATGTGGTGAAAAGCTTTTTTGACAGCTGATTTCAAGTGACAGATGAATGCATAAAAATGAAAATCAACAAAAGAAATTTTTTTTTGTAAATATGTTAAAATATAAAAATAGTTTCATATTTTAACATATAAAATATAAAAATAGTTTCATATTTTAACATATTCTATAGAAAAGAGAGTGGCGCACCTCGTTTTCCTACATTTTTTGAATTATATGTGACTAAGGTACAAATGCTCAGTGGATGCAATGGTGATAGCCCGTACCCATGGGCATCGTACAGCCCTACAAGTAGATAAACTATCATATGGTCAAAAAACAGTTGAGATCACCTGATCGAAATAGTCCACTTTTTCAGTCAGTGATGTAATAAATATGACTGAAATGAATGAGATATTTACAACTTAAACTAAATAGCACGATTCAAATATGGTAACAAAACGAAAGTAATTCTCAAAAAAGTTAAACAAGTATAAAAACTCAATAAAAACCACACCATTTTGAAATATATCATATAATTCAGGTACATGCACTCTACACAAACCGCCGTAGTAATGAAGCGAATATATACTTATACATTACATTTCCATCACTAAATTCGTTTGTTTATTTTAATCTTCTACAACTTAGCGTAAACTCTGTAAACAAATTTAAAACTTTTATCGAAGATATACATATTTAGCACGGCAACACACTCGACTAAAAACTAGCGGTTTTGCTCAAAATTCAGGGAAATTTAGCAAAGTAGTTGATAGGGAAACCGCGGCACGTGCATGCGGTTGGTGCCTATTCCTCAAATTCGCTTTTTCATACCATTATATTGTGGCGAAAATGAGAAGCGAATGACAGATGAAAGAGAGGAGCCGACAACTGACATCTTCTAGAGCGTACGAGACGATTATCGTAACCGAAACGATTATCGTAACCGAGAGGATTATCGTAAAGACGAGATTATTCCGGAGGCTTCGTTTTCAAGCAGCAAACAAGTATATAAGGGCGACATACGGCTGCAAAAGCAATCAGTTGTGAATTAAACTCGTGGAGGTTACATTACAGTAAAGTAATAAAAGCAGTACATTGTGAAAGTTGTATACAAGTGATTGTAAATAGTAACGTAAATTGTAATTGAATTGTGAATTACCGAATAATTAAAAGCACATTAATTAAGTCTTTATAAATAAAGAGACTGCAAATTAAGTTGGCGATTTTATTTAACAATCCAGAGGTCGTACCCGGAAGATTAAGGAAATTATCGAGGTTAATCAGCAAAATCGTAACAATTGGTGTCAGAAGTGGGATTGTTAAATAAATTCCAGAGGATAATAACTGAAAAATGGTGAAGATTCAGGATTTGACGATACCTCTTCTCAAGAAGGAGTTGGCCAAGCGAGGATTGTCTACAACAGGAAATAAGGCAGAGCTGCAATCGAGACTGCGAGAATCAATGGAAGCCGAAGGCATCGACTTGAACCAGTACGAATTCCGCCGCGAGGATGAAGACGTATCCCTGAAGGATGTTGACAAGGAAGAGGCTAGTGATTCTGCGAAGGAGTTAGAGCAGCCATCAAGTAAGATTCAAGAAAAGGCCCCTAGCTCATCTGCGGGTATTGACATGAACATGTTATTGGCTGCAATCTCACAAAAGCTGGATGCACAGGATGCCCGCAATTCACAAAATATATCTGCAATCGATGCCAGCATATCACAAAAGATGGATGCACAGTTTGATGGATTAGAAGGAACAATCGCGCAAATACAGCAAAATCTGGAGAAAGACAATGCAGAACTTAAGGAAAGACAGGATCTAATTGAGAGCAAAGTCAACGAATTGAACGGTCGGCAAGAAAAAATAGAAGAATTAATTGAAGCCAAAGTCAACACATTGGAAGGTCGTTTCCGGGATTTGCAGTTAAATCGTCCAACCACTTCAGTGAACGCTCCCAAGGTAAAAACACCATCCTTTGACGGAAAAATTTCCTTCCAAGTCTTCAAGCTCCAGTTTGAGAAGACGGCTGAAACCAATAAATGGAGCATGGAGGAGAAATCTGCTGCACTATTCGTTGCGTTGGAAGGACCTGCGGCAGAACTTTTGCAAACTGTACCTGATTATGAGAGAAATGATTACGACGGATTGATGCGAGCCCTGGAAAGACGATATGGTAGCGAACACAGAAGACAAATTTACCAGATGGAGTTAGAAAAGCGCGACCAAAAACCCAACGAATCTCTACAGGAATATGCCTCGGAAATTGAGAGATTGGCTCATTTAGCCATCGGAGACGCATCGGGTGAGCATCTCGAACGGGTAAAAATACAAAAATTCATCAGCGGCATAAAAGACGTTTATACCAAGCGGGAGACATATGCGAATCCAAAGTTAACATTCGCTGAAACAGTGGCGTATGCTCAAACACGTGAAACGGCGGCACTCATAAGCAGACCAGCATACAAAGTCAATAAAGTGGAGGTTGAAACAGCAGATGTGATGACCGAAATATTGAGAACTCTGAAGTCGTTAGAAGGAATGAATCGTTCTGGTGGTAAGAATCAGGCTGGGAAATGCTTTAAATGTGGAAAGCCTGGTCACTTCGCACGCGAATGCAAAACGGGTTCCAGCATACAAGAAGGACAGCGAAAACGGAAGGCTGACGAAGATAAACCATCAACTTCTCAGTCGTTAAACTAAAAGGAGCCAGTCTAAAAGGGCGTATGCTGGCTCCTGCAATTGAATGCCCCATAATCTCCGTCTCGCAAATTGGTAGGAAAACGAGCAACATTACTATTGGTGGATATGTGGATGGACGAGCGCGAATATTAACAGTGGATACGGGCGCATCACACTCCATCATTCGAACTGACCTGATCGCTAAAGAAGTAAGACCATTACCTGGAGCAATATTGAAAACGGCGACTGGTGAGGATACCCGAGTAGTGGGAGAAGTAACATGTGAGGTAGCAATCGGGAATGTGACGGTGTTACACAGCTTTATAGTCGCGCAGATCGTAGATGAGGTAATCATAGGAGTGGACTTCTTGATGGAGCAAGGTATCAAGATCGACTTGAATAAAAAGGTTATGGAGTATAAGAACATGGAAGTACCACTAAGCATTGGCTACGATTCCACATACAGCAGCAAACAAGTGGTCTTAGAAGGCAGTGAACTGATTCCACCGAAGTCAGAAGCAGTAGTTTAGGCTTCCAAAATGGAGATTTGGTGTTGCTGTACAATCCACAACGAAAGAGAGGTTGGTCCCCAAAACTTCAATGCAATTGGGAAGGTCCATACAAGATAATCAAACGACTAAACGACGTAGTGTATCGAATCCAAACTGTAGGGAGGCCGAGAAACAAGATGAAAGTGGTCCACCTAGAGAGGCTTGCTACGTTTGGAACAGCGAATGTGTCTGATCGGGACGATCAGACTTAGGTGGAGGGCAGTGTGGCGAAAATGCGAAGCGAATGACAGATGAAAGAGAGGAGCCGACAACTGACATCTTCTAGAGCGTACGAGACGATTATCGTAACCGAAACGATTATCGTAACCGAGAGGATTATCGTAAAGACGAGATTATTCCGGAGGGTTCGTTTTCAAGCAGCAAACAAGTATATAAGGGCGACATACGGCTGCAAAAGCAATCAGTTGTGAATTAAACTCGTGGAGGTTACATTACAGTAAAGTAATAAAAGCAGTACATTGTGAAAGTTGTATACAAGTGATTGTAAATAGTAACGTAAATTGTAATTGAATTGTGAATTACCGAATAATTAAAAGCACATTAATTAAGTCTTTATAAATAAAGAGACTGCAAATTAAGTTGGCGATTTTATTTAACAATCCAGAGGTCGTACCCGGAAGATTAAGGAAATTATCGAGGTTAATCAGCAAAATCGTAACAATATTCTTATTCCAATTTCTGTGCTTCACACAGCGTTCTGTTAAATATGTATAGGTGAAAAACCGAGAATGTGTGTGTCAAAATTATGAGTTTTGTTACTTGTAGACCTGTACAATGCCTATGAGTTTAAATGTATATACAACTAATTTTCTTATTGAATCATCTTATAAATTCACCAGAAATATCGTATAATTACATACATATGTACAGTTTACTTATGTATATACCTTAATATGTGAACTTGTTGTAAAAATGTATGCTTCACGAAAATGAAATCCTTATCTACTTATGTATGTATGTATAAATAATGAAAGCCTATTTTGGCAACTCTGACTCTGTGAGCTTTATCCGCGCCTTGATGAGAAAGATGTGTAAAATGAAGGATTTTTGTTTTGAGAAAACTTCTTATATTGCGACAAAACGTTAATCTCCAAGAGAATTTGTCGCACGTATCCTTTGCTTTATATTGAAGATGATTTCTGGAGTAACGTATTACAATTTTGTGCAAAAACAATTGCTTCATTCTCTTATTTATCATTTTACTTTATTATCTACCCTTCTTTATATAGGGTGTTTTTATAGAGGTATAGAACTTTAAGTTGGCATTACTTTTCAAGATGGCGACCGATTTAAGAGCTGTCAAGTGATTTATTCTCAGTTTGGTTTGGCAATTCATCATGAATAGACTCACATTTCGAAAATAATGGTTCTGTGCGGAAAACATATCGCGCACTACGTTCATTTTAGCGATGTTTAGCGATGAATCGCCATCTTGAAAAGTAATGCCAACTTAAAGTTCTATACCTCTATAAAAAAAAACACCCTATATATATTTAAGATATTATTTCTTCGAGTAAAAACAAAAGTAGTCACTAATGCCATTAAGACCTGCTCATCATCTGGTCTTTCAAATAATATTTCGAGAGTTAAAATTCGCTAATAATTTAGCTGAGAGCGTCTCACCTTCTCACATTCCAATGTTGGCAGCAGTATCAGATCGGGGAACCTTCAAAAGCTGATGAGCAAAAGGCGCCACCAACACTATGTAAATAAAAAATCGGCTGTTTTAAGTTCAGGAAATATCAAAGAAATTATTGTAATTTTGATGTTAAAACTTAATAGAATTAAATACTCTATTGTTTTTCTATAAAATATTGGAGTAAACATGCAATTGAAGACGATTTTTGTTTCTACTTCTTTTAAACATCCTAAAAAGTTATTTTTCAATCACATTGGTGGCTCCGTTCGGAAATGTTGTAAATAATTCGGTATTTTGAGCGCTCTAATCAAATAAAAAGGTTTCATATCTAGTTATCTTTCGTATAGGTTTAAAAGTAAAGGTCGGTATGCACCTCTAGCGAAAAATAAACTCATAATTTTGTGGATGGACAAATATAGTAGGCACGGAAATTTGACAAATGATTTTCTATTGTGAGCAGCTCTTAACAAAGGAAGAAGATATGTAAACGTAAATAAATAAAACGAAAAACATGAGTAGAGCGCGGTAAATATTTGTCGCTGATTATGTATTCTCACCTTTTTTTAAGCCATGAAAAATAAATAAAAGGTGTAGGAATTGATGAAAAACTAAAAAGATTACATAAATTGCTTTATAAGCTTGCTTGAATACGTTCGAAAATTAGGCTTCCTCTTGTTTCTCGCGAAATATACTGTATATGAGACTATTTATTTCGCTCGGAAACCTGTGTTGCCGTGCTTTCGTATTTGTTCAGAAATAGGCAGTAGAAAATGGAGTTTCTTTCGTTCGAGGTGCATACTGCTTCGTAAGAAAAATTTTCGCAAATCTTTTTTTTGCTTTTTTTTTATATGGAGTTTTTGGTTTTCGTAAGAGCTGCATACCGACCTTTAAATAAAAGTCCCAAAATTTGTTATGCCAGCTGTCTGAAACTATACTATCGATGGTGTTTAGCTGTAGCGCAGTTATCGGTAGTTTTCAGTATTATCGATCTTCAGTTTTCGATCTACATGGTTATTAAAACAAACTGTGAAAATATTGTTTAATTTCCATCTTCAGCTTATTAACTTTGCTTACATGAATGCATTGAATTGAAGAACAACGACGAGGGGAGGAATTAATCGTAAGAAGGGAGTCTCAAAGGTTTGAACATTTCATTTATATAATTCATAATAATTCCAAACGCATTGAGTGCGGTAAAGAATACAAAACGATTTGAGCAAGGCTGAACTTCTGATAACGGACTGCAGATCGATATTGAGACTTAAACAATTTAGATATGTATGTTGTTATTTTTACATAAAATAAGTGCCTAATTTTTTTATAGATATGTTTTCCCTAGTACTACCGATAGCCATCGATTGTTTATCGATGGTTTGCTAAAAACTACCGGCTCCGAGAGCACTACAGTAAGATTGCTACCCTTAAAAGGTAAGTAGATTTTCGAGGAGACCTCTATATTAAAAAGGTACAGCATAGGGTTTTTAATTTAAGTTTAATCACGTTAAGTATGTATATACATTAAAATTTTAACTAAAAAATTCATTGGCCTTTTCGTCCTCAGTAGATTTGATAATTTAATTTTTACGTTCTCAAATTATATATCCTTTTCACTTTCCTGCCAATCACTTGCATCCATCTCTTCTGCATTCTTTGAGCCATTGTTAATATTTTTTTCATACGCTTCCTCCTTCAGCTTTTCTATATCATTGTAAATCTTTTTGGACACTTGTGACAAACTTTTTAAATCGTTCCCATTTAAATATTCATATATAACTTCACGTATCTCCAATGGCAAACCCGTCATGGAAGGGTATGGATTTAATTTCAAATAATCAAGTTGTTGACTTCGTACGGGTGTGAAAATTTCATCTCGCAATTGTGCTGTCAGTTGGTCCAGTCTTCTAAAGTAGCGATTAACCGATTTACTTATTGACAAGCCCGACATAACAAAACGACTTATGGATAAACAAGAACTGAAGCTCTTCAATGAAACTGGTACTGGCGTAAGGGTAACAAGTAGATAGTCACCACTCACAAGTGCCGTTAGTCTCGAATAAAGAGAGCCATGCTTGAAATTTCGATTTAACACACGAAGATCAATTGTGAAATACGTATCATGTGGTCGACTGAATTGATAGAAGGGCTTATATCGACTAAGAAAGAGTACATTTTTGGAATGGTAAGTAAAAACGGTTGGAATTGGAGCTAACACGCGAAAATTTTTTTTGAAAAGCTGCTTCGGCACAAAACCACACTCAAGTGCAATAAGGTAGACAAGTAAAAATAAAATATGTGCTGCGGAAAGCATATCAACATTATAGTGATGGAACAGCTGACGTAGGTGCAGCGGAGCACATTGGAGGGTGGTATCAGCGATTAGTAATTGATTCAACTTAATCTCTTCTTGAATAATTTCTGTAGGTTTCGTATACCTGAAAGCTGGAAAGAAAAAATTATTTAATTGTATATAAATACACAAAAACTATATTTTTAACTTACATTGGCAAATAAAAAAACTCTAGAATCCGACAAATCATGTTTTTGGATTAGATCGTTGGAATTATAAGTAAAAGAAATAACGCACAATGAAAATTTTTTTTTAAAGCGTAAAAAACTTGTGTGAATACTAGAAACTAATTTATTAATTGTTAACTCAAAAGTAAAACATACCCGAATTAGATGAAGTTGTGGGCGCTTCTGATTGAGGCACTGGCCTCCCGACAATTAGAAGTGGACTTGATATGCAAGGAAAATCACAGTAGCGCAACCAATAGCCAACGTGCCGTCCGCAATGAAAATTATTGTACATAGAATTTTGATGATCCATTAGTCGTTGTCTTGATTCACCACGTGTAATTTGACATAAATATTTATCGGATATGCATTATTATATACTGTATTCCGATTGAATGTAAGGGGAAACCAAAAGCTTACAATTGAAAATATTTTGAAATAAGCCAGAGAAGGGACTTCGCTCATTTCGATTTTTTAAATTTCAAATATTTAAAAAATTCAATACAGTACAATCTTCACAAATTTGAAAAATTTGTAATATAAAATATTCTTTCAGTAACATTGTAGCTAGGACGCTGCTACAACACAACAGCATTTTATCCCAACTGATACAGGTTCAGGAGAATTTGGTGAAAGACAGTGCAGAACTTAAAGAGGGGTAGGATAAAATTGAAGAGTGGCAAAAAAAATAGAAGCTAATTAAACAAAAAATATTTAGATCAAAGTTAACGAGTTGGAAGGACGTATCCGAGATTTGCAGTTAAATCGTCCAACCACTTCGATAAACGCTCCCAGAATAAAAAAAAATCATGCTTTCACAGCTCAATAACTTTAAAGGTCTTTAAACACCAGTTCGAAAAGACTGTCACAACAACAAGGAGAAAAAACATGCTGAACTGTTCGATGCGTTGGAAAGTTTGCAGGCTATTACTATGAGAGGGATAATTATGAAACATTGAAAGCGGTCGTGGAAAGGCACTATAGTAGCGAGCACAGGAGACAAAATTTACAAGATGGAGGTGGAGAATCGCAGTGACACTCTGCAATGGTTTATTTGGGACATTGAGCGGCTGGCTCATTTGGTCTATGGAAAAAGCCTTGGAGAATACTCCGATTGAAAAAATTCAGAGCTTCCTCTTTTCTTTCTTTAATAAATTAAAATTACTTAAATATTACTATTTTCCATTCTAATGATAAAAAAGGAAATAAGTAGGTGCGTAATATATCAGCAGGTGGGGTAACAAATACATTTGTTTATAATAACTTCAAAGTAGCAGCTCGGATAACAAATACTTTTTTTTCAATAACTCGTAAATGGTCGAATAACAAATATATTTGTTTGCAATAAATAAAGAGTAACAGTTCGGATAACAAATACATACAAAGGGCCGGGTAACAAAAATATCAAAAAATTTGAAAAGGCGAATATATTTCGCATGCCTATGGATATAATGTCTGTGAGTGAAAAAAAGAATCAGACGTACGTGAAAATTCGGGATAGTTGATTACTTTTTCCCACGGCTAGAACAAAAATTACAAATGCAATAACAAATGCATAAATGAAGAGTTACGGAAAGTTAACTTCCTAGGTAAAACTTACCAGTCTTGCAGGATAAGCCTTTAACCACTAATTTTGTACATGATTGGCACAAAGAAAAAACTAGGTGTGAAATGAGACTTATGTAGGGAAATTGGCAAATTAAAACGGAACGTCAAAAGAAAGAAACTGAACTGTCGTTCGATGAATAAAATAATTTTATATGTATTTAGGATATAGGTGTGTTCGTGCGTGTGTTGTGTATGCGTGTCTGTCAATTGGACAGTTCCGAATTTTCTTTCATCCTTCTAAAAGTCGTGTTGTACCTCCACTAGCCACGATGGCGGCGAATTTAGGAAGAATCTGTGGCTCCAAATTACTGGGAACTTCAGCTGGAGTTGGTCTACAACAGGTACATTTATTTACCTATAAGAAATTATATTCAAAGAAGTGCTAAATGTTTCTCTGAAAGATACATTTCTTAATAGAAAACATAGCCCTCTTGAGACCAAATAAATTCATTAAAATTTAAAAGGAAATTTTTAAACAATAACTTAAAAAATATGTTGTTTTTGCTAAATTGTATAAAGTTAATATAGTTTTCTTTGTTGGTGTTGTATTATTTTAATAATACATTTTAAAGACTGAAATATTTTCTTGTGTCGCTTACATAACACGACGAAGTAGTAATTTGCTTGAGTGACACAAGATGTGTTACCGCATAAAAACCTATTAAGCTTAATTCTTTTAAAGCTTGAATTATTTATTTATATGCGCTTCAATAATAAAAAATGTATTAAATATGCATATTTTTTAATTTTAGATCAAACAGCTGTCCACCACAAAAGCAGGGACTAATGGACAAAAGAAGGTTCGTATTATAATTTTATAATTTATTATGATTTATAAAAATTTTGTGACTACTTATTATATATTTTCCTATAGTAATGGATTTTGAAGTATTTAATCATTCTACGCATATTTCATAATGCAAAGTTAAACATAACCTCAATATATTGCTAGTGTAGTGGTTGTTTGAGAACATTACAAATATAAAAAAATGGAATAAACAATCCATAATTTATATTTACTACGTCTTATGTAAATTTTACATATTTATATGTTTTATTTATAAACAGCTCATAACGTCAGTTGGTGCCGTAGCCGGTGGCTTGGGAGCTCTACTATTTGCGCTCGAAAGCTCAGTGGAAGCATCTGGCACAGAAGTACATCCACCAGCAATGCCATGGAGCCATAAAGGTATTATCTCCTCTTTAGACCATCAAAGGTAAGCATTTAAATTATGGCATATTTATATGAATGTGAACGAGATAAAAAGTGTTCTTCGCCTTTTGCAGTGTCCGCCGTGGTTACGAAGTTTACAAGCAAGTTTGCTCTGCCTGTCACTCTATGCGATACATTGCTTACCGTAACTTGGTAGGTGTTTCCCACACCGAAGCTGAAGCTAAAGCAGAAGCTGAACAAATTATGGTAAGGAAATTATTTCAGAAGATATGTGTTTGTAAAATATTTATGCAAAACATGCGATTTCACTCTACTTGCCACAGGTAAGAGATGGCCCCGATGATACCGGTAACTACTACGACCGTCCGGGTAAATTGTCTGACTATTTCCCCTCACCATATCCGAATGAAGAGGCTGCTCGTGCTGCCAACAACGGTGCTTATCCACCAGATTTGAGCTATATTGTGTCTGCCCGAAAAGGCGGTGAAGATTATGTATTTTCGTTGCTTACTGGCTACTTTGATGCACCAGCTGGCGTGGTGCTGCGTGAAGGGCAATACTTCAACCCGTACTTCGCTGGTGGTGCTATTTCAATGGCTCAAGTGCTTTACAATGAGGTTAATATTTATATGGATATATTTTTCCTTTACTATAATCTTTTAATTATTGAAATCCAAAGGTTATTGAATACTCTGATGGAACTCCTCCAACAACAAGTCAATTGGCCAAGGACGTAGCCACCTTCCTTAAATGGACTTCTGAGCCCGAGCATGATGAACGTAAACAGCTTACAATCAAGGCATTTGGCATTTTGGCTTTCTTGGCAGTCATTTCATATTATATCAAGAGGCACAAATGGTCTACTTTGAAATCAAGAAAGATAGTTTTCGTCCCTAAGGAAAAATAGATTCGTTTCAAATAAAAATGATCCCAAAGAAATCAGTAAAAAGCATTAAAACCACAAGAAAATTATGTAAACAAATATGCATACCGATGAAACAAGCACCGCCATCAGCTAAACGAAGCGCAATACTTCACTGCGAGGAGGTATAATTGGCAGCAATCATAACTCCCAAGAGAAGTTTAGAAAAAATTGTTACAATTTAAACTATAGATTACATTTAACGTGATTATTAAAAGAAAAAATACAAATAAAATGCTAAAGATACAACAAATGAACACATTCTTGTTATTCATTTATATTATCATTATTAATTTAAGACTAATTTTCGTTATATTCATGAAAAAGCTGCATTATAATCTCTATATTACAAAAGTTCACATTATTTTTCTCGGAAGGCCATGGTTCGAGTCCTGGTTAGGCCAATATCCGAAATTATATCCGGGAACATCAAGATCACCGTGTGTATTTCTAAGCTCCTCCGGCTTATAATAAATTGTCCCTTCTTTCGTTGGCAAACAACATCAAGACGCACACCAAAATTGGAGAAGCAACTTGGTCGAAAATCAGTTCAGCAGCCGCATAGCGCTACTTGTACCTCTATTATGTTATTTTCCAGGTTCCAGAAGGAGCAGATATAGCCTAAGTTCATAAGGTTTATTTTTGAAAGGAAATTGGTCGTATAGTTTTAACCCATAAATGGTGTTGATTTTTGTCTGGTTAAAAGGAGCGAAAATCCTGCCTCTTTTCATTCATATGCTCGAATACATAATAGCTGATCACCGCAACAAATAATGCATCTTAATGGAACATTATTAAGAAAAATTATTTGGCAAACACATAGAAAAGAATAACTCGGTTGCAATGATTTGTTGCATACTGTATGTATCCGTTATGAATTGCCAATAATTCAAATATAAGCTACACTTCGTTGATTTATTTCCTTTGACCCATACCTTTACTATTTTTTGTTACGAACAATTTGAGCAAGTTTAACAAATAAATTTTTACTGGCTTGTTATATGCTTCTATTCAAAATATCTATGGGAAAATGGTGATTTCGGTGTATAGCTATGTGTTGTTGTTTTTTTTTTTTTTCATATATAATACCTACATATGTAAGTTCATGGCTAAAGTTTAGTCGTCATTATATACAGTTTGTGATTAAGATTTTCAAAATTATTATACCTGTTCAACGCTTAAGTTTCTACTTGTTCCAATAGTTCCGCGACAGTCGGGACGTTTTTCCGAAACTACCCGGATTATCATATATATATATATATATGTATATATATATATATATATATATACATATATAGATATTCTGTGAAAAAAAAAATCACGAGGCGTATTTTTATTAGTATAGTAATGAAAGCATTGATTGATACACATATTTTGAAATTGTTTTTAAATTTTTTAATGCATTTATTTACGTTTTAAGTTTTACTTTATTTATAGTAATTAAGGAAAAGAATCAAGTTGTAAATTTTCTGTTCAGAAACCAAATCGATTGTAGCTTTACATTCGACTACCATTTTGTTAAGTAACACTTCCCCTTGAGTTTACTGTTTGTTACCACAATTTGAATGCTAATAGACCAGAAAGTAGATAAAATAATATCTATCTAAATTGTGTGTTAAAGATAAAAGAAAGTATTATCCCACAGCAATGAGCAACAAATTAAAAAAAAACCTAATATAAATTGGAAAATGTCCAGATGTATGAATTAATAGTACTAAAAAATTAAATATTAAATAAACAGTTGAAATGCAGCTGAGCTGCCGCTCTATATCAGGAAATTGCCTGCTCTTTGTGTTGCTCTATGAATGGTAACCTGCTGCTGGTGCTTATAACATATGTACTTTTATCTTCCGATTTAAATGTTTAGAAGCTTCATTCAGTTAAATTCACGCTTGTAAGCGTGTTGTTTAATTTTTTTATCATCGCGTTCCCTACTTTTTGTTTTATTTCCTTAAATTTTGCATAATTACTTTAGCAGCACGTAGCTTTTCCTTTTACGATGTATCTATTGTGCCAAGTTAATATTTCATTAATTAATAAATATTTAATGCATTTATATAATCTTAATTATGTTATGCAATTTTGTTTTCAGCCGTGTATTATATGCGTGTGTATTGCTAGTGTGTGTTTGTTTATGGTGTAAGTTCACAAGTTTCTATGTTGTTCGCGTTTTTTTTTTCTTTTGCCTAATTCGTTACTACTATAGTTCTTTTCTCCTTCATATTATTTAAATATGTACTACTACTACTCAACTTTCCGCCTTGTAATTGGGTTTTCTTTTAGTTATTTTCTTATTTAAGATTTGCTTAATTTCACTTCCACTTTTTGTGATTATTATTACTATTTTCGTTACTTTATTTCTTTGATGTTTCGATTTTGGGTTCAACTTGTTTAATTAAATTTAAGAGAATAATAATAATAGAATGTTCTCATAAGAGAAGACGTTTTAAGTGGTTGCGACGACATATACAACGACGACGACGACGGCGTTTACGACGAAGATTTATGACTTCTTTTTATTTTCGGCAACTTTGATGACAGCAACTGCAGGGCAACAGCATCAGCAGCGGCAACGGCAGTAGCGGCAGCTGTTGCTGAATTGTCTCGTTAATGACAATTGTGATCAACTAAAAAACGCTGCCTTCTGGTGGTTGCGCCAATTTAAGATTTTCTTTGCAAGTCATAATTCTACGTATTTCTTGGAGCATTGATTTAATAGTATATTCACGATTCCATCTGGCTAACATGGGTACTAATCTATGGTCGACCTAAGAAAAAGTTAGAAAGAAAACACCTATTAATACGAATTTGAGGATAAAATTATATTAATGAACTCATGAACGTATAACACTTACCACTCCGTTGCTCTGGTTAATGCAGTTAATATTAATTCTTGTTAAAAAGCGTATTGCGGGCGGTTCATCTGGATATCTATCGCCACATTCAATTTTTAGAGAATACATTCTATTTTCATAGGGAGTCTAAGATGAAATAATTTTATGATTTCATTTTACACCAAGGATTATTCATTGTTTTGTATTTGTGGAAATACTTACTCTGGGAGGGCCGATTATCATGCCAATCCAGTGTGTTAGTGTCATATCATCGTCGTTTTCAAGACCCCAAGAAATTGTACCATCACCTACGCCCTTTTGGCCTTGATCCAACTCTTCCAGCAAACGGAAATTTCGCGGAACCACTGAAAAGACATGTATGCATATTATAAGACACGTTGAAGTTGAATTATATAATGAAAAGAATTCTGTCATAATAAGATTTTCATTGTAATTAAAAAAAAATTTATACCAAATTGAGTTGCTAGTATTTACTATATTTTACTTAGGAATAAATTACTTTATTTTTACACTTATCCCTGAAAATGACGTCAATGAAATCTCAATATCACATATTTATCTAATATTTCAAGCTGTCTGCTGGCAGTATTGCAGAAATCTATTCTACCAACATCAATTTTCTATTCCGACGACGAGCCCTAATAAATTCCTGAACCTTCGCCGCAAGAAATATCCAAAAAATAAGTTAAGTAAGAGATATCACTTTGCTAAATAATAAGCAATTTAACTTTCACATATTGAGGGTATATATTTATTTTAAGGTGCGTTGCTCATTTAATGGCCTAATGACTCATTATTAGCAATAGAAAGTCATTACTTTAGGGTAGTAAAAGTAATAGTAAGGAGTATTGTTGTTATGGTCAACGAATAAATAAGACTTTAATAAAACTAGCATCTTATCCTTTAAAAATGTTATAAACATATCATCAATAATAAAGATACGACTACAATTTATAGTTATAAAAATAATTGTAGAAATTTAAATTATGGCGAAAAATTTAGCACAATTAACGT
The DNA here is from genome assembly GCA_030068015.2 of Neoceratitis asiatica. Lineage (NCBI taxonomy): Eukaryota > Metazoa > Arthropoda > Insecta > Diptera > Tephritidae > Neoceratitis > Neoceratitis asiatica. The sequence continues at coordinate 40,411,465 of CM061526.1, read as the reverse complement.
CCTTCCCCACATCAGAAGACAAAATATAATATTTAATGGCAAATTTGTGCATTGAAATGCGAACTCTTCAATTCCTAATCTAATTAAATACGACCCTAAATAAGTAGGTACATATGCCACTTGCATTTAGTGGAAGAATACTACAAGCAACATAGGCTAAACCAGCCCATAAATCGAAACAAAAGGCTACGGAATTAAACGAATAAAAACCTCAAAAAAGTGACGAAAATGTCAAGTCATTGAGTTTAAAGGATTTGCATATTTCCACCTTTATATGGTCGAAATTTGTCATTACAATTTTTTGTTTAGCCACACAGTAAAATAGAAATATAAATTATTTAATGCATAATTTTTGGATTTTAGATTTAAGCCCCCTATGCAAGTAAATTTTTTGTCTGTACACTCAGGTGCCGTCTATGACGAGTGAACTGACGATCTTTCAAATGTACTAGTTTTGCCCATGAAATCTCACATTATTCCAACTAAAATTTGGCCAAAATGACTTTCAGGTTCAATCATTAGCAGTGCAAATGTTTCAAACGCTTCACATTTCATACTTCATACTTTACTGTCAGCGAGTGGAAATGTAAAAATCAAAAATCCAACCAAAAAAAAATCTTGCAAAACTTTTGCAGCTCTATACGGCACGTCACATGTTTTTAAAAATATTCTAATAAAACCCATTTTTGCACAGAAAACTTCAATTTGTGATTGAAACGAGCCACTTAAAGTTACTTTTAACGCACAATTATACGCGTATTCATAATTTTTACACAAAAATTTTTCTTACCAACACCGGTGCTCGCCATTGTGGACTTTTGCTATTTTTGTTCCACCTTCTTCGCACTGACTTTTTTGCTCGCCGTTAACCTTTTTCTTCTCGTCGTCGTCGTATCTTTACTACAATGTCGACTGAATGGCACTACTTGCTGAATTTATTGGCTCGTTTTTTCACCTGTATATTACAATAGCAAGAATTACGGGTGTGTAATTTCACATCGGCTAGTTATTTCATTTGCACTTAGTAGCACTTTAGCAATAACAACTGCCCAGTAATGACGACATCAAATTGTTTTATCTATTGAATCACTTGTTTTTTCCACTTTAATTTCTGTATATAATGCAAAATTCCATTTATTTAAAAATTGCATGAAACACAGAAGTTATTAAAATGAGAATATTTTCTTTTTATGGAACTATACACTTTTTTCCTTCAAGTGCTGCCAAGTCCAAAACGAGTTGCGATATTTAGGTGACAGCTAAAGATGGTGCCAATCCGAATGAAAGAAGTTTTTGCAAAAAGTAATTAAGCAATTTATTGCAACTTAGGACAATCTATTATTGTATATATTAGCAAAACTCGAACTTTAATTTTAGATAAAATTATAATTGTTGATGTGACAGAAATTTTCGCATCGGATGTTTTAAATGTTAACTTGGCAGCACTGAAAATGTTTCCATATTTCCGGGAAAATTTTAAAACTTCCGACGACTATAAAAACTGATTATTTTCCCAAATTATAACAAGGCGACCGCTACAAACAAGTGGTTATTTATTAGTTAATAAATTGAGATAGCTGTGCAGAGAAAACAGACCGCTTACCTCGAATGTGTGCCATCGTCTACAACCAAGGGGTTATTCATTAATTAATAAATTGAGAGAGCTGTGGGTGGGAGAAATACCGAGAGCTCAAAAGGGAAGCGAGACGCATTTGCTGATGAAGAAAAGAAAGAGGACGAAATGCGTTAGTATGAAGAGCTTGAGAAGCTGTTCAGCAAGGGTATTGCTCGAAAATTCTATGAGAAGATGTGGCGACTTACAGAAGGTTTCAAGCCCGGACAGATGTCCAGAGCATACTTAGCGTATGGAAGGAAAACTTCTTCAACCTGCTCGATGGCAGTAAATATGAAAACCCCAAGATGAACCCGAAACCCCAATCGATAACGATGGCATGTATGATGATGATGATGATGGTTGCATCACCCGACTATGAAGAAAAGCGACGGGAGGTGACGGCTTACCGGCAGAGCAATTCAAATACTGCGTAAGGTACCTAAGTGTGTTCTGCCCAATTAAAAAAAGTATATCCCACATTGCATTCGCAACTTCGCTTCCACATCACTGTTGACAGTCATAACTTCGAAGTCATAGATAATTCCGTCTATATAGGAACCAGCATTAACAACACCAACAATGTCAACCTTGAAACCCAACACAGAATCACTCTTGCCAATAGGTGCTACTTTGGAAAGAGTAGGCAATTGAAAAGTAATGTCCTCTCTCGACAAACCAAAACCAAACTCTACAAGTCGCTTATCCTTCCCGCTCTGACATGTGGTGCAGAAGCTTGGACGATGTCGACATCCGATGAGTCGGTTTTAAGAGTTTTAGAGAGAAATTTTTTGCGGAAGTTTTATGATTCTCTGCGCATTAGCAACGGCGAATACCGTGGACGGCAGGTTGATGAGCTGTACGAGGTATACAACGACATTGACATAGTTAAGCGAATCAAAAGACAGCGGCTACGCTGGCTAGGACATGTCGTCCGAATGGATGAAAGCGCTCCAGCTTTGAAAGTATTCGATGGAGTATCCGCTGGGGGAAGCAGAGGAAGAGGAAGATATCCACTCCGTTGAAAGGATCAGGTGGAGACTGATCGAGTTACACTTGGTATTTCCAACTGCCTCCAAACAGAAGGAACGAGTGGCGCGCTAACCAAAGAAGATGAAGAAGAATAAATTGAGGACTTGATTAATAGTATTATCTGATCTCCTAATTGGGAAGGTGTTTGTTACTAACTTCCGGAGGGGCTATACCATTTTACCAGGTCGAAGCTTTGTTATCGTGGAAATCAGAACGGGAGGATTCACTGTGTTGAATGTTGTGTTGTTGTTGCAAGATAATTAGGTACACTTGGTATCGGTTATAACACCAGTTGGAAACGAGAAAGTTCCAGTGATATGGATACCAAGCAAAGAGATATTTCTTCGGCATATATTTGCATATGCATATACTTCCTAGGCTACATCGTTTCCACTAGATACCAATTTAGGATATTTTGTTTTGGCAAACAAGTATTCGTTCCGACGTTCCTTCTTCATCTGCTACATAAAATAGAAACGAAGCAATTCTCAATTTTTACGTTTCAATAAATTTCGAAAGCATTTGAAACATCTTTAAATTAATTTCTTGAGCTAAATAAAGGCTACCTAAATTGAAGTTTAAACTCATTGCCATAACTAGTTTTGAATATAGATTTAAAATATATTTTGTATAAAACCCATTTTCAATATACATATCTCCATACTTACATCAATATGGCTCACCATACAGTCGTTACATTGGAGAAACCCCTACAGCATTTGGCGTTGTCCGATTGGAATGCTCGTGTGAATCAGCTACGCAATGTCGCCGACGCAAGGCGTAGCGACGCTTTCAACATCCGGCACAGCTCGCGCACTTTGCGCAATGAAACACGCATTGAAGGCGACTGGACTAATTATGAAACCAATGAGGCGTTGGCAGATCGGTGGGATTTTAAAGATGAAAAGTGCAAATGATTATCATTTGAAATTAATTGTATATAAATTTAGTATTGCAGAACTCGCTCGTTGGCGTGAAACAATTGCCAGAACATTTGAACGCATTGTGCGTGAAGTGAAAATGCTAGAGGAGGAGAAGGTATCGACGGAACGCGAGCTAGAGGCAATGCAAACGCCTATTAGTGTTATTGCCGAGTGCCTGACGATGCGTGATTGTCGCTTGGGTTCTGAATTGACTTACGACGATGCTGATACGGAAATTAAAAATGAATTAGCTATTGTAGAGAATAACCAACGCCTTTTAGCCGATCAGTGTCAAAAGGCCTGGGAAAAACTTAACCGTTTGGAGGAAGTAAAATTCAAGCTTGGCTTAGAGGTCGGAAATAAAGCCGAAGCGGAAGAACTGGACGTGGCACAACTCGATTTAAATAAATTTGCGGCAAATATTACCTATAAGCCCGACCCAACGCGTAATCCTACAAAGTAAGATATAAAATGATAAGTAAACAGGCTTAACTTTTACGAATTATGGATCGAGATAATTAAGATATTCGCTAGAAGAGGTTAGTGCGCCAAGATCAAAAAAAGAGGGCAGAAAGGACGGCGTTAAAGTAAATATAGGCAAGGTGTTCACCTACATATGTATATCAGGTGTTTTCAAAGATAATTGCTGCCCTTTTCTTAAATTGAAATCTTTTAAGCATGGACGGATTGTACAAGTTATCAAACGATTTGCGTTATTTTAACCTTAAATATTGACACATCTATAGTTTCCTAATATGCTTTTCACTGGCCCCCTGAGTCTTTATCTTCGCCTCATTAGCAATGATTCTTATGAAGTAAAAATTTTATTTATTATAATTATTTTGTAAGGTCATAAATTTTCTCTATCATGTTTATGTATTATCACTTTATTTTCGCTTTTATATGCATTTCTCAGCTGTTGCACTTATCAAGGATGGTTGGAACATACCAAGAACATAAAGCAAATGGCTGAAAATGAATTGGCCGATACGTATGCAATACGAGAGGCTTTGTTTGTATGTCGTGAAAAGGCACGCAACATGTTGATATCACAACAGGAGCGCGCCGAGCATACCATACGTAAGCGCATTTTTGAGACACAGCGTGCACGAAATGAGTTGCAGTGGCAACAAATGAAGGTAAGTCTTTGAATCTATGAAACGAGTTATTAAATAAATGTTCTTAAAATTCTTAGATGAAAGAGGAAATGGAGAAGGCTGTTTGCGACATCAAAACATTGGAACAAGCTCTAAGGGATAAAACCGATGGATTAAAGCTTGCTGAAACTCGCTTGGAGAATAGAGCACAACGTTCTGGAATGGAATTGTGTTTAGATGAGGCACATGATCAACTTTGTTTGGAAGTACAAAAGCTACAAGCTATACGACGTCGTTTAATGGAGAAAATCGACGAGTCTAAAGCCAACTATAATTTATTAGAAGAGCATGCACAAAAAATTGATACCGACTTGGAGAATAAACAGCATTCGTTAATGACTGATATTCGTGCTTTAGATTTGCGTCAACGCTTGAAAGGCGGTGAATTTAGTCAAAAGCAAACATCGCCAAGTGCACAGACTGAGCGCAACATTGTACTAACACAAATGGTACAGGAGATACCAAAAAATTAACTAATTTCTATATTCACTTATTTGCCACACTTTACACATACATATGTGCTGTACGTATTGTAAGAGTTAATTACATACTTTATAAATATAACTATTATAAAAAAAAAAAAAGATAATAAAAAAAAAAATTGATACTGAATAGAAATTAGAAATAAGTCATGTTACACATTAACATCGAAATGTAATTCAATTTTATTTGACGTCGGCTTGAATAGCAACTTCCATTGGACGTTACTCTTCCCATTAATCACCTGATAGCTCTTCTCAAATAAATCTACGCCTTGCCGTACAAACATATCCCATTTAATAAAGTTTCCCGGTATTATCGGTTCCACAGGTCCAGTACTTATAAGAGACTTAGAGTAATCACCACCAATATTCCACTCAACCCACAGGGCGATGCCGTTGCAGGAGCCAGAACTAACGGGTTTTTAATGTTTAATTAAAATATTAAATATAATATGAAATTGATTTCCCTAATTTACCTTTCAATTTCGAAAGTACCGTTTCCGGTTTTCTTCTCGTTGAAATTGCGAAAAACAACATTTAACAATTCTTGGGGTTTTGCTAAAGCTTTGCAGGGATACTCCCAAAGTGGTTGCGCTTCAATTTGATGGTCCGTAAGTGTTTGTCTAGCTTGCTATAAATAATATCAACTATTTATTAAATTGATATTTTCCTTTTTAAATTCAAATTTACCTTAATCATCTGGTCGAAATGATTCAAATCAAAACCTTCACATTGCTCCACTGGCATTCTTATTTTATGTAGATCAGTAAATTGTACTGGAACTGCGTAAATTTTAGCTGAATCTGGCGATATCTTTACTGTTGCGGGTAATTCATTCAGAATTTTTTGTAATAACTGACCGAATCGAAAGTTATCCCACGGTAGTATGGCCGTGAAAAAATACGGCTCCGCAAATATATGTGTCAACTGGTTCAATTTAGATTCTTTGATCTCATCTATATTTTTTACTAAAACAACATTCTTCAATTTATTACTATCCACAATAGATTCTATGAAACGTTTAGAAAAAACATGGTTTTCACATAAAATTACAGAAGCGACACCCATTTTAGCAGCTGCTAAGCCCAAAACGCAGCCGTCGCCAAGACAAAGAAGCTGCGAGTTGTTAGTTAAATTCTCTTCCAAATAATTTAGATATCGTTTGTTGCGTACCGATTGATTCAATTGACCAATACGGGAACGGGGATAAGCGAGATGTAAATTGCAAGTACAAGCATGCCGCGGAACTGTAGGCTCCGTTGAACTTAGTTCTTTTTGTACGTCAAACCACAGCGAGTATTCATCGTGGTTACAGTTAAGTACGAATTTTTCACCGATTCCAGATATATGAAATGGCTTAGGTATATAATAAATAGCCTGCATCCAATGATCGCGCCAAGGTATTATATCATTGCTTTCTTTGTAGGGATGAGCCCAATATGGAGCACAGCTCAACATTAAGTCACTTTCCGGCTCCATTTTTATATCCCACCAATAGAAAATAATATCTGTGGAACCTGGTTGTAAAGCACTTACTTCCAATAGTTTTTGTCTTCGCACTGATCTATTGTTTTTTTTATTGAAATCAAATTCAAATATTTTCAAAGGCTTTGTCAGTGGGCGAAAATATTCCACACCCATCTGCGACAGTTGAACATCATGCACCGAAGCATCTCCTTTACACAGCAATACATCTTTTGGTGGCTTCAGCAAAATATTGCCATCTAAATCAGCTACAATTTTCATAGTGTTCCATTGAGATGCTAAAGGTGATTGTACCACTTGGGCATAACAAGTTGCTTTTGTAGGTATGCAAACGACGTCATCTGTTAGGAGTTCATCATGTGCATGATTGTATATACTTATCGCACCTTCTCCTATCAGTTCTGTATCCAGTAACTCAGCCACTAATAAATTTGCCTTTTGCGGCATATCTTCACCAATACGCATCTCCGTTGAACGCTTTTTCACCAAACGAATTTTTTTACCAAATCCGTTTGCCTCGAATATGCGTTCTGCACAATTTGCCATTGGCATAAATGCTTCACACGCAGTAACTGTATCAGCTCCGGCCGTTAATGCCATCATCGACAGGATGCCGGTACCAGTACCGATATCCAACACGTGAACTTCACGCCCATCAGCGTGCATTCGAGATATAGACGTGCGCAAAGCCGCAAAATATTTTTGGTTGCGCTCTTTATCGTGCAACATGTCCCCAAATCCAGCGCACGTTAACTCCATTTGATAATCGTAATCATCGTTATGTATAGTCCACTCATACTGTCCTGTCAATGAATTTATTACCGGCGTAAAAACTGCCATTGAACTGCGGTTATAGTGTAATATTTGGTATAAGCTCTGCAACAATTTCACTCGCATGAATTTTTTTTTATGATTTTGTCAACCATTCAAAGAGTTTTGTTAATACAACACAGCAGTTTAACAAATTAATTGAAGGTATTTTTCAGTGAAGCCAAGTTTCAGTTTTGTTTAAAGCAAATTATGAATGAGTTTATTTGTATTGTTACGATCTTGCTGATTAACCTCGATGATTTCCCAAATCCTTCGGCTACGACCTCTGGATTGTTAAATAAAATCGCCAACTTAATGCAGTCTCTTTATTTATAAAGACTTAATTAATATCCTTTTATTATTCGGTAATTCACAATTCAATTACAATTTACGTTACTATTTACAATCACTTGTATACAACTTTCACAATGTACTGTTCTTATTACTTTACTGTAAGGTAATCTCCACGAGTTTAATTCACAACTGATTACTCTTGCAGTCGAATGTCGTCCTTATATACTTGTTTGCTGCTTGAAAAACGAAACCCCTGGAATAATCGCGTCGTTTACGATAATCGATAACCTCTCGCTTACGATAATCGTCGTTTACGATAATCGCCTCGTTTACGCTCTAGAACGTGCCAGTTGTCGGCTCCTCTCTTTCATCTGTCATTCGCTTCGCATTTTCGCCACACTGCCCTCCACCTAAGTCTGATCGTCCCGATCAGACACATTCGCTGTTCCAAACGCAGCAAGCCTCTCTAGGTGGACCACTTTCATCTTGTTTCTCGGCCTCCCCACAGTTTGTATTCGATACACTACGTCGTTTAGTCGTTTGATTATCTTGTATGGACCTTCCCAATTGCATTGAAGTTTTGGGGACAAACCTCTCTTTCGTTGTGGATTGTACAGCAACACCAAATCTCCATTTTGGAAGCCTTCGGAGTTCATCGCCTTGTCATACCTAGCCTTCATTTTGTCACTCATAATTTGAGTTCGCTGCCTCACAAGAGCATGTATCTCTCTTAACTCTTCCTCGAGAACAGTAGACGCTTCCTTCCCAATTCTTCTCGCATCACCAGTTATTCCAAATTTTAAATCGCTGGGCAACCGAAGTTCACTACCAAACAGTATCCTGGCAGGTGTTTGACCTGTTGTTTCATGTACTGCGGACCGATATCCCATCAGGAAAAGCGGTATGTGTACATCCCAATCATCTTGATTCTTGTCCACTACTTTCCGCAAGTGCTCTTCCAGGGTCCGGTTGAATCGCTCTACCATGCCATCTGATTGAGGATACAGGGCTGTCGTTCGTGTTTTCCGAATACCAAGTATCTGGCACATCTCTTGGAACACCGCCGCTTCAAAGTTTCTTCCTTGGTCTGAGTGCAATTCTATAGGCGCACCGTATCTGGTAACCCAATTGTGAGTGAATGCATCCGCAACTGTTTTCGCTTCCTGGTTTGGAATTGGGTAGACCTCAGGCCATTTACTAAAGTAGTCCATAACCACAAGAACGTATTTGTTTCCTTGTCTGCTCATAGGGAATGGACCGGCTACATCCATGGCAACCCGCTCAAATGGTGCACGTGAATTTTGTGCAGCTTCGACAACCCACAATTTCTTTCTCCAACAATCTCCATTAATTTGCGCCCAAACAACTGCTTCTGACTTCGGTGGAATCAGTTCACTTCCTTCTAATACCACTTGGTTGTTGCTGTATGTGAAATCATAGCCAATGCTTAGTGGTACTTCCATGTTCTTATACTCCATAACCTTGTTATTCAAGTCGATCTTGATACCTTGCTCCATCAAGAAGTCCACTCCTATGATTACCTCATCTACGATCTGCGCGACTATAAAGCTGTGTAACACCGTCACATTCCCTATTGAGACCTCACATGTTACTTCTCCCACCACTTGTGTGTCCTCACCAGTCGCCGTTTTCAATATTGCTCCAGGTAATGGTCTCACTTCTTTAGCGATCAGGTCAGTTCGAATGATGGAGTCTAATGCGCCCGTATCCACTGTTAATTTTCGCGCTCGTCCATCCACATATCCACCAATAGTAATGTTGCTCGTTTTTCTGCCAATTTGCGAGACGGAGATTATGGGGCATTCAATTGCAGGAGCCAGCATACGCCCTTTTAGACTGGCTCGTTTTAGTTTAACGACTGAGAAGTTGATGGTTTATCTTCGTCAGCCTTCCGTTTTCGCTGTCCTTCCTGTATGCTGGAACCCGTTTTGCATTTGCGTGCGAAGTGACCAGGCTTTCCACATTTAAAGCATTTCCCAGCCTGATTCTTACCACCAGAACGATTCATTCCTTCTAACGACTTCAGAGTTCTCAATATTTCGGTCATCACATCTGCTGTTTCAACCTCCACTTTATTGACTTTGTATGCTGGTCTGCTTATGAGTGCCGCCGTTTCACGTGTTTGAGCATACGCCACTGTTTCAGCGAATGTTAACTTTGGATTCGCATATGTCTCTCGCTTGGTGTAAACGTCTTTTACGCCGCTGATGAATTTTTGTATTTTCACCCTTTCGAGATGCTCACCCGATGCGTCTCCGATGGCTAAATGAGCCAATCTCTCAATTTCCGAAGCATATTCCTGTAGAGATTCGTTGGGTTTCTGCTCGCGCTTTTCTAGCTCCATCTGGTAAATTTGTCTTCTGTGTTCGCTACCATAGCGTCTTTCCAGGGCTCGCATCAATCCGTCGTAATCATTTCTCTCATAATCAGGTACAGTTTGCAAAAGTTCTGCCGCAGGTCCTTCCAACGCAACGAATAGTGCAGCAGATTTCTCCTCCATGCTCCATTTATTTGTTTCAGCCGTCTTCTCAAACTGGAGCTTGAAGACTTGGAAGGAAATTTTTCCGTCAAAAGATGGTGTTTTAACCTTAGGAGAGTTCACTGAAGTGGTTGGACGATTTAACTGCAAATCCCGCACACGACCTTCCAATGCGTTGTTCACTTTGGTCTCAATTAGCTCCTCTATTTAGTCTTGTCGACCGTGCAATTCGTTGACTTTGCTCTCAATTAGATCCTGTCTTTCCTTAAGTTCTGCATTGTCTTTCTCCAGATTTTGCTGTATTTGCGCGATGGTTCCTCCTAAGGATGATATTTGCTCCCTCTGTTCAACCATTTGTGATGTACATTTTGGCATCCAGCTTTTGTGATATACTCGCGTTCATTACAGACATATTTTGTGAATTACGGGCATCCTGTGCATCCATCTTCTGTGACATGTTGTCATTGATTTGTGAAATTGCATTCAACAACATGTTCATGTCCATACCGGTAGATGAGCCAGGGGCATTTTCTTGAATCTTATCTGATGGCTGCTCCAACCCCTTCGCAGAATCAATAGCTTCTTCTTTGTCAATGTCCTTCAAGGATACATCTTCATCCTCGCGACGGAATTCGTACTGGTTCAAGTCGATGCCTTCGACTTCCATTGCTTCTCGCAGTCTTGATTGCAGCTCTGCCTTATTTCCAGTTGTAGACAATCCTCGCTTTGCCAACTCCTTCTTGAGAGGAGGTATCGTCAAATCCTGAATCTTCACCATTTTTTAATTATTATCCTCTGGAATTTATTTAACAATCCCACTTCTGACACCAATTGTTACGATCTTGCTGATTAACCTCTATGATTTCCCAAATCCTTCGGGTACAATCCTGGATTGTTAAATAAAATCGCCAACTTAATTTGCAGTTTCTTTATTTATAAAGAATTTAATTAATGTAGTTTTGATTGCTCAGTAATTCACAATTCAATTACAATTTACTTTACTATTTACAATCACTTGTATACAACTTTCACAATGTACTGTTTTTATTACCTCAATGTAATGTAATCTCCAACGCTTTTAATTCACGACTGATTGCTCTTGCAGTCGTATGTCGTCCTTATATACTTGCTTGCTGCTTGAAAACGAAACACCTGAAATAATCGCCTCGTTTACGATAATCGTCGTTTACGATAATTGCCTCGTTTACGCTCTAGAACATGCCAGTTGTCGGCTCCTCTCTTTCATCTGTCATTCGCTTCGCATTTTCGCCACAGTATTTACTTAGTTTTACTTTATTGCGAGTGGAAATAAATTGTATGCATACGAAAAGAATGCACAATGTATCTATGAAGGACGAAGGCTTCATCAAAATACAGCTGAACTGCTTATTCTTATATTTTTCAATAAAAAAAAATAAATATTTATTCATTTCCGAAGTGAAAATAAAATTATAAACATACGCATAAATTTGTTTCTGCTGCTGCCTATACTTACATCTGTCGGTTTGAATGAAAATTAATGCCACAAAATTTTCCAGAATTATTTCAAATATAACCTGCGAATTGCGGGTAGAAATTGCATTGTATGTATATCTAAATAACAAATGTAGCTTCAAAACCAAACAAAAAATTGTGTATGCAGCTTATTACTTTTCAATGGTTACGTATAACCAGATTTATTTACTCTGGTATTTATACTCTGTTATAACGTTCTCTGATGCATAGAGTGCTGCTTGTTCCAGCATTTTACATTAGGGGTATTCTCTTTGTCTACGAAATGCATGCTACGGTGCACGGATAGCAAATTTTTCCTATCCGTGCAATGGCACAACAACAAAACACTTGCAAAAAACATATGGTACTATAGGAAAAAAACCCTATACCAAATCCTATGTATATTTATTTCCCACAGCTTGCAAGAATGAAAATGCAACCCTGTGAAGGAAAAGTAACCCTGTGCCCGTGTGGTTGTTATTGTTCCACTTGAATGTCAAAATTTTGCAACGCGGGTGCTCTCGATCTCTAGCACAATTCCATAGGAAATATTTGCATAGTATGCATTTCCTAGACAAGGCGAATACCCCTATTGATATTATATGCATACTATTTCTACTGGGTAATTTTATTTAAAAGTTATTTATCTACTACCAATGAGCATTTAATCGTCTTATAACTTCTTTAATAATATCAACATGGTTTGCATGTAATTTTATGCCACTATTGATGTCTAACCATTTAACGTTAGCAGCGTCATCACCTGCTGAGAGAGACAATTTACCAACCTGAGTGCCGTCTTTATCATGGAAATTATATGCCACTGTCTCCATCCAAGCGTTGTCAGTATTACGAAAATCATCTACATAACCTTTGTATATTTCCGTGCCATTTGTAAAAAATGCTTCGATAATTTTCTTGTTATCTGTATGTTAGATTACGAAGAATTATAACTTCAACATATTCAACATGAGTAGTTTGCTCACCAAAACTGTCTAAGGCTTCTTCCATGAACTCTCGTTTAAGCGTTGCACTGACTTTTTCACCCGGATCTACCATACCGCCTGGTATGGCCCACATTTTATTGTCATGGCGTTGTATGGCCACCATTTGCAAAATACTTCTGTAATAAAAAGTAATGTGTGGAGTATAAACTATGCATGCAAATGTTCATGTATAAACGTTTACTTTTGTGTGTCATTGTCCACGCTCACCATCCCATCTGCTTGGCGTTTCCATCGCGTTACCACCGGATCAGCAGCATGGTTCGGACCCCATCGCCCTAGTAAGCCTCGACCACGCACACCAGTACGACCGATAGGATTGACCGGAAATTCATTTTCAATTTTATAAATTCCGTTATATGATATCCGATTTATAGTGCCATCTATTTCATTCCATTTAGGTTGAAAATTTGCACAACCAATATCCATATCTGCCCACGGTTGCCCATTAATGTGTGGTGCAGTATAAATTGTAGGTGTATATTTGCTATACTCCGTTGACCAATAAACAAATTCATCGGGAACAGGAAATCGCTTAACTGTACTTTTTGGGTAAATATTATTCCGACAAGTGATGTGCTTAAAAGTGCCAGGTTTTAAAATTGTGGCAGACATTTTAATCAGAAACAAAATTATAAACAAAAGAATGCAAATGTGACAAGAATGTGAGAGTAAAAACAAAAACTAAAAAACAAAACGCATAAGATAAAAAAACACCGAAAAAAGCAGAGTGCTTCCAGTGCTGCTAAGTTGTGATCAATGAAATTAATGTATTGTGGCGAAAATGCGACGCGAATGACAGATGAAAGAGAGGAGCCGACAATTGGCATCTTCTAGAGCGTACGAGACGATTATCGTAACCGAAACGATTATCGTAACCGAGAGGATTATCGTATGGACGAGATTATTCCGGGGGCTTCGTTTTCAAGCAGCAAACAAGTATATAAGGGCGACGCACGGCTGCAAAAGCAATCAGTTGTGAATTAAACTCGTGGAGGTTACATTACAGTAAAGTAATAAAAGCAGTACATTGTGAAAGTAGTATACAAGTGATTGTAAATAGTAACGTAAATTGTAATTGAATTGTGAATTACCGAATAATTAAAAAGGATATTAATTAAGTCTTTATAAACAAAGAGACTGCAAATTAAGTGGGCGATTTTATTTAACAATCCAGAGGTCGTACCCGAAAGATTAAGGAAATCATCGAGGTTAATCAGCAAGATCGTAACAATTGGTGTCAGAAGTGGGATTGTTAAATAAATTCCAAAGGATAATTATTGAAAAATGGTGAAGATTCAAGATTTGACGATACCTCTTCTCAAGAAGGAGTTGGCCAAGCGAGGATTGTCTACAACTGGAAATAAGGCAGAGCTGCAATCGAGACTGCGAGAAGCAATGGAAGTCGACGGTATCGACTTGAACCAATACGAATTCCGCCGCGAGGATGAAGATGTATCCTTGAAGGATGTTGACAAGGAAGAGGTTAGTGATTCTGCGAAGGAGTTAGAGCAGCCATCAAGTAAGATTCAAGAAAAGGCTCCTAGCTCATCTGCGGGTATTGACATGAACATGTTATTGGCTGCAATTTCACAAAAATTGGATGCACAGGATGCCAAGATATCAGAAAAGATGGATACACAGGATGCCCGTAATTCACAAAATATATCTGCAATCGATGCCAGCATATCACAAAAGTTTGATGGATTAGAAGGAACAATCGCGCAAATACAGCAAAATCTGGAGAAAGACAATGCAGAACTTAAGGAAAGACAGGATCTAATTGAAGCCAAAGTCAACACATTGGAAGGTCGTTTCCGGGATTTGCAGTTAAATCGTCCAACCACTTCAGTGAACGCTCCTAAGGTAAAAACACCATCGTTTGACGGAAAAATTCCCTTCCAAGTCTTCAAGCTCCAGTTTGAGAAGACGGCTGAAACAAATAAATGGAGCATGGAGGAAAAATCTGCTGCACTATTCGTTGCTTTGGAAGGACCTGCGGCAGAACTTTTGCAAACTGTACCTGATTATGAGAGAAATGATTATGACGGATTGTTGCGAGCCCTGGAAAGACGATATGGTAGCGAACACAGAAGACAAATTTACCAGATGGAGTTAGAAAAGCGCGACCAAAAACCCAACGAATCTCTACAGGAATATGCCTCGGAAATCGAGAGATTGGCTCATTTAGCCATCGGAGACGCATCAGGTGAGCATCTCGAACGGGTGAAAATACAAAAATTCATCAGCGGCATAAAAGACGTTTATACCAAGCGGGAGACATATGCGAATCCAAAGTTAACATTCGCTGAAACAGTGGCGTATGCTCAAACACGTGAAACGGCGGCACTCATAAGCAGACCAGCATACAAAGTTAATAAAGTGGAGGTTGAAACAGCAGATGTGATGACCGAAATATTGAGAACTCTGAAGTCGTTAGAAGGAATGAATCGTTCTGGTGGTAAGAATCAGGCTGGGAAATGCTTTAAATGTGGAAAGCCTGGTCACTTCGCACGCGAATGCAAAACGGGTTCCAGCATACAAGAAGGACAGCGAAAACGGAAGGCTGACGAAGATAAACCATCAACTTCTCAGTCGTTAAACTAAAACGAGCCAGTCTAAAAGGGCGTATGCTGGCTCCTGCAATTGAATGCCCCATAATCTCCGTCTCGCAAATTGGTAGGAAAACGAGCAACATTACTATTGGTGGATATGTGGATGGACGAGCGCGAAAATTAACAGTTGATACGGGCGCATCACACTCCATCATTCGAACTGACCTGATCGCTAAAGAAGTGAGACCATTACCTGGAGCAATATTGAAAACGGCGACTGGTGAGGACACACAAGTGGTGGGAGAAGTAACATGTGAGGTCTCAATAGGGAATGTGACGGTGTTAGACAGCTTTATAGTCGCGCAGATCGTAGATGAGGTAATCATAGGAGTGGACTTCTTGATGGAGCAAGGTATCAAGATCGACTTGAATAACAAGGTTATGGAGTATAAGAACATGGAAGTACCACTAAGCATGGGCTACGATTCCACATACAGCAGCAAACAAGTGGTCTTAGAAGGCAGTGAACTGATTCCACCGAAGTCAGAAGCAGTTATTTGGGCGAAAATTAATGGAGATTGTGGGACAAACAAATTGTGGGTTGTCGAAGCAGTACAAAATTCTACACTGGACTCACTTATTGGAAAAACCCTGGCTAAGACACGAAAGAATGGACGCATCCCAGTGAGAGTATTGAATGACTTCAGATCATCAGTAAAAATTCCTAGTGGAACTGTATTGGGGCAATGTCAAGAGGTAGAAGCCATTATTAACAGCAATGATTCATCTGGAATCGACTCTATTGGCAGCAAGGAGATGGAGGAAGATATCAATGCATGGACGCAAGGGTTGGAAGACAAGTACAAGCACCAGGCCAGTCAGATCATCCGCAAATACTCCAACATATTCGACAAGAATGGCAACAAACCAGGCAGGACCAACGTAGTGAAGCATAGCATTGATACTGGTGACGCAAGACCAATTCGTCAAGCTCCTCGAAGCGTTCCACTAGCCAAACGTGACGCTGTTGGCCAAATAATTAGGGAAATGAGTGAAAGCGATGTTATCGAACCATCAGCAAGTCCATGGAGCTCTCCGGTGGTACTCGTGAAGAAGAAAGATGGCCAGTTGCGGTTCTGCGTGGACTATCGGAGATTAAACGATGTCACAAAGAAAGACAGCTATCCTTTGCCCAGGATCGATGATACACTAGACTCCTTAACTGGCACAGAATGGTTCTCAACACTTGACCTTAAGAGCGGGTATTGGCAAGTAGAAGTGAGTGAAGAAGATAAAGAGAAGACAGCGTTTAGTGCCGGCAACGGTCTATGGCAATTTACGGTAATGCCATTTGGGTTATGCAACGCTCCTGCCACTTTTGAAAGATTAATGGACCATGTGCTCAAAGGACTACACTGGAAGACCTGTTTGGTGTATCTGGATGACATAATCGTATTGGCAAAGAGCTTCGACGAACATCTGAGTAATTTGGAAGAAGTTTTCCAGAGAATAGCTGGCGCTGGTCTTAAACTAAGCCCTAAGAAGTGCTCTTTATTCAAGAAGGAGGTGAATTACTTAGGTCATCAAGTAACCACGAAGGGCGTGTGTACTGCGAAGGAAAAAATAGAAGCAGTGAAGGATTGGCCGAGACCCAGAAATTTGCATGAATTAAGAAGTTTTCTTGGGCTGTGTACTTACTATCGTCGCTTTGTTCCGAATTTCGCCAGCGTAGCTCATAGTCTCCATGAACTCACAAGGAAAAATAAATCTTTCGAGTGGAAAACTGAACAAGAGGATGCTTTCCAAGCTTTAAAAGAACGACTATGCACTGCACCTATGCTAGCGTACCCGGTTCCAGGTGCAACATTTATTCTGGACACAGATGCTAGTGGTTATGGCATAGGAGGTGTACTTTCGCAAGTGATTGATGGGCAGGAGAAGATAGTTGCCTACTATAGCCGGTCTATTTGGGAAACCAGAGCGGAACTACTGCGTAACGCGGAGAGAACTATTAGCGTTGGTGGATTGCATTAAACACTTCCACAAATATCTGTATGGTCAACATTTCCGCGTTAGAACGGATCATGCAGCGCTGAAGTGGCTACTACAGTTCAAGAATCCCGAAGGGCAGCTTGCACGGTGGATTGAGAGGCTGCAAAGTTATGACTTCACCATCGAGCACCGCAAGGGTAATACGCACGGAAATGCTGACGCTATGTCCCGTCGACCATGTAGTTTGGAATGTAAGCATTGCTCAAAAGCAGAGGGTAAGGAAGACATAATAGACGTCCGGCTAATGACAGTTACATCAGCAGAAGAGTGGGAGGCAAGTCACTTAAGGAAATGTCAGCAAGAAAATTCGGACTTGGAATTGGTAATGCACGGATTGGAGGTGAACAGACGGCCAAGTAAAGAACAAATGGCAGCGGAAAGTCCCATCGCGAAAGCATACTGGGCACAATGGAACAGTTTAGAATTGATATCTGGCTGTTTGCATAGAGTATGGGAAAGTGAAGATGGCCAGTGCTCTCGGAAGCTTATAGTAGTTCCGAGGTTAAGAATTCCGGATGTTCTTAAGGAATTCCATAATGGTCCTAGTGGAGGGCACCTAGGTATTACAAAAACGCTGGAGAAGATCAAGCAGCGGTTCTATTGGGTTGGCTGTCGGCAGTCGATCGCTGAGTGGATTGCTAACTGCACGGAGTGCATTGCAGCTAAAGGCCCAAAGTCACGAAGTCATGGGCAGATGTAGCAGTATAACTCAGGTGCACCATTTGAGCGGGTTGCCATGGATGTAGCCGGTCCATTCCCTCTAAGCAAACAAGGAAACAAATACGTTCTTGTGGTTATGGACTACTTTAGTAAATGGCCTGAGGTCTACCCAATTCCAAACCAGGAAGCGAAAACAGTTGCGGATGCATTCACTCACAATTGGGTTACCAGATACGGTGCACCTATAGAATTGCACTCAGACCAAGGAAGAAACTTTGAATCGGCGGTGTTCCAGGAGATGTGCCAGATACTTGGTATTCGCAAAACTCGAACGACAGCCCTGCATCCTCAATCAGATGGCATGGTAGAGCGATTCAACCGGACCCTGGAAGAGCACTTGCGGAAAGTAGTGGACAAGAATCAAGATGATTGGGATGTACACATACCGCTTTTCCTGATGGGATATCGGTCCGCAGTGCATGAAACAACAGGTCAAACACCTGCCAGGATACTGTTTGGTAGTGAACTTCGGTTGCCCAGCGATTTAAAATTTGGAATAACTGGTGATGCGAGAAGAATTGGGAAGGAAGCGTCTACTGTTCTCGAGGAAGAGTTAAGAGAGATACATGCTCTTGTGAGGCAGCGAACTCAAATTATGAGTGACAAAATGAAGGCTCGGTATGACAAGGCGATGAACTCCGAAGGCTTCCAAAATGGAGATTTGGTGTTGCTGTACAATCCACAACGAAAGAGAGGTTTGTCCCCAAAACTTCAATGCAATTGGGAAGGTCCATACAAGATAATCAAACGACTAAACGACGTAGTGTATCGAATCCAAACTGTAGGGAGGCCGAGAAACAAGATGAAAGTGGTCTACCTAGAGAGGCTTGCTGCGTTTGGAACAGCGAATGTGTCTGATCGGGACGATCAGACTTAGGTGGAGGGCAGTGTGGCGAAAATGCGAAGCGAATGACAGATGAAAGAGAGGAGCCGACAAATGGCATCTTCTAGAGCGTACGAGACGATTATCGTAACCGAGAGGATTATCGTAAAGACGAGATTATTCCGGGGGTTTCGTTTGCAAGCAGCAAACAAGTATATAAGGGCGACATACGGCTGCAAAAGCAATCAGTCGTGAATTAAACTCGTGGAGGTTACATTACATTGAAGTAATAAAAACAGTACATTGTGATAGTTGTATACAAGTGATTGTAAATAGTAACGTAAATTGTAATTGAATTGTGAATTACCGAATAATTAAAAGGACATTAATTAAGTCTATAAATAAAGAGACTGCAAATTAAGTTGGCGATTTTATTTAACAATCCAGAGGTCGTACCCGAAAGATTAAGGAAATAATCGAGGTTAATCAGCAAGATCGTAACAGTATGTATGGCTGCTGAAGAAGAAAATATGTACCCAGCTGGAAAATGCGTAATACATTATTCTTTTCAAAAATTAACAAATATTGATATACGAAAACAATTTTTGTAATATATTTTATTATTATGTTATTTGTGAAATTATAAATATAAATAATCAATGAAAATAGAATAAGCGAAAGTATGGATGTATGTACTGAGTGAAGCTAATTTAGAGAATTACTATATTGCAAAATATAAATATTTCATTACATAATTTAACAAATTTTTCAGGATATCTGCAGAAAGAAGGATATGGAAAAAATCCTATGTTATAATTTATTCGGACTGCGATAGAGGTCGAAACACAGTGTACAGAAAATATTGCTTAAAAAGTTGAATCAGTTAATTTGAAATATGTAAAAGGGGGAAAAAAACCAAATAAAAGTTTTGCTAATTCTCTAGTTACTAGCTGAATGATTTTTTTTATGCTGAGGGTAGAAAGAATGTATTACTTGGGAATATTTCTTGTAATGAAATTTATTTCATATATCATTTCATTCAATTTATGTATAATATATATTCTACAGTTATCCATTTTGCTGTTTACAAAATAAAGGTAAATAAAATGAATTTAAAATAATTTTTTCATGAAATCCCTTTTTCATTATAAAGTTTGAATCTTGGCATTACATGTGAACCACTACATCATTCAAATGACCGACTAATGAATTTTTGCAAACTTCGATCCGTTTGATGTAATTTTCGAGCACCTTTTGGCACATATTGGCCGTTATCTCAGCCATAACTTGAAGAATGTTGGTTTTTAAGTACTCAAGAATTAAAGATAAACACGGTATTTTGTGTAGCCCCACAAAGAAGTGCAACGGTGTCAAATCGCAATTGACATCGACAAGACGAAAGATTATGCGGCTATATTCGCTCGTGTGTTGTGGCAATTGGGACCATCTTGTGGTTTCTTTTGTTTAAATCGTGCTCTTCAATTACAACCCAAAAAATGTCGGTTATCACACCTCCGGAACAAAGAGCGCACTAGATAGTAATTTTTTTATGTGCAATAGCCTCCGTTCAATTATTTGAGGTTTCTCGAAGCCCAAATGCGACGATTTTGCTTATTTACGTATCCGAGTGAGAAATTTGCTTAGTCGCTGAAGAAAATTTTGTTCGAAAAATCGCGGTCGTCGTTGTTCAATCACCTAATCGAAATCGACGTAACTACGGCGTTGTGAATGGTCTGCTGGCTTCAGTTGTTATGTGAGCTGGACTTTATATGGATGTAGTTGTAAGTTCAAGTGCAAAATGCAATAGACACATTCGGGTCTTCGCTACACTCACTTACAGCTGCGACATTTGTGGTGGAACGAGCAAAACGATGATCTTACAATTTTTTGTAACCGATCCAGTCTCTTAAAATGTCTTTGAAATTTTACCAATTGCCTGAGTAGTTGGACGATTATGTCACCATAATCTCCTCTGAAAGCATGAAACTTGGCCACGTTTTAATCACCATTTTTGTAGTAGGTTTCAACAACTTCAACACGTTGTGCGGTTATTAAGGTATATTTTCCAAGTGGGCAGTTACAAATAAATTCACTCAAATAATGTTAAAAATAATAATGCTTATTTATATTCGAATTATATAATAATATAATTATAAAATACATACGTATGTTTGTAATCATAAAAGTAAGTGTACGACTACTTACTATTTATGGCACTTCCGGTTAAATTAAGGAACGAACAATTGAGATGAGTTCAGGTTATTGTGCACTTATGTATGTATGTATGTAATTTATGTTCGCTGACATCTTATTGTATTCATTTTGCTATTCAACAGAAGTTTTTATGAAATGATCTCTTCTCCGCAGTTATTACTAAACCATAAGTATGTGCGTTGCTACAGTACCGCGAAAAAAGTAACAAATGGATCGGAGACACAGTTTTTGTAGTACCGCAAAAATATTCTCCAAATTGTTTTTTGATGAATATTGCGGGAGTGATTGTCCTTGGCCAGATAAAAATCCGGGTAGCTCTTGTATAAAGACTTGATTGACGTGGGAACTATTGGATTTTAGCCGCCTCCTACGACAGGCGTGCCTTACCGTAGGTAAATTCATGAACCTCTAACCCACAAGGGAAGGCTTGAGACAGTAATCGAAGCCGATGTAAAAATCGTGAGAGTGACCTTAAAAAGCCTACCTTACGGTCCAATAAGCTAAATGAGGTGCTTCACCGGGTTACACTCTTAAGTAACATCCGATATCGGCTTTTGTGACAGTCCTTGGCCGGATCAAAATCCGGGTCGTTTCGAGCAGGAACTATCGGATTTTAGTCTCTTCATACGTCAGGCATGCCTTATCGCGGGTTAATTCTTGAACCCCGAACCTGCAGGGAGAATAATAAATAATTAATATTCCATATAAACAATTAATACTGCAGTTATATGCTGCAATAAAAGAAGGGCTCAATTTTGCACAGTGCTGTACATGTAAGTGCTTCAAAAGCATTCAAAACACACAGCGTACCTACCTACATACATATGTACATGTGTAACTTAAACTTAAATTTGTGTACCAATATGACTTTTGAATCTGCAACATCACTTAATATTTCTTTATTTTGCAGAGAGAATCAGCGTGCATGGTACTCTGCGAATAAGAGCTCTTGCTATTACATACATACATGAATTTTAATATCTACTATGCCTACTATTTTGCTATTTCTGTTGCATATCTTCTTTATACTTGTCACCCATTCAGCGAAAAGCGGACCGCGCCGCAATGTAGTGCTTATAATATTTGATGATTTGAGACCAGTACTGGGAGGATATGGAGATCATTTGGCTCAAACGCCACATTTAGATGCATTTATTGAGGAAAGCTATTATTTTACACGTGCTTACAGTCAGGTATGTTTGTATGTATAAGTGTAGGCATATCGGTTTAAAAACAAACTGAAATGTATAAGAAATTGCATCTAATCAAATTTTATCAAATTTTTTTCAGCAATCATTGTGTGCTCCAAGTCGAAACTCTATGCTCACCGGCCGTCGTCCGGATACGTTACATCTTTATGACTTCTACAATTATTGGCGCGATTTTACTGGTAACTTTTCCACATTACCACAGTATTTTAAAGCGCACAACTACTATACATACGGCATTGGAAAAGTTTTTCATCCTGGAATTTCATCAAACAATACTGATGATTATCCTTACAGTTGGTCGCTGCCAACATTTCGTCCAATGAGTGAAAAGTATATGAACTCACCGGTCTGTCCGGATGCTAGTGGCGTGTTGCGAAAAAATCTTATCTGTCCCGTTCACCTGCACACGCAGCCTCTGAAGACACTGCCGGATATAGAGTCTACTGCTGAGGCTATACGTTTCGTCAGCACTTACAAACGTCGCAGACCATTCTTCCTAGCTGTTGGCTTTCACAAGCCACACATTAACTTTCGATTCCCAGAACGGTTCGTTAAGCGTTTTCATTTAGAAGATTTTAATAATTACACCAAGGATACATACAAGCCTGTGGATATGCCAAATGTGGCTTGGAATCCATACATTGATATACGTGCACGTGATGACTTTAAGCATCGTAATATATCCTTTCCATACGGTCCGATTTCAGCGACACAGCGCTCACAAATACGTTGTTCCTACTATGCAGCTGTCTCTTATGTGGATGATCTCTTTGGAAAATTCATTGCACAAGTAAATAAAAGTAATACTATTGTGTTGGTGACTGGAGATCATGGTTGGTCATTGGGCGAGCATGCCGAATGGGCTAAGTATAGTAATTTCGAAGTTGCGTTGCGAGTGCCGCTTGTGATGCGTAGTCCGGAGTTTCCGTTACAAAAATCTCAGCGTATAGATGCAATCGTTGAGTTAATGGATATTTTTCCGACTTTAGTCGATCTAGCGGACTTGCCACCACTACCGCAATGCAACAAGTCAACTGCATCTGCTGAACAATTGACGTGTGGTGAAGGCAAAAGTTTATATACATTGTTGCAAGGAGTAAGTTCGGGTGATCAGTACGTGGCTTTAAGTCAGTATCCACGTCCCGGTATGGAACCAACAAAGCATCCGAATAGTGATAAACCAAAACTTTTTAATATTAAGGTGATGGGCTATACGATGCGTACCACAACATACCGTTATACGCTTTGGGTGCGGTTTAATGCAAATAATTTCACTAGAGGTAAGGAAAACTTTATATTTGTGGTAGAAGTGTTTAATAGTTTATAATTTGTATATTTCTGTTTTTCTTTTCACAGATTGGAGTGATATATTCGGAGAGGAGATGTACGATCATCGCTCGGATGTTGGTGAAGATGTAAACTTAGCTAAAAGTCCAGATTTTAATGAAACGCGGAAGCGCTTGAGAGACCAATTAATAGCCGCTTTTTCAAAATAACGGTGAATATTAACCAAATTTAAAACATGTGAATGTAGATGTATATAAGTGACAATAATAAACTCAATTTTCCATCGAACTCTTCTCCATTCTTTGGTGTGCCTTTTGATGTTTTCCTAAAATTAGAGCGAGCTGCAGAGGGGTGATTGATTAAAAAAGTAAGCAAAATTACGGAAAGTTAGTCTGGCCAGTTCTCGAACCTAATACATACTTAAGTTCTAAGAGAGCGCAGATCGTTGTCTGCCAACATATTTTTTGTTTTATAAAATCTCATTTTTCCCCTATGTTCATTTGCTAGTTTGAATGGATGATCTCTCCTGACCTGTACTATGGTTAGATGGGAAAGTTTACATTGCTCTTAAATCACCATTCTATATTCGGCTTGTGACTTTGTGAATTTAGTAAGTTGAATGGAACCGGTTTTTAAGAGACTTATCCACTCAATGATGAAATTCGAAAAAATCAACCAATCAACCAATCGACCAAAATTTTCAAGGAGAGCAAATCCGCAATTGTAGCCATTGACAGTTAGAAAACAACAACAACAATGAATCCAATATCAATGGAATAGTTGTATGCATTGCAGTAGAGCTGGGTTGTTTTGTCATCCTCTTTAAAGAAGACGACCACTTGAAGCGGAAATGGGACTTTTACAATTGGATTTAGGGGATGATGTAAGCTTTTGGCTGCTGACTTCATTCAAAACGCATGCAGTGGCGCGATAATCATTGACTTTGTTGTGCTTTAATGACGGAACGACAGTTTAGATGAGTAGGAAAACCACAAACCACTTGCATGAATGCACTCACGTTGATGAATATATTTGGTAGTATGTTATATATCCTAGTAGTTCTATATCCTGTCTCGACGAACACATACTCGTTTACCTAACGAATATAACATGGCGATGTCATTGCAACGTACCGCTCGGTTGCATTACATTGCGCTAGTGATTTATAGTGTGGGAAGTGGTAGGTTATTCCGCTAGCTCAACTGAGTTAGCAATTTGCTTAACTAGGTAGGAACTAGCAATTTGACTGGTGAAAAGACCTTTGCTAATGCATATAATTATACAGCGTTTCGTTCATCATTTTATTTATTTAAATAAACTTAATAACAAAGTATATAAAATAATTATTATACAATAAAAAAAATACAAATAAATGAATAAAAATTAATTTTACTAAATCTACAGGCCACAGATTGTTTTTTACTATCCTCATCGGGTTATTCCACTACTTCGATAGTTTTAGGGGAGAATTATTTTATTGCATTCTAAATCTTCTATTTCATTGTTTCTGGAAGGAAAAGATGATAAAGTCAATTAAAAAAATATACAAATCCCAAATTTATGCAAATAATTAATATTTAATATGCATTTCAACGTACCTCTTATATCAGCCATCCATTGAAATAGTTCATCATTTCAATTGATGAAAGTAGTTTTTAAAATTCCTTTCCCGTATATCCGTTCATATTATATGATAATTTTTCTATTTTTGTTACTTTTTTGTAAATAACTTAATTTTCACAATTAAATTTTATATATTTATTTTTTATTTTGTTTAATATTGCTTAATCACGTATACAATCTTAAAACAATGATACGCCTCAGGTTTCACGTGTTTATTTTTTCTAACTGTTAAATCTGCGTTTTTGTTTATTTGCAAATTTAGTGTGTATTCGCAAGCCTTTCACGATAATTTGGTAGTAAACCGCCTATCACACTACACCACACAAGAGTTCGTTCCAGGAAAGTGATATGTAAAGAGTTAAGCTGTCGTAAACTTTTGTTTCGTAGATACATACATACATATACATTAATTATAGTACTTACATATACAGGGTCCAGAGCAAAGGTGTTAAAAGCTACTGCAAAAATAACTTTCTTTACAGAAATTTTTAGAAATTTTCAAAACAATTTTTGGTCAATTAAAGTAGCATCCTTGTGAAAGTCAACACTCTCAAGCTGAAGGTGGTCGAAGTTTGAAATACATTTATATATTTATTCTCTACTTTGTTGTAGCTCAGACCGAAATATTCTGAATAGTAGCCCCTTCTTTTACCAGGAATCCCCCAATTATGTTCCAATGCTCCACTCGTATATAATTTTACAATCAATCGTGTACAAATGTATACCCACATTAAGTGCGAATTTCACAGTTGTGAAAGCTTCAAATGGATTCCTATTTATAATTTATATAGCACTAGTACACTCGACAGACGTTGTCCTGTCTTAATTATGAATATTGATATCGAATTGGTATAATTAATAAAAAAATTCATATTTATGGCGCGTATATAAATAGTTTTATTGGTAGTCTGACACGGAAGCAGGCGACATATAACTAGCCATGCGAAAAATATGGATTTTCAATATTAATGCCACAGACACTTAGCGAATGCCTTAAAGATTTATTTATCGACATAGCAAATGCTACATAGAATCGAAAAGGTTTCGTATTTGCATGTGAACGTTATAAACAAATCTGGTGTACCATAATGAAGTACATACAACAAGACATCCTGCGTGTATTTATGTAAGTTATTAATGCATATGCCGTAGACTTCCGACCTATGTTGCAAGGAGAATAGTTATTCTACCCACTAATACATTCTGTGCATTTCCGTTAGCATTGACAGCACCCCGAAGATGAATTTATTAAACATATAACTGCTTATAACTATTTTTTAAGAAAAATTAATTTAAAAATGGTGGCTATACAGCGTTCTCCCTTGTAAATAGCAATAGCTACAGAAGAACGTAGGATTTTTTCAGTATATGTATTTTTGACAAAATAGCGAGTCTCTAAAGGAAAAAGTAGCAATTTGGCCAAAAAAAAATTGTTCGAAATTTGTTAATAAAAAAAACTATGCAAGATAAAAAAAATCCTACGTACTTCTGTAGATAATGTACATATTTATGAAGATGTTGTCAAAATTTCAAGTGAATCGGTTGTAAATTGTTTGAGTTATGTTTTCGGCCAACTTGAAAGAAGTCGTTTTGAAATAAACGCGTTTAAAGTTGTGAGTATGCCTTACTGACTGAACAGACGCTTCAACTAGAGAACGAAAATGGGGCATTTAGAAATTTGTCATAATCTTTTGGGATAACATTTTTGAGATCATAATGTATCATTTGAAAGAAAAAAATCCATTTTCCGAAAATTCTAGAGTGGCCTAATCCCTTAATACAGGTTAGTCAGTACCACAGTATGGATTAACAATGTAAACAAAGTACAACGGATGTGTTTATATAGATATCACTAGGGATCTAATACGTATAATTATGAGCTATTTTAGTGAAAGAGTACTGCTATATGATACAAACGAAGGCCCGATGAAGTATACAATAACAGCAGGTGTTCCACAAGGGTCAGTCCTCGGTCCACTCCTGTGGAACATAATGTACGATGGCATTTTTAAAATAAGGAAACCGGATGGTGTATCTATCGTTGGCTATGCTGATGATATAGCTATTGTAGTGGTAGCAAAACACTTGACTGATGTATCACGCATATGCAATGAAACCATAGTGTCCGTGAAAACATGCCTTCAACAGCAGGTCTGGAGTTAGCAGACCACAAAACGGAGGCGTTTCTAATGACTAGTCGCAAAAAGGTGGAGGGGATACAAGTAAGAGTAGGAGGCTGTACGATAGAATCTAGCCCAGCCATTAAATATCTAGGAGTTGTTCTTGATCGCCGCCTGAACCTCAAAAAACATCTGAAATACTCCAACGAGAAAGCGAGCAAAGTCGGTACAGCTATCACGAGGCTCATGCCAAATATGGGAGGCCCAAGACAGCAGAGAAGGAAACTGCTTGCGAGTGTCAGTTCATCTATTTCGATGTATGCGGCACAATGTGGGCCCAAGCCACGATGATACCTGCGTACCTGAGAGCACCAGCCTCGGTACACACATTGGCGTCGTTAAGGGTTTGTTGTGCCTACCGGACAGTATCGGACGATGTCGCAAATCTGCTGGATGGAAGATGTCCGATAGATATAGCAGCCAAAGCGGCGACAGAAGCTAGGCGCAATCCAAGTAATCGCAAAGAAATTATGAAACAGAGGATTAATGAATGGCAACAACGGTGGTTCTTGTCTCCAAAGGGAAAATGGACGAAGATGCTGATCCCAAGTGTACGCATTTGGGTAGAAAGACAGCATGATGAAACAAATTACTACCTCACCCAGTTCCTCACCGGACATGGCTGTTTCCGCGAATACCTGCACAAGTATACGCACGCAGATCATCCCTACTGTCTGCATTGCCGTGATAAAATAGGAAACGCAGAGCATATTCTTTTATACTGCGACAGGTTTAAAGAAGAGCGGAAACAGCTAAATCATTGTATAGGAGGCAAATTGAAAATCTGTTGAAGGCAATGCTATCTGAAAAACATACATGGACGAAGTGCGCAAATATCATCAATGAGATAATGAAGCGTCTCAGGCAAGAAGAGTGCAAAGCGCGCCGCGAAATCGCACGTTAAGTGACGGGACAGAATAACGTCCAGTGCCTGCCCCGTGAAGTAATATCGGAATGGATAATCCGCAGGGGTCTCACAGGCCCAGCTTACGAAGGAGGCTGGGTTTAGTCCGTAGATATCACTAGGGATAAACAATTAATTTTAGCAATTTGACAAAAGAGATATCATGAACGATAACAAATCATAATAAATAACTTGAAGGATATAGACGTAAAATGACTTCCATGCAAGACAATTGAATGAATCAGAGCCCTTAATCGCAGTTCAAGCGCAAATCCTTGGGGTAGTCATGCTGTAATCAACTTTTAGTTAGAAAGTTTGGCTGGTTAGACAACTCAATGAGCAATTTTTAAGCAGATTCTCTATAACCTCTGTTAGGGTTTTAATCCCGAGATCGTTGTGAATTGTGGAATTTTATATATACCTAGGAGTCTGCATATTGCTCTTAATGATATAGATGCCGAGCCCCAAAGTTGGATCCCGTACGCCCAGGATGGCTTTATAAGCATATTAAGAAATAATACTTTATTTCTAATCTTAGTTTGGACTTAGAGCCTATACTCTAATGCAAATTCGCAATTTTTAATTTAGTTTACGCAATCCTTTTATCTATGTGGTTTTTCCAAGTGAGTTTTTATCTAATGTAACTCCCTGGTAAGTAACGAATTTTTTCTGTAGTTTTGTAATTCTCCAAATACTTAGCCATTATTCCACTATTTTGAAATGTTGTTGTAATCTATAAGTAACCGTAACGAGGCTCGAATGTATACTAGGTATTGTTGTATCATCCGCAAAAGTTGATGTGGACAGGTTTCGGTTTGTGGCAAGATCGCTTGTATAAATTAAATATAAGGCGGGCCCTAGAACGCACACACTCTACACACATATATGTAGTTATTCCATGTGCCTGCTTTTCTCTGAAGCAGAATTGGTGGTATTGTATGCTCTGTTATTGTTTCCCATATTAGACTTAAATATATTGGTGATATCCTTTTCCTGATCGCTTCGAGCCAACTCACTTTTTTGTTGGATCATTGTGTGTGGGTAGCTCGATATGTTAGTATCAATAGGGGGATTTTGTAAATTTTATCGATAAAATTTGTCGAGTTGTTCACTAACGAATTTTATCGCTTGCACTACCGATTGGGTGATTAGATAACTCAATTATAACGATTGTTGTTAGCTGACATTTCCTTTGTATAAAAATGGAGAAAATGTGATAATTATTTCCTTTGTATTAAAATGGAGAAAAGGTGACAATTATTAAAAAATGAGTTGCGATGGATTACAAAGTTTAAAAATAAAAAAAATATTAAGGTTTCCTCCTTCTAAATTGCGCCGCACGACTCTTCGCGCTGTAGAAAAGATCCAACTGAATGAATCGTGTCGTGCCCCTGGGTATTAAGCATTTACCGCAACAATTAAAAAATAAGTTCTCCTCCTTTTTGTCTGACACTGACAGAATGGTATCCATGGTGGATGAATTAGGCTTCTTCATTATTTCTGGGGCTTATGATTGACACATGAGTGCAATCGATAGTTCCAATAGTGCCTCCAACAAATGGTGAGTTTGATGAAGCGAAAATTTCTTTTGCAGCTTGTCGTTCTATTTGAGTCATAGGAAACCTAACCTTTGCAAAAAAATAGATCGGTTGACTGCGTCTGTTACTCCATATATACAGCGGCTTACCGACGACTGGCTCATGGCTATTCTCCACTGCTCTCCAACAGCAAGCACTTTAATATAGTTAAAAATTTAAAAACACTTGAAAGTTGCATTATTTACCTGTTTTTATGTAGATTTCGTCCTTATTCTCCTACCTTTTATTTGGATATCAAGTTGAGAAATAATTTCATCAACTACATCTGGGTTTAATTGGTATAACTTTCGAAATTTTGTTTCACTCAAGTTGAAGGGATCTTCCACTTCTCGCAACAAACTCCTATCCACTGACGAAGAGTGCGTTATTTCATCAACTTGGAATAAAACATATGCCAAATTAGTTACGTTAGTGACGTGTGTTAGTCTATCCAAACATACCAAAATCTAATTAACCGTAATTTTCATTCAGAAATTCAGTTCTTAACGTCCTATCATTTATGCTTTTACACATTTTGGATATACAAAATTTTCATACTTTCATCGCTTTATTTTTTAAACGCTTACTATTTAAATTTTCAAATTTTTGAGAAATGTTTTTTTTTTAGTTTCAAAGCCAAACCCATATGATGATAAAAATAGTGAATCGGCCCCATTTACGGATATGGTAGTACCAATAAGATATTTCGATGCTGGGAGTTTTAGAGCTTTATCAACTACCGTTTTGGAATAAATAATAAAAAACTGAAGATCATGTGTGAATCGATTGATCTCGATACTGGATATGCTTTAGGTGATAACAATAGCTTGTAGGAAAAACTTAAGAGCTGTATCGGTTCAAAACTTTCCCCAAAAGTAAACGAGGTTATGGCTAAAGTCTTACCACTTTCAGCCGTTAAGCATATTAGGATTCTGGTACAACTTTGAAATAACTTTGTTTGGATTTCTCATTAAATTTTCTATGAGTTTCGTGAAATTAAAATAATGGTACGCCAATCTAAAAATAATTAAAACCCAATTTTTCAATAAAAGCCAATTCCTGTTAAAAAATTCAACCTTGAAATAAGGAAATATAGAGCTTGTTCGACTACTGTATTGATAGAAACAACAAAACACATTAGAAATACTCACTTAAAAACAATTTTTTTTACTTATTAGAACTTTATCATTATTATGTTTTGAATACTGTTGTATACGGTTAGGGAATTTATAATAATAAATACAATTTTGATGTATTTTTCTGTCATTTCTGGAAAATTCATCAAGGAAGTTATTTTTACTGCTAACCATTTAAGTTACTTCAACAGCTAATGTGTTTTCAGTATTATTTTGAATTTTTATCATAGTAATGATTTCATCGAACACTCTAAATCTGAAAGAAATGCAAATCCGATATTCGTTACCACCTTTAAACACTACTACTACATTGTCGGCATCGCTTGCGCGATTATAGTCGAATTAATAAATGCGCGCCATTTGTTTCTTCTTTTCGCAGTGTGGTGCTAATTGGAAATACCGAGCGAAACCATGTCCTTTAGAACATGATCTTTCCAACGGGGTGGAAGATCTTCCACAACACCTTTCTGTCCCTACTCATTCAAAATTGTTTCTGTCCTGGATTTCAAGGCTAACATTGTTGGAGTTTTTGATAGTGAGCGTTTGTTGTGGCCAATGATTTGAATATCATCGACATACGCAGTTGTACACTTTTGAAAAATATTGTAGCTGGTCTATTTAGCTGCACGGTTCATATTATTTTTTTCATCATCAGGATGAAGAAATCACCCTGTCTGAAATTTCGTTTGATACCGAACGGGTCGGAGGGGTTCTTACTAGTTTTGACAGCGATTTTGGTATTGTCAGTTTAGATATTTGGTTTATGCCATATAGCCCACCTACAATCGGTTTGTTCACATATGAGATTTTGCCAATCCACCGAAAAGGCATGTGTTTTATGCACACAAACAAGGAATTGACGTTGATACTGAAAATTATCGAAATTATATATGTATGTATGTATTTACATACAATCGACTGTTGTTAAATTGAAACTCAAAGCACTGTCAAAATATTACGAATTATCGAGTGTTTGAAATGCCAAATGGTTCGAAATTTTTGAGGCTCTTGCTTTCTCATCTTCATCGTTGCTTTTTTCGTTTGTATATATCGGAGATAAAATTTAGAACTCGTTTTTTTTCAAGCAATTGAGAAACTATAGGTTGTGTTACAGCTCTTCATGCGTTTTTCTTTGCGATGTAATTACATATGTATCTATGTATTAAAATTATGAATGATCCCTTGGTCCAATTGTTGCAATTTAGAAATTTTATTCTGCAGAAAGGAGTAAATTTCTACGTTGGTCTATGTAAGAGGAGTGCAGTTCTCGAAAAAGAGTAGAATTTTCAGATTTTGTAGTTTCATAGGCTCCATATTGTGCCACTGAAAAAAGATGATAACGTACATAGATGAGACGAAAATTCAAGCATACTGTGAAAAACACTTTCGAGAAGTAGTTACATTTCTCTAAAAGAATAATAAGATTTATTACTCTTATCATCTGAAGAGTGCAAAAGGTCTGATTGTTGTTATTAAAAGAATTGAAGCTTCCGTTGATTCAAGTGACATAAAAAAGCTCTGGTTGAGCACGGGTTTGACGTCAGCGCGGTACTTATCTTTAAATTACTCATATCCCCAAGCTGAACTCAACTTAAAAAAAAACAGTCTGAAATATCTGTTACACCGCAGAATCTTATACTGTGATACAATGTAAACGCATTGGTACAGTTCAATGTACGAATTGTCAAGAATTTGGGTATACAGAACCCTACTGTACCTTACGACTTGTATGCGGAGCATGTGAAGACCTTCACCATTCAAGTAAGTGTCCTTTAAATAAAACTGATGCAACACAAAATAGTTTAGTAACTGGGGTGGCAATCACACAGCTAATTACAGGTTATGTTTACAGTTCAGGCACAGTCATATTCATAAGGAACATTTTCTTCACTTCGCCATACTTTGACCGCGGTATACTGTCGGCTACGATAATAGGTAAGCAATTTAATTCATTTTAATTTCGAAACCGTCTTAGATAGATTTTTAGCTAGAGGAAATTACAATGCAAAGCATACTTATGGGGGCTCCCGACTAATAAACGTAAAATGTTAACGGTTATATAACACGGTCATGAGTACCAAAAAAGACATCCAACTTACTGGCCTACAGATCCAAGAAAAACAACAAGACCTGATTGATTTGGCAGTCACCAAAACTGTAGATAGGAATTCAATATTTGCTGGAACTAGTGCTGATTTATCTTCTGATCACTCCCCGGTAATCATTAGATCGAATGAACAGCTAGTTGAATATTAGCCTCCTTTTCGTTTTACCACATCCAGAACTAACTGGCTGAAATGTAAAAAATACATAAGCATTCACATAAATATTAATCTCGAAATAGAGAGCGATATTGACATTGATCACGAAGTACTTAAATTAAACAGTATGCTAGCAACAGCAACATCTTCAGCAACACCAGAGCAAAAAACGCAGCTAAATATCGGAACACACAACGGTTGTGTCGTGAATGGCAAAAGCATCGATCATCCGATGGAAAAGTCCGACTTAAGATGACAGAATGGTATTAAGACACGACGAAGAAAAAACTTAAAAAAATCTCTATCTTCTTTGTATCCAAAGGTTTCTGGAAGCTAGCAAAAATCTTAAACTCCCAGTAAATACTGAATCAACGTTGAGACTACGTAACGGTTCCTGGGCCAGAACTGAAAAAGAAGAGTCAACTTTTGTATAGCTCTTCAGTATGGTATTCCAGCCAAACAATACTACAGATAATGCACCTCAGCTACTAAATCATAGTGTTCCAAGATACAATGCTTCTTGCGGAACATCTGTTTCAGATCTAAAAAAAGATTATTGCCGTCCTTGATCCAAAAAAAAGCATTGCTCTCGTTTTTCTCGCAAAGCTTTTCAGTGCCATATTAAAGCTAGGCTATTGCCCAAAAACATGTCGCAAAGGCAATCATAAAGTCGCAGACCTGCCGTCATCATATAGACCAATCAGTTTGTTGCCTTGCCTTTCCAAACTTTAGGCAAAAGTCCTGCTATCAAAAATGTCTCCCTTACTCTATGAAAATCACATAATTTCTACATATTAGTTTGGCTTTCGCGAAAAACTCCGCACAAATGAACAAATACGACATACTTTCAACTAATCTCCTACTTCCTAGTAGCTTCATTTTGTTTACTAAAAATGTATATTTTACAGGCGAAATTCGAATTGAATTACGTGTGCTGTTTGCAAGTTCACTAGAAAGTGCTAACCTACGAAGAACAATATGAATACCCATATTGCTATCAAATCTCCACTACCAGCTACTATTGGTGACACGAATTCAAATGAAAATTTCATTATTTGCGGTCATCGTTGGCTAGTCTAGCAGCTCAAGTAATTAAGTCAGTAGAATTTACAAACGAGAACTACTCAGTGGATTGGAAGCCACATACAAATCGGTTCAATAATAAAAAGTTATAAGCTCACAATCACGTAAAGGTTTTTTCTATACAGCCCTTAAACAAGGAGTCGTCTGTAAACATTAGAAGATTTGTGGACACAGTTCTCAAGAATTTACGTGCTTTGAATACTTTAGGAGAGCCAACAGATTATTGGGACACTTTAATTATTCATAAAGTCGTTTCGAAGTTTGATAGTCTGATCGAAAAGGATTGGGAACAATATAAAACCAACAATTCGAAAGAATTCAATAAAACAGTAAAGCTAGATCAACTACTTAACTTTCTAAATGATAAAGCAGACACATTATATATAATTAAGATACATCAACCCTCTACTTCGCAGCAACACAACAGCAAGGTGTTTCGAAAATAGATTCAAATTCTTTCACAATAAAAGCTTATGTTCCAATTGTTTGCGTGGTAATAACGATATTTCCGACTGTTATTTCGGTTTATGTAAGCAATGCAACAAAAGACGTAATAGTCTGCTTCACGGATACTTCCCTGGAGACAGTGCCGCCTTACCTGTTACGGCACCTGAATATAAAGTTACTTCGAACAATATCACTTCGAAAGTACTACATACGACTGATCAGCTAAAGAAATAACTGAGCGTAAGGAAGTTAATTCGAATATGGTTTTATTAGCAACAGCGTTGGTTGAAGTTGCTGGAGTCGGCAAATTTTACCAAACAGCTCGCACTTTATTAGACAACGGTAGTCAGCACTGCATTATAACAAATGCACGGTGCCAGAAAATAAACCTCAAATCGATACAGTCCATTTTTCGAATAACAGAAATAGAGCATTCAGTATCTCATACAACAGAGTCATGCGAAGTCCGACTTAGGTCGCAAAACAGAGAACGTATTAAATGTCCGTTTTTAAAGAGCATTACTAGTAGCTTAAAAGTCCAACAGCTTAAATTACAGGACATTAAATATTTCGGAAGATATAGTTTTAGCTGACCCGCTATTTTATTTACCAGCAGAAATCGATCACCTATTAAGCGAAGTTCTCTTCTGGGATTTGTTGCTCGATGTTAAAATTCGTTCAACTAAAGGGCCAATTTGCAAGGTATTACTTTAGGGTGGATAGTTTCAGACGTCGTGTATAACAATAATTCTTATAAATCAAATATTCAGTGCAATTTGGCTCAAACTTTAGAAATTAACGATTAATTAAAAAGGTTTTGGGAGATTGAAGAAATTGAAACTCCTCGCAATGTACAAACTACTGAAGACCTTATTGTGAAAAAACTGTTTATAGAAACTATGAAATGTGAAAGTGACGGACGCTTTTCGGTGCATCTGTCGCTTAAGGAATCTACCTGTTTGGTAGGCGGCAGCTTCGACAAATCTAGGTTCCTATCGTTACAACGTCGGCTAATTCAATCGGTTCATTATAAAAATATGTATAGTGATTTAATTCAAGAATATTCCAATTTAGGGCACATGACTAAAATCGATAGTTAGCTCATAGAGAAGACGTTTATAGAAGTATTATTGCAAGAAGATCAAAGAAATTTACAATTGATATTATGAGCTAGCTCCCTTGACATATAAATACTTAATGTATTAACGTATGGTATGCCGGCTGCTCCAAATCTTTGAAACGCTGTCTAAGACAACTTAATCACAGGGAATGATTCAAAGTCTATACTTCAGGAGATATGTAAAAGGAGTCCTTCCTAATAACTCATCACATTCAAAGATTTATCCTTAGACGAGAACTATTCAAGTAAAACTCTCGGTTTAGGTTGGTTAAATAAAAGCAACGAATTTAATTTTACTTTCGGAATCAACCGAGACGATACTAAAATAACAAAACGATTAATTTTGTCAATCATATTCCAAATTTACGATCCACCAGGTCTCCTAAGCCCCATAGTAATGGTAGGAAGGATATCGTTACAAAGGTTGTGGTTATGCAAAATTAATTGGAATGATATATTACCTCATCACTTAATAACATCATGGAATACCTTTCCCCAATCATTGTGTGTGAGTTTGTGCGTATATCAGAACATTTTCCGAACATGGAGATGTAACAGTAAAGTTATTGTGTTCAAAGGGAAAGGTTACTCCAATTAAGCCGGTTAGTTTACCAAAGTTTCAATTATGCGGTGCGTTAGTAGGTACAGGACTATTACCTAAACTTTCAAAATCGTTACTTCTACCATTCATTAAAATAGTATTGTAGACCGACTCCACAATAGTTTTGTGCTGGTTGCAAATACCCCCATATGAGGTGAAGACATTCGTTAGGAATCATGTAGCAGAAATATGTGATGCGACGATTAACGCGATATGGCTTCACGTGAAATCAAAACAAAATCCAGCCGATCTCATATCACGTGGAATGTGTTTGAATGAGCCGAATGAATCAATGTGGTGGAATGGCCATGCATTTTTATTTGAACGTGTAGAAGACAGGTGTCAGAATCCAATTTTCTCATTAGGTATGGAGAATCTACCTGAGTTGAAACATATTATAGTTTGTACTACGCGGAAAGAGGTATCTGACTCCGTGACACCCAACTATTTTATTGACTTCAAAAGATTTTCTAAACTTAATAAATTACAGCGCGCAATGAAAGTAAGCTTGGCTCTCTGTAGAAGATTTGGAAAAATCATTGTTGATTCTAACACGATTAACTCAAATGCAATCGTTTCGTAATGAGTACTACTCTTTAGGAAAAAAATTAGAATAAAAGTCAAACTGGAACTTGACTAGTCTCAATGTTCATTGACGAGAACAATGTCACCAGAGTAGGCGAGAGATTATTAAACGTAAACCTCTTTACATACAATAAAAAACATCCAAAGCTACTCTGTCGTAAGCATTGGTTGACCTCACTTTTGTTTCGACATGAATATGACAGACAATTACACGCAGGGCCCCAATTATTGCTTTTTCATATCAGAGAAAACTGGTGGCCGTATGAGAGGAAAGGTAGAAATTCGACTCATGGGAAATCTACCATCTGAACGTTTAGAAAGCGGATTTCCTTTTTTACATTGTGGAGTGGATTATGTTGGCCCATGTTGGCCAAGAGAGGTAGAGGTGCTAAGCTCGAAAAATGTTATTTGCCTATTCGTGTGTTTTACAACTCGAGCGTTGCATTCAGAATTGGTCACTTGTTTATCTTCGGAAGGTTATTTGTTCGCATTGAAAAGGTTAATTTCTAGTCGTCTGAAACCTTTAAAAGTATTTTCAGGTAATGGTAGGAATTTTATGGGTGCTTCTCGGGAAATTATATTTTTTTTTGCAAAACAACAGTCGATCGATAATTGAATTTGCTTCAGATAATCATATAAAGTTTTAATTCATACCAACAGCTTTTTTTCAACATTGGCGAAACCGATCGGTCGCAATTTTTATTTTACATTTAAATCAATACATCAATCAATGTTTAATATATTTGTAAAATTGTTTAAATAAATAAGAAAGGAAATATAGGTATCATTTACGTGGAAGTATCGAGTGCACCTTCGGCTCAACGTCATATGCCTCTATAGCTGCAACTTTACAAGGCAGACATTCCTACAAGTAACAAAGTAATGACGTCTAGTTTTGCATATGACACATTACAGTACAAATGCCCCATTACATCCACGAAAGTGTTAGAGCAGCCCATTAAACTAATTGAAGAATGTCTTTCGTAAAAGTCAATGAAAATAAGTGAAAACACTTAACAATGTAACTATTCCGCGAGCTAACGAAATTACATATATACATCGAATTTCACTTACAAAGGCACTTAACCTGGAGACGACACATCTCTGCTAAAAAATGCGGCTTAAACTTAAATATTCCAGTCTGTATTGGTTTCTTAGCAAGAAATTTGTGCTCAGTCTCTTCTATAAACGATCATAAAGCCGATATGGATGTATGGAATTCAGTTACGGAGTTCAGTTGCGTGGCAATTATTGATATTTTACAGAGATTCCAGTATAAAATTCTAAGGATTAAAGCGGACACACCATTGTAGATGCGAAATGAAAACATCCACATAGACCTAAACGCACCATCAAAGAGAGGGTAGAAATCGGTACACAAATATAAATAACAAAACTTCGTAATCATCCGAACCCTTCGCCTAACACCTTCTCCTCCGCAAAAAGTCACATCCGCCTGAAGAGAAAGAAGAGAAGAGAAATTGAACCAGCAGCCGATTCCTGTTAATGGTTGATTATATTTAGTTTAATTGTAAGATTTTATTAATGGTAAGACTTCTGAAGTGGAAGCACACTCAGTAAATAAATGAAATGTTAAGAAAAAAAATGTCTCCATTAACTGTTAAAAGCCAATTACTAAAAAATTCTGTAGTCATCAAAGCTTTTTTGTTTATAGGATAATTAGTAGGAAACGATGTCACTCCTTTGAAGCATCGCTATATCACTGGGTTTCCTATCAGTAAGGTTTTATGTTTTCCCAATCGGTCCATATTTAGAGCATGTAATGCTTTCAACCTCCCATTCCTATGCTTTCACAATCACATTTTTCAGCTATAAGAGCAAGCGTATTGCCCGGTTAACCTTTGAAAAATATGCCAGTTTCATCAGTATTAAAAAGTGTTTCAGACATCTTAGTTTTCAATCAAAGTCTTCAATTTACTTTCCCTACAAACTTTTTTAAACACAACTCCATTGCTCTTTTTGAAAAATTTAAGCCACCCTTCACTTGCCGCAAAGTATTTGTTACTTGGAGTAGACGCGAATCGTTAAATATTGCAATATCAGTTTTCTTCTTCTCACATCCCTCAATTTTTCGATTAGCTTCTTTTTTTCAGCAATCGTCAAGCATTTATTGTTTTTAGGACTTATAATTAACACAAATCTTTTTTACTCTGTATACAACCAACGAATAATAACTGAAATTTAACTAAATAAACCAATTCAGGTGAACAACGACACAAATTTATCATTACAAAAACAAAGGCTCATTTAAGATAACACAAGTTAGAATCTGTTTATTTTTGATTACATAGACTTGTTTACAGTGACTTATCATTTACGAATAGAGTCGAGTGTTTGAAGGCGATTAGTTCGAATTAACGCATTGCTTTGTTATATAGTGGTGATTTCGACTTTCGAACTACCAAGTTCACAAAAATGTATTGATTTGTTTGGAAATATTAAACGATTTTCTAAGATCTCGGGATAACTTTGAATTATAGATGAGTTCGAATTATCGCATGTTTGAATTAATGGCATTCGACTGTACATACATTTGGATGTACGTATGTATATGTTATTGTAGATTTGGTGTGAAACTTTTATGGAAGCTATTAAAGAAAATTAACCTCAGTGTTGACCATAAATTTGGGTGGGGAGAGTGAATTAATCACACAAGGAGGCAATCAACACCATAAAGGAGGAACAAAAACAACAGTATGTCTTTAAAACTATATGTATACTCATCCATTCATAATTGTGAATATAAGTATCTCAACGCAAATAATGCGAGTACTCCATGCAACGGGTGATCTATTTCGAGGTTCCCTACTGTTTTAAAGAAAGAAAAAAACATACAAAATTCGAATTTAATGGGGAATGTTTATTATCATTCGAAAGAATATTCTTCGGGATTTATTTTTTGAAGATTATATCTTTCGAATGTTGTCCGCGGCTACGGCTCAGATGGTCCATCCGTTGAATCCAATTTTCGATTACTCGTTCGAGCATTTCAACTGGTAACTGGCGAATGACACGCGTGATGTTTCGCTCAGATCGACCGGTCCAAACCTTAAATTATCTGCTCACCGAAGTGTTCTCCGTCTTGTTGAAACCAAATGTCGCGAAGATCACGAGCGTCAATTTCATTTCGACGTAAATGCGCCAAGTCGTTCCATAGATCAGTCGGAGTTGCTGCGAACGGCGCCGAATCGACTCTCCACGGTCATCGTACTACGGCCGCTATATTTTCTTTACTGCGTGCTAGACGTGGTCAATTGAGTCCAATATTATTGAATAATGATTGCTGGGTCTCAAGATTGGTGATGGTGTTGCGAATAGTACGCTCAGTAGGCCGATTGTATTGACCAGAAGTTGAGCGAATCGCGGGAAACACATTCTTTACAGAACGTGAATTTTAATGATAAAGCTGAATGATTTGTAAACGTTGTTCAGTCTTTCCATGATGAAAGGCCAAACAATACTGAACAAAAATAACTTGACAGCTTGACACGACTCACGCGTGATCTGTCAAAAAAAGGCTGTTGAAAAAAGTACCACTACTTGGATCACCCTTTACATATAATCCATGCGAACAATAGATTATTTCAGCACCAGCCACAATCCATACAAAAAATATGGTCCAATTAACATTGTGATTTCCTAGGGCTGGACCACATACTCCACCTCTGCATAACATCATGGAGTACCTACATGAAATTAGTTTTGAAACTACTCCACAAAATTACTCCAGGGGAGTAACTACGAAAAATTACATTCGAACATACTTTTATGTTTCGAATACAATTCTCTTTGGTTGAGAACTAGTAAAACAAAGCTCACCAATGAAACGAAACTAACTCAGTTCGCTAAAATACGAGCAATGGATAGGCTAATAACAAAATGATGGCGAGCGATACGTAAATTGGGCCAACGCTGACTACAGTGGATTAATCCAATAGATTCGTGTTTCGTCTACTGACAAATAGTTGATATTCATCATCTCTACTAATTGTTAACAACAGTGTCACTATCAGTGTCAACAGCTCGCGGTGTAAATTTTCGTCATATCGCCTACTCTAGGCTGTTACATACATTAGTAGTATGGATGTGTATGAATAACCCTGCAAATATTTTTGGACCATATGGTCCACTGGAGTACCTATAAATATACTCCTCTGTGGAAAATTTTGGACTAACTCATGTGTTTACACTAACTTTTTTGCGTCACGACCATTCTTCGTGTTATACCGATCGTAAGCACTACACGAAGTTACAATTGCGCAATAAGTTCTATACTCGTATACAGAAAATGTGTGGAAATGAAACTGAGTCAGTTTCGTTTCGTTGTTGAGCTGTGCTGGTACGCAAAAGGAGTGCATAATTCATTATTATTTCAATGAAAATACGTATAACAACCACGCAAACTAATATATATATTATATATTTATTAACAATAGTCTATTAATATTAATATAAATTTATATAAAAAATATTATATTTTACTAACTTTCACCATAGAAAATGCTAAATTTTCGAATGTAATTTTTTCGCATATACTCCAAAATATCATATACAATAATATCCAATGTAGGTACTCCATGGCGTACTCGGGTGTTATATGGTCCAGCCCTAGGACATCACAATGTTAATTGGACCAT
This sequence comes from Neoceratitis asiatica, assembly GCA_030068015.2. NCBI lineage: Eukaryota > Metazoa > Arthropoda > Insecta > Diptera > Tephritidae > Neoceratitis > Neoceratitis asiatica. Next base: position 40,369,635 of record CM061526.1, on the reverse strand, counting down.
ATTTTTTTGTATGGATTGTGGCAGTTTTTGGATTACTCTATTGTCCGCGTGGATTATATATTTCACGCGTGTATGGAGTACTCGCCTCGTTTGCAGGGAACAAGTGCCCAATCAAAAAGTCACAAAAGCAATCGGCGTCGGTGCCTGTTGTAATTGTCATTATGGTATTTAATACGCCATTCTTACATACTCGCATAAACATGTACTATAGTCAGACTGAGAGTAAGAGAGAGAATGCGGAGCAGAAACTCATTAAAATGCGTAATTTAACTGCACCGATCTTAGCGGGAGTTTCACATAACACCCAACGATGTCAATTCGATTAATTAATTATACGTCGACTTTTGACACCCTGTCTGTGCGCCTTTATTTGTCAACCGAATGTCCGTTGGAAAGTAAGAATTATACGAGTAAAAAATGATAATCTGTCGCTATGTTTGAAATTATTTCCCACAGTGCAACATTAATAGCTGAGAAAATGCATAATCTTGCAACACTTCAACGTGTTCCTGATTCTCAACACAAAAAACGCATTCCAAACATCTTCTCTCAAAATCCTTACATCTCCGAGCAAATAAATTCAAATAAACAAAGCTCAATCACTCCTTCATCTGCTTGTTAGACAACCACAAAACTATTGATTGTTAAAGTAACTCCTCCCGCCTTAAGTGTAAAAAACGGCATCACACTCTGATTCACAGAGAGCAAGTGCAGGAGCAGCCAACTACTATCAAAGAACCGAGGTTAGCCAATAAAACGAGGTCAGTTACTGAGAACGCGATATGCAATATCACTAAAAAACAAAACTTGTCATTGCGGAATGACTAGCCTGCCAACCTAGTCACTTTAGTTAATTTTCCAGAGTTAAAAAAATGTACTTTATCCAAGGATATCAAATGTGATAGAAAAAATTCTTCAAATAGAGGATTTGAAGAATTCGAGACAATTTTCAGCGATTTCCCTCGGATAGAACGCAACTCGCTCCGTCTCGTCGGCCAGCCCAATCGATGGGTAGCTTTAGTCGAGAATTCAATCTCCTCCTCAAGTGCCGTTATGGTGATCAGGCAGATCTCTCCGAATTTCAGTCATTCAACAAAGCCAATCGGTTAAACTATTAAATTTGAAAGGAATTTTGGCGCTGTCGAAATATAAAATAAACTATTAATTAGTTGTTATCAAATATTAAAATTCAAATTAAATTTAATCAATTATAATTATCTCTTAACTTTAAACTTTTACTAGAGTGGTATGTTGTGCTCTACGATTTTCATTAATGAGTTAAATTTTGCATTTCTAACTTATTCCTGTAGCGGATATCAGCGGCACCCCACCATTGAGATATTTATTCACTATGACGTTGGAGTCGTCATCGTCAAAATCGGAAGGAACTTATAAAAGCTACAAGAACCATAGGTTCAGAGCGAGGTATAAAGGGAAATGTTTGTGAATTAGTGGGCTTAAGATGGGTTCCTGTTGCTAAATACCATTTGTCACTAAGTTTCAGTCCTTACACCGAAGACCGCTTCTTTCTATCCAAAAAGGTGATAAAATTGCGTATGCACCCTTAGCTCGACTAAAATCGAATAAACATAGATAGCCAGTCATTAATTTTTTTGGAGCTAAGCTGCAATTTAAAGCACCAAGTGAAGCCAAGTCTCTCTCCACGTGACTAATCCTCTCCATCGAATCCATCTATCCAACGAAGTCTTTCAAATCTGTAATTTTTCTGCCCATCCAGACGACCTTATCAATGTAGTTATTGAATCTAAATGCATTGAACCAAGGGATATTCGTCTTTGATCTCCCGTAAAGCGCTTATTGCGTACTGTACAAAGTTACAATTGCGCAATTAGTTTTATACTCGTATACAGAAAATGTGTGTCTCAGTTCGTTTCACTGTTGAGCTCTGCTGGTACGCAAAAAACGTGCAAAATTTATTATTATTTCAATGAAAATACGTAGAACAAATACGCAAACTAATATACATACATATAGTATATATTTATTAACAATAAACTAATAATAATAATATAAATTTATATATGTACATATGAATATGTATATTATCTTTTACTAACTTTTCACTTTAGCAGATGCTGTTCGAAACTAAAAAATATGTTCGAATGTAATTTTTCGCAGATACTCCATAATATGATCTCATGCAGGTACTCCATGGAGTACTCGGGTGTTATGGAGAGGTGGATTATGTGGTCCAGCCCTAGGACATCACAATGTTAATTGGACCATATTTTTTATATGGATTGTGGTAGGTTTTTGATTATATATATATATATATATTTCACGCGTGCATGGAGTACTCGCGTTGTTTGCAGGGCAGGGACATTACCAACGCACACACTGTCACATTGGCTCAAATAGATTGCTTTCATAAGCATAAACAAAGAACAACGAAATCAAAAGGTGAGAAATGGTTTTGCTTTCAAGTACAACATATAAACATATTAAATTTATTTCAAATTTCAAAAATTGATTTCAATGATTTTCAGAGTGAATTTTAACATGAAAAATTATGTTATAGTGCTCCGACAAACAACCATATAAATGTAACAGTGCTTTTGCCAATCAAGTTTGGTTGAAATATCTGAAATACTGAGGGGCATGGCTAAATCAACTCAGCTCGTCATGCTGATACGATCGGTATAAATTTTGGTGGGTATATCAGTTCGCCTCTTGGTACTTACATCGGACCAAAGTTAATATAACATTTCATGTACATACATACATAAACGGTATAATAAGAAAAAATTAATAAGAGTAGCGACTGAAGCAAGGTACAAAATGGGTAAGCAGAAGCAGAAGCAGAAGAAGAAGAAGAAGAAGAAGAAGAAGAATAAACGACGTTTAATGACCTTAAAGGACGAATGAAGCAGAAGCAAAAACCGAAATATACACTTGAACAACAACAGCCGACGGCGTTAAAAGAAAAAGTAAACAATGAAATAAGAAAAAACCGGCCTAACACATTCATTTATGAAACGAATGCAAAACAAGCCACAAGCACAGGAGACTACAACAATAATGTGAACAACGAAAAGCAGCAGTGGCTACCACTGCAATGAAGAACCTGAGGTCCCTCGGAATAAGAACGAAGAAAAGCAAAAGTAAGAATATTGTAGGTACATACATCCATATGTACATTTATAAAAATAAGTATGTAATTTATCTGCATATTCATATGCACATATGTATGTATATTTATGCGTGTATAAATTATTTCAATTATGACAGTAAGCTGAAATAAAAACAGAATTAAAGTAAAAATACTTAAAAAAATTTAAGTTATATAAAAAGGTCGCACGCAAATGAAGATCAGTTCTACAGAATGGAAAATATACATATGTATGTATATAGTTTTATTGATTTCTAAAAACATATATTTACGATTTAATATTACTTCCCTTTTTTTGATTAACTAAGAATGCATATTTCAGCCCTCATCTTGGCAGAAATTTGCCCACAGTTGTCAATGGACGGATGTGCTTTTATTTTGTATCGTGAATAATTTGCTGTTTATAAAAAATCTATTAAGTATTTTTAATTGAAGTGTTTATATGTGTATCTCCATAGTTTTGGTACCAAAACAAGAGACAATTATAAACATAAATATAAACATAAACAAAAAAAGAAAAATAAGAAAAAATAATACTTATTTAACCATACATAAATAAAAACTAGCTATGCGATGAATAACCAACTTCCTCTCCTTTGATGTAGTCACTGCTTATGTGGTTATAGCCGAATCAACAAAAGCACGTTCCTCATTCCTTCTCTTTGCTGCTTGGAGCTAGTAGAAAATATTGATTGAAACCAGGTCGCTCTTCATCGACATCGTCCAAGCTTCTGCTTCTACATATATATCAGGATGAAGAAAGCAGAACTAACAGTGCGGTTGTTGTGACCACTGTAATTCTTGTAAAAGATTGTACCAGATATATTAAGCTTTGCAGTTGGTATTACTTTCTACAGTATCGATTTGAATAAATCACACGATGGAGAGTGGCCCTGTCTGAAATCTCGTTTGGTATCGAACTGCTCGGAAAGGTCCTTCCCAATTCTGACTGTGCTTCCAACGTCAGTTTACATAGCCGTAAGAATTTTGCAGGGACATCAAATTCTTACATAGCTTCATAAAGGCAGCTTTAAAATCGTCAAACAGGTAGTGTTTATCGATACTTCTCCCAGTTTAATAGATCTTATAATGTTGTTGTCTCTCCACGTTTTCACTAAAAAATCGCTAGCAAAATTCTCAAGCAATCAGTAAATACTGAATCGCCGTTAAGATAAGGTAACGTACTGTTTTTGGCGGAGCATCTGCATCTGAGCTAAAGAAGTTTATTGAAGTCCAAGATCAAAAAAAAAATCTCCTGGGGATGCTAAGTTAACTTCCAAGCATTGTTCTCGTTTTTCTTGCAAAGCTTTTCAACGCTATACTTATGGTAGCTTAACTAGGTGAAGACGCAGCCCTGTCGTTATCATATAATCCAATTAGCCTGCTATCATATGTACCAATCAGCTTGTTGCCTTGCCTTTCCAAACTTTTCGTAAAAGTACTGTTACAAAAATGTCTATTTTTCTCCATGAAAATTACATAATTCCGACAATTCAAATTTAGAGAGTATTGCTCGCCGTTTTTCTTGATGTGGCTCAAGCGTTTGACGACGTTTGGCGTAATGGTCTGGTTCATAAAAATTAACAATCATTACCATAACGCTCATATGTATTCTTGAACTATACTTATCCAACAGGTGATTCACGGCATAAGTAAACTTAAAAAAAATATGCATGGAGATTTAAACATATGCGCCATCAAAGAAGAAATTGAAATCATAACGCAAAAATACATAAAAAATCTGCGTAATCATCCCATTATATTATTATACATTACAGTATATTTTATTAATTATTATGAGGCTTCCTATGAAGAAGCAGATTCAGTAATTAAAACCAATCGGCAGCATCTAAAACATCCGATAGGAAATTAAAATTTCCTGTTGACTAAAGCAGTAAATTTTAAAATTTGCACTTTTTACTTTTATACTGCGTTTCACCAGATTCATCTCAATAGAAATTAATTTATTTTTCGAACTTTGGGTCTCATTAGAAATTGGGTGCACCTTTCATTCATGAAATGTATGTTAGTACCAGAATGAGAAGGGATAGACCCACCGAAATCTATACCGATCGTATCAGAATCAAGAGCTGAGTTGATTCAGCCATTTCCGTTTGTCCGTCCATCTGTTTGAATGCAAACTGATCTTTTAGTTTTTGAGATATCTCAACCAAATTTGGTAAGTAAGTTTAAACCGTCATTGGTCAGAACCGACCGATTTTCCAGATTTGAAATTTCAGGTCATAAATCCGTTAAAAAAGAAGTTAGGGCCCTGAACTTTGTAGTACTATACATACATAATAAATTGCATATTGAATCAGAAAATCATCGAAGATTATAACATAAAGCTCCCATCCATCAATCAGTTCCGATGTAATGCTATGGTCAAAACTTAGTCGCCTAGGAGCGTGAAATTTAGTATCCTACACAAGTAAATTAAAATAAACATTAGTACTGAAACTCATCGAAATCGGAATACTATATCACATAGCCACCAAATCGAATTTTGCAATTTGCAATAAATTTGATATATTCATGAAAGGTATACAGGCTTCGGCACGCCCTTCTTTCTTGTTATATTTAATTTTGATTCAAGTACCTTCGCTTATATAAAATTTAAATCAGAATAGCCATACTCAGAGATAGTAATCATTTCACAGCTAATCAATATACAAACCTGCTTCATTTTGCATTGTATGTATACTCTCCCTGCTGTTGGTATGATTACAGGACGCTGCTGCTATATTTCAACTCATTAAAGCTTATTACAACTAAATAAATTGGAAATTAATTTGCTCTTAAATAAATTTGATGAAAAGCAGCCATTTTCTCATCAAAGCACAATAGTAACAGAAGTAAATTTATAAGAACGATTCGTAGCAAGTTCAATTAATTGCACGAATGCGCTTGAGTTTTACTATCTTCTCACCAAAGAAAATTATATTCGCACTAAGAGTATTTTCGAATGTAATTTTTCGTACATACTCCATAATTTAATCCACTGTAGGCACTCCATTGAGTAATTTTGTGGAGCAGTTTTTGTATGATTTTCGGTTGGTTTTGGAGTAAAATACTTATATTGTCAGTGTGGAGTATATATGTACATATGTATTTCCCTCGTGCATGGAGTATTCGCGTTATTTGCAGAGTTTTTTTTATTTGTATGTGCGTATATCGGTAAGTTACTCGCTTTGCCGTAGTTGCTGCGCGGCATGAACGACTACTGTGCTACGCAAAGTTTTGCCGGAGCACGCGCCCATCCTCATTGTTAGCATATTACATTCATGTATGTATGTATCTATGTATGCACTAATGTACGTACCCTGCAGTGAAAAGGTTGGAAAAGAATGAAATCATACCAGTTCGTTATTTGTATAGCAGTTCACCAGTAACGAGAATAATAATAATTTTCACCACTGCGCCATTCGTATGTTGTTGTTATATGTAGTACGCCACGGCTGAGTTGCAGTGCGCAGTTAGTTGTTACTCAGTATTAAAAATTCTATTTGCTTACATTGGAAATATATGGAATATGAAAAAGTTAGATCAAAAATGCAAATTAGTTGTATTCTAGATAACAACTAGTATTTTCCCCGCAGGGGAATCAGTAAAAAAATGAAAGCACACCAACAAAAACAACAAAAAGTTAACAATAACGATAGTCGCTATAAATACATTAATATCTACGTAAAATAAAAAGATTGATAAGTTTTACTTTTCATCTTTATAGTTTTGCATTATTCAACTTACCTCTTTACTTTATTTATCGACTTCACTTGTCTACTTATTCTTGTATTTTATAAGTATTAATTTGCTTTCGACATTTTGTTTTCTAACGAATATTGATATACATAAGCTTAAAGTTAAATATATTCAAGCCAACCAAGTTGAGTAATCATTCCTGAAACAAATAAATATGTAGAATATTTTTCCAGCCAGAAACACTGAATATCAAAACGAATTTCTGAAGGTACGAGCTAGAGAATTAATGCAAAAAATTGCAGCGCGCTCGCCCTTGCTATTGCGTGAGAATTATCAAAATCATGGATAATTCATTGGCTTGTAAAAGTGCACAAACTCTCCGATTCATTTTTTTTGTTCCACCAGCGCATACTACATCAAATACTTTCAAGCCTTGAGTATTTTCATCCATTCGGTCCGCATGACTTAATCAACGTAGCCGCTATCTTTTTATTTGCTGAACTATATCAACGTACCTTATAGCTCGTTCATCTTTAATCACTCCATCATCTGCGGTTTTCGCCGTTGTCAATGTGCAAAGGATCATAAATAGTCCGCAAAATCTTTCTTTTATGTGTTGTCCACGCTTCTGCACCATATACCAAGACGGCAATAATAGGCACCTTTGGTTTTGGTTCGTTGAGAGATGACATCACTTTTCAATTGCATACTAAGTCCAAAGCAGCACTTGTAGGCAAAAGTGATTCTGCCTTGTATTTCAAGACTGACATTGTTGTTGATGCTGTTTCTAAGATAGACGAAATTATCTACGACTCCAATGTTTTGACTGTCGACAGTAAATCGGGAGTTAAGACGCGAATATGATGACTGTTGGTTTGATGACAGGAGATATTTCGTCTTGTCGTCGTTCGCCACTATATTTATTCGCTGCGCTTCGTTGTCTAACCTGGAGAAAGTAGTACTAACGGGGCAGTGGTTAAGGCCAGTGATACCTATATCATTGGCACATGACAGAAGCTGTATAGCCTTATAGAAAGTTTTACACCATCACCATCTCCTAGTCTGGCACTTTAACTGCCTTCAGCAGCTTGAAGAAGTGTTTTCTTGTGTTACTTCCTTGGTATCCCAACCCACAGGTGTTGTGGTCGACCCCAACGTTGTGAGGTAAGCAATCCTTTCTCACTGCTGCGATATTGGACTGATTGGACTTGTCTAAATCCAACTCTTTTTGCAGCAGCGGTGCGTAGGATACTTGAGACGCCGTTCCACAAATCCTTTATATCAATATGCTGATGAGTGTTCTCAGAGAGCAGGAATGCAAGTCGAGTAGAAACTGCTTAGCCTTCGAAACCTGCGAACTTCTAGAATCCTGGAGACATGTCTTCCGTTTATCACCACATAATTTATTTGGTTGCTAGATGATCGATTCTGTGAGAGCAATGTAGGTTGATGAATTTTCTTGTGCCGGAATATAGTACTAAGACAACCATATTTCTTCTTTGTTTTGTTTGTTTAAAGTCATCGTTTTTACAATAGTAAACAAAAATATATATATTATTATATTTCCCTTACTCGTCTTGCTATTGATATCATTTTTCGCCTTTATGGTGTTGTCGCTGCATTTATTGTAAACATAATTTTTAGTTTTTTATTCCTCAATTGTAGTTATTATTTTTAATTGCGTTGTGAGACGAATGCTTGATTAAGCCCAGTGCGACTGACTGACTGAGTGACAAGATTCTTGACGACCAAGTGGTTCATTTGTTTGTGGATAATGTAAGTGTATATTTACGTATGTATGTACATGTGTATATTCGCCACTGCAACGAGGCGATATGAATGAGATGAATATCAACAAAAACAACAACAACATTTACCAAACGGTATAACAAAAACATTGTTGAAGTAAGACTTTACTATGTATTGTTAGGCTTAAGTTGAAATTCACCTGACATATGCTTAATTTAATTTCTATATTATTGATGATACTTTACTGATGATACTCCAAATTTGGACAAATTTGACACTCTAATTTGTTAAGAGATTTCGACGCTATAAAATTTCCTATAATTTAATTTCCCTTTTTTTCCTATTTATGGGAAAATGCAAATGTTGAACATTTTCGAAATAAAAAAAATACTCATAAAAATCCATCGGCCATTCGGAGGCGGCTTAGAATAAACTAATATAAATAATAAATAAAGGGAAATAACAAATGCCGCCAGGCTCTTCTCCATCTGAATTTTCCAACGGAATGCTTCCATCGGCGGGTACTGCATCGAAAACTTTCAAAGTTGGAATATTCTCATTCTCCTGGACCCCATAACCCAGCCAACGTAGCTGCACAGCACATCTCCTGGGGTTTCATTTTCAACCAGCTTCTCAAGCTCATCATCGTTTAGAGATAGACAGTTTGCTTTCTCTCCACTGTGACACGGCAATTCTCATCGTACCAGCTGTTATTTTGACCTTTCCGAAAACCAATGGTTTCGTTTGCAGCTGTACGTAGGGAGTTTGAAATTTCGTCCTTCAATTCCCTCATATCGAGGCGCTGATGTGTGCTCTCAGAGAGTAGTTCAAGACGAGTAGAATACTGTTGAACTGACTATTGCGATTGTAGCTTTTCGAGGGTAAACCTTCCTTGCGTTTGGTGATGGGTTTTGCTGCGCAGAGACGGGCGCATATCTTTTCTGCTACACGATAGTAGTTTGACTCGATGTTAGATCCTCGAAGCGTACGCACGACAAGAACACTGGAGACATTTCGTCCATCTATAAGACTATGATCGATCTGATTACGAATTTTGCGATCCGGAGACATCGAAGTAGTTTGATGAATTATCTGTTGCTGAAATTTAGTACTACAGAAAACCATATTTCGGACCCGATTGAAGTCGATCAGCTTGAACTCATTTGGGGAGAATTTCCTACAGTTGTGTCGATAATACCTTATTGTCCACCCTGGCATCAAAGTCTATAATCGCAATTTTGACATCGTGCCGGGGCAACGCTCATTTTTACGCATTTTAGGCACTTGTGGCAGTCAAGTTCGTGAATACCACTAACGGCGAATCTAACGATTAGGCAACGCTGCAAAACTTAATTGATTTATCACTTCTTTTATATTGTATCTTACATACACTCATAAGGAGCATCTTTGATGACATCTTGCTACAGAAGGGTTGTGGGCGCAAATCAGCGATATATTGAAGAGCTTCCCTTTTCATCCACCTATATGGATGTCTGGACCAAAAATCCAACACCATATTTGCGCTCTTTATGTACCCGCTGTAGCAAAGTCACAAGGACCTTCTCCTCTCCGTCCTTGTCTTTCAGTCTTACGAGGATATCACAAATCAATCCGCTGGGAGCCGGCATCTTACCAATTAAGCGACCGTAGGTTCTAGGTGCATTCCCTCAAGTCCTAGTCCTTAACACATTGGCAGTGGTCGTCATCAAACTTTTCATTGTAGCTGATTTCTACGTGACTGATCCCAAACCCAGCACACAACCTGGATAGTTGATTAGTTTTAAACTTTCTACATATTATATATTTCTTTCTATATATGTAAAGGGTGTTTTTTATGGAGGTATAGAACTTTAAGTTGGCATTACTTTTCAAGATGGCGACCGATTTGACAACTGTCAAGTGATTTATTCTCAGTTTGGTTTGCCAATTCATCATGAATAGACTCACGCCTGAACAACGCTTGCAAATAGTGTAATTTTATTTCGAAAATAATGGTTCTGTGCAGAAAACGTATCGCGCACTACGTCCATTTTATCGTCGACAAAATTGTCCATCAGAGCAGTTAATTCGATTAACCATGGAACGTTTTCCCACCACGTTTACTCTTATTGATAACTCGCATCCCCAGAGACGCCGTACGGTGCGTACAGAAGGAGCTATTGCTGCTGTAGAGCGTAGCATTGAGAAAGACCCGAATGAGTCCATCCGCCATCGAGAACAGGAATTGGATCTGTGTCCATCCACTTTATGGAAGATTTTGCGGAAGGATCTAGGTTTGCGTGCTTACAAAATCCAACTCGTGCAAGAATTGAAGCCAAACGATCATTAAGTAAGGCGTATATTCGTCGAATGGGCCCAAAACGAGATTTCCGTTGTTCCCGATTTTCATAAGCGAATTTTGTTTAGCGATGAAGCGCACTTCTGGTTGAATGGCTACGTCAGCAAACAAACACATCCGCATTTGGAGTGAAGGTAATCCTCAAGTGTATGTTGAAACACCGTTACATCCAGAAAAACTGACTGTTTGGTGCGCTTTATGGGCTGGTGGAATCATTGGTCAGTACTTTTTCAAAAACGATGGTGGCCAGAACGTTACAGTCAATGGTGATCGGTATAGAGCCATGATTAATAACTTTTTCATTCTTGAATTGAATAACCATGATGTCCAGGAGATGTGGTTTCAACAAGACGGCGCAACATGTCACACAGCTCGTGCCACAATAGATTTATTGAAAGACACGTTTGGTGACCGCCTAATTTCACGTTTTGGACATGTGAATTGGCCTCCAAGATCTTGTGATTTAACACCGCTACACTACTTTCTGTGGGGCTATGTAAAGTCATTGGTCTATGCGGATAAGCCACAAACGCTTGACCATTTGGAAGACAACATTCGCCGTGTTATTGCCGATATACGGCCTCATCGAAAATTGGACGTCCAGATTGGACTACATCCGCGCCAACCGTGGCGGTCATATGCCAGAAATCATATTTAAAGTGTAATGCCACAAGATTATCTTTCGGATAAATAAAATTCATGTCAATCGAATAATCCATCGTTGTTTTATTGCAACTTAAAGTTCTATACCTCTATAAAAAACACCCTTTATATAGTAATTCTTGAATCTCATTTTTTTTCATACACACATACATATACAAGGGCTCGACAGGGTACAACATGATATAATGGAAATTCATTGGGATTTTATGCACTATCGGCAACACACACCACACTGCGTTTTCACTAGCATATAGTATAACAGGTTAGTAGGAAAGTCCCCTTGCTGACACATGACTACACTACTATGACTAGTTTTCGGACACTGCCCTAGGAAAATCAGCCATCAAAGATTGGTATGCTAAGCTTAGACGTGGTGAAATGAGCACCGGAGACGGTGATATCAGTGGACGCCCAAAACAGGTGATTACCGACGAAAACATCAATTCACAAAATGATCTTGAATGACCGTAAAAGGAAACTGAATGAAATAGTTATCAACTGGTCGGGCACATCATATCATTCATGAATATTTGTGTAAGAGAAAGCCCTGTGCAAAGTGGGTGCCGCACGAGCTCAATTTTGACCAAAAACAAAGAAGAGTTGATGATTCGGAGCAGTGTTTGGAGATGTTCAAGCGTAATTAGCTCGAGTTTTTTCATCATTGGAGAATGAATGAAACATCTTCTTCTTCTTCTTCTTTGGCGTAGGCTCCGCTTACGCGATTATAGCCTCGCCAACAATAGCGCGCCACTCGTTTCTTCTTCTTGCTGTTTGGCGCCAGTTAGAAATACCAAGTGACACCAGGTCGCTCTCCACCTGATCTTTCCAACGGAGTGGAGGTCTCCCTCTTCCTCTGCTTCCACCAGCGGGTACTCCATCGAATACTTTCAAAGCTGGAGCGCTTTCATCCATTCGGACGACATGATCTAGCCAGCGTAGCCGCTGTCTCTTTATTCGCTGAGCTATGTCAATGTCGTCGTATAGCTCATCATTCCATCGTCTGCGGTGTTCGCCGTTGCCAACGCGCAAAGGACCATAAATCTTCCGCACAACTTTTCTCTGGAAAACTCCTAAAGCCGACTCATCGGATGTAGACATCGTCCACGCTTGTGACCAATTATATCGACATCATCGGCATACGCCAACAATTGCACACTCTTGTAGAATATTGTGCCTGGTCTGTTTACCTCTGCAGCTCGCATTATTTTCTCCAGCATCAAATTAAAGAAAGCACACGATAAAGAGTCTCCTTGTCTGAAACCTCGATTGGTATCGAATGGCTCGGGGAGGTCCTTCCCAATTCTGACCGCGCTTTTGGTATTATCCAGGGTCAGTTTACAAAGGCATATGAGTTTCGTGGGGATATCAAATTCAGACATAGCGGCGTAGAGGCATTTCCTTATCGTGCTGTCGAAGGCAGCTTTAAAATCGATAAAAGGGTGGTGTGTATCGATTCTTTTCTCTCGGGTCTTCTCCAAGATTTGGCGCATGGTAAATATCTGGTCAATGGTGGATTTTCTAGGTCTAAAGCCACACTGATAAGGTCCAATCAGTTTGTTGACGGTGGGCTTTAGTCTTTCACACAATATGCTAGATAAGGTCTTATATGCGATATTAAGGAGACTTATCCCACGATAATTGGCGCAGACCGTGGGGTCTCCCTTTTTTTGGATTGGGCAGAGCACACTTAGGTTCCATTCGTCAGGCATGCTTTCTTCCGACCATATTTTGCAAAGAAGCTGATGCATGCTCCTTGTCAGCTCTTCGCCGCCATATTTGAATAGTTCTGCCGGTAAGCCATCGGCTCCCGCTGCTTTGTTATTTTTTAAGTGGGCAATCGCTATCCGAACTTCTTCATAGTCGGGTGATGGCACTTCTATACCATCGGCATCGATTGGGGTTTCGGGTTCGCCATCTCCGGGGTTTCCATTTTCACTGCCATTGAGCAGTTAGAAATACCTAAGTATACTCTGGACATCTGTCACCAGATTACCTCCATTGTCCCTACATGACTTTGCTCCGGTCTTGAAACCTTCTATAAGTCGCTGCATCTTCTCATAGAATTTTCGAGCATTACCCTTGTCGGCCAGCTTCTCAATCTCTTTATACTCACGCATTTCCGCCTCTTTCTTTTTTCGTCTGGAAATGCGTCTCGCTTCCCTCTTCAGCTCTCGGTATCTATCCCACCCCGCACGTGTTGTGGTCGATCGCAAAGTTGCGAGGTAGGCAGTCTGTTTTTTCTCCACTGCAGTTCGACATTCCTCATCATACCAGTTGTTTTTCTGGCATTGCTGAAAACCAATTGTTTCCGAAGCAGCGGTACGCAATGAATTTGATATTTCGTTCCATAGCTCCCTTATACCAAGTCGCTGATGAGTGCTCCCAGAGAGCAGGTGTGCTAGCCGAGTAGAAAACTTGCTGGCTGTCTGCTGTGATTGCAGCTTTTCGACGTCAAACCTTCCTTGTGTTTGTTGACGGGCGTTCTTTGCCACACAGAGGCGGGTGCGTATTTTTGCTGCTACAAGATAATGAGCCGAGTCGATATTTGGCCCTCGGAACGTACGCACGTCTAGAACACTGGATACATGTCTTCCGTCTATCACAACGAGATCGATTTATTTGCGTGTTTTATGATCTGGGGACAGCCATGTTGCTTGATGAATTTTCGTATGCCGGAATCTGGTACTACAGACAACCATATTTCGGGCCCCGGCAAAGTCAATCAGCCTCAGCCCGTTGAACGAAACATAGTTCCATCATTTCCGACGAAGTCCAATCGACAGTCATCCGAGTGGACTGCACACGATGAATCCGCTCCGAAGAGTGGAAAAACGGAAGAGTCGGCTGGCACGGTTATGATGTCCCTATTTTGGGATGTGCATTGAATAATTTTCATTGACTACCTTGAAAAGTGAATGACCATCAACAGCAATTATTACATGGCGTTATTGGACCTTACGAAGGACGAAGTCGTCGAAAAACGGCCCCATTTAAAAAAAAAGAAAGTACTGTTTCACCAAGACAATGCATCATGTTACAAGACGAACTGCTTCCGCATCCACCATATTCTCCAGATCTGGCCGCATCCACGATATTTCCGTTCTCAGATCGGACGGAACAGAAAAAATTGGCTATGGTCAAAATATGGTCAAAAAGGCTAATGAAGCTTCGTGAGCTAAAAAAAAAACAGCCAAAGACGTAGCTGGCCATCTAAGCGTACAAGGTAGGCTATACGGTAAAGGCGAAGGGAAAAAAGATTTGCAACATGGTCATTTCCGAGTGCACTCTTTTCTTTACGTCGAACATAATTCCCGCATGTAACATCCAGTGCTTTTCAGTTTCAACCACAAGGAACTTTATATAACTATTGTGATTGGAAGTACTTAAAGAAATTAAAAATGCTGAAACATTTTATTTAAACTTTACAGCAAAGCAACACTAATTTCTACAATTAATAATTTCTTATAAAATATCCAAATATAAAAAAAAATCATAAATACGACAATTTATTATATTTTATTTTTTTGTAGTAACATAAAGAGGGGAGAGAGACGCATCGGGAGGAAAGAGAGAGCCTGTAATTCGTGAGTAGGAAGAACTCGTTAACCCGGGAAAACCTCGAAAACTCTTTAAAAAACGTAGACGATGATATAAACTCTCTATCACTCGACTATGAGGAATTTCAAATCCAAGCTCATAACAAAAAATGGTCTCTTCTCGATGCCATATGAGTCATCTGACGCTGCGCAGCTGCCAAAACCTCTCGAGAGAACAGGGATGGGAAGATAAATTCCATCACAAACAATAAGCGCTTTAGCCGTTTAACTCATCTAACTTCACTTCATTCCTCCTAAACCAGTAAGTACCATTGTCAAATTAATCTTATTAAAGCTGTTACACCGATTGCCACCATTTCAAACGGAAAATCTAATCCTTTGCCTGAAAACTCAAACCGTGTTATTAAACTTCAACAACCGGTAGCTGAGACAACTTCGAAAAAGCTTGTTGTATTCTCTGCAATAACATCTGTTTTTGTCTCAAGATTTGATGGAGATACATCCGCCGAGGATATAAAGAATTACATTTCATCCAAAATTAAAACTGAAAATTTAGTTATTAGAAAATTTAATTTTTCATATGAACGAAACAGCTCATCTTTCAAAATTGATATCAATTTGGAACGTTACTAATAGTTCTTTTCGGCCTTCTGACGCTTTTGTTCTTGAACACTAATACAAACCTAAAAGAAATAATAATTTGGCTAAAATTCCGCTTTAAAAAAATGTTCCAAAATCTGCTTTAAGTCTATAAGTCTGTAATAAAAAAACGTAAGAGATTTGAATACTAAGTTAACTAACTTGCATTTCAAAAGTCTCGAAAATAATTGTAATTATTCTACTGAAACTGGGCTTAAACCCCCTATTTTTGACTCGGAGATTCTTCCCACTACTTGTAAAATTTTTCGTAAAAGCAATGAAACCATAGTCGGTAGTGGAGTACTTTTTGCTGTAGACTCCTCGATTCTTTCTGAAGAGGTTAGCCTTACTTTTGCAGAACCAGCTGAATTTAAGTGCTCTGGACTATAAGTTGAAGAACTAATACACATTTATTTTATATTTATATTCCTCCTCACATCATACTATTAAAATCTATTAACGTACTTGTAATGATGAAAGAAACTTATTCAGTGTTTGCTTTGGGCCTCATTCTTCAAGAGCATGTTTTTTTTTAAACGACGAACCTCAACCAACCGAGGGGCGTACCTGATGGATAAAAGTAAAATTCAAATAGACAGGTGACTGAAACCAGGTACAGTCCGGACTGTCCTGAATCCGAAACCGATCGCTGAATGTCGCAGTTACACTTGCCTCTTATACAAACATCTCAATGGGTCGTAAATTTCAATGTTTGTATTGCATAAGCACAAGGAAAGAGGCCTTAAGTATCTAGATGATCTTAAAGGAATACTAAAGTTATGCTCGCTAAGTAGGAATGGATTATTGGTAATACCTCTCATCTGCTTAGTTAAAAATAAAACTCCAAGCCTCTCTCGCCGACTATGGAATGAAGGCAGATTAATAAGTCTTAATCGGCTTTTATAAGGAGGGAGATTTTTATTTGCATCCAAATGTAAATTCTTTAACGCGAATCATAAGAATTGTTTCTGTACAACGGAACCATATTCCATAATGGGCCTAACGTGTGAAGTGTAGAGTAATTTGGTAATATAAGGGTTATTAAACTCCTTAGCCCACCGTTTAATAAAAGCTAGGACTCCTTTCGCCTTATTATTTTTGAATAAGGGGAATAGTAAGGGACCGAGATGACTTCCTCGAGGTACACTAGATGTTACTGATATTTCACCTGAAGTACTACAGTTAAAAATTGCTGTCAAATATGATGAAATCCATTTGAATAAGAATGGTGGAAACTCAGACATATCGAGTTTATAATGAAGTATTGAATGTGTCAAATGTTTTACTGAAATCTGTATAAATAACATCGGTTTGATAACCATTTTTAAATATAATGGATGACACTAAGTGAGCTAGTTGGTCAGTTATAACAGCTTCAAAGATTTTGGGAATAGACTATAACTTTGCAATGCCACATAGTTTATGATACAAGATCTACTACCAGATTTATACAGAGGTAAAATGTATGACTCTTTCCATACCAAGGGAAATATATTTTTTTTGATTGAAGAATTGTATATGTTCGTTAACGGTAGATAGAGAATCCACACAAAACTGAAATACACTACATGGGATATTATCTGGACCGAATGTAAATAATAGTGTTAGAGTGTTAAGGGGTTAGAATATTCGGAAAATAGATTTTTTTCTTTCAAATGATACACTATGGTCTCAAAAATGTTATCCCAAAATATTATGACAGATAAAAATTTCTAAATGCCCCACTTTCGTTCTCTAGTTGAAGGCCGTCCGGTTGGCAGGGAGCCTCCTCAAAACTTTAAACACTTTTATCTCAAAACCGCGCCTTTCAAGTTGACCGGAAACATAACTCAAACAATTTACAACAATACATTATCTGCAGAAGTACGTAGGATTTTTTTTTTGCATAGTTTTTTTTTATTAACAAATTTCGAATAATTTTTAGGCTAAATTTTTATTTTTTCCTTAAGAGACCCGTCATTTTGTCAAATATGCATATATTGAAAAAATCCTACGTACTGCTGTAGCTATTGCTATTTACAAGCGGAAAACTTATTAAAATAAAAAGAATTATTGGAACTGTGTGTCCGGCCGTGGTTCCCGATAAAATCATTATAGGGAGAACGCTGTATAGCTGGCATTTTTAAATTAATTTTTCTTAAAAAATAGTTATAATCAGTTAATTATATGTATAATTAAAGCCTTTTGCTAAAAATCAGATTTTTTAATAGTTTTCCCTAAAAAAATCTCAAAAAAGGCCTATTATGTGGCCCTCTAGAGTGGCCTAACCTCTTAAGGTGGTAATACAAGAAACAGATTGTGTGATTGGAAGTGTACTTGGCGCATAATTAGATTCGAAAAAGTCTACGAGCATATCCGGTCCTACAACAATCTCTAGAAATTACATCATTCATTTTCATAGATGATGGAAATCCATAAGTCTTT
This sequence comes from Neoceratitis asiatica, assembly GCA_030068015.2. NCBI lineage: Eukaryota > Metazoa > Arthropoda > Insecta > Diptera > Tephritidae > Neoceratitis > Neoceratitis asiatica. The sequence continues at coordinate 40,351,433 of CM061526.1, read as the reverse complement.
CGTTTCGAATGATCGAAACTATATAATGACCTCGAGTTTGCGGTAATATTGTAATGAATTTTTTGAACCATATAGTGACTTCAACCGTGGCAAATAAAGATAATAAATTGAGAAGTCAGAATTAGGCGGGATGTATCTGCTTACAATATATACTCTTGTTTATGTGGCGTATTCGAAATTACATCGCTTCAGATTTCGCAAAATTAATTTCGTCATCGAAAGATCAATCTGAACACCATAAGTACTCCACCACCAATGTTATTTAAATGGTCATCTCTGAAGATTTCAAAGTTTCTACCAGGAGTTCAGAGTTGAGTACCGAATGTTCAGTCAAGTTTCAGTGAAGACTAAGATTTTATATTCGCAGTTTAAACTGCGCAGGTATACGTCTTTGAGCTTAGTGTTCAAATCTTTTATATTTTGGTAATAGACGTTTATATTACAGTTATCATCCATTAAAAAAAATTTTTTTTTTGCTCTGAGGAAGCAGGTAGGCGTGCTACATTGTCACGAGAAATACGCTGCTTTTTCTGAAACTCACGCACAAATGCACCATTTGGCCAAAAAAAGAATTTAAAAGAGAATCGAAACTAATGGTCGATACATCAATTTTAAATGAAGATATGCTGATATCTTAACTAGTCGGCTTAACTTTGTCCAATATATATGAACGCAAATCATCCGCAGTATTATCATTCGAGGATCGAGACACAAAAACGGATGTGGTTGATGAAGAAGTAGAGGAAGCTGCTATTTTGGTGAGGGCGGAGAAGAAATGCACTTAAATGATTTAAATACATCTTCATATTTTTTAAACTTTTCATTAAGAATTTTCAAATCCTTACCACTCCTTGTGGTTTTGAAAAGTTTGAATATGTCTACCTCGACATTTCTATATTTTTGGTAAGACCAGCGAAGACCTTTGCCATCATTGATAAGGTTGAGAACACGACCGTATAAACTATCACATTTAGTCTGATCGTTACTGCTGAGAAAGTAACACGTATTCTGGATATCATTGGATTACTTTACCTTTTTTGTTTTTGTTTTTTGTTTTTCATATCAATAAGTGAAAAATCAATCAAGACAATAACAATTCATATACGAGTATAACTGTGAATGAAGCAGAAAAATAACAAACCGTACCTTCATCCTACGCCGACAAAAATCAAAAACAATTATTATGCCATTCTCGACAATGAATCAGAAAAATGTGACGAAAAGGTGATCAAAAAAATTTCAGCGTGAAAACTTATTCAATAATATCCATAACAATATCGAAAAACATTAGTACTTCAAAATACAGCTGGTTCAACAAATAATATTTATAAGGAAAATAATGCTAAATACAAAAACAACTTAAATGTATATGAAATTCATTCAAAACATATAAATTAACTATTAAAAGACGGACAAAATTAAAAATTAAAGAATATAATCAAAACAAGCGGGATATACTTTTGCCTAATTTAGATTACTATATAAGAATGCATGACAATATCATAAAATTAAATGGGAATCCCTAGGTAGACATGGTGCCACAACTGCCAAAATTTCTTCAATAGTACTGCAAATTGCCATCTTCCACAAGAGCGAAAATTGCTCACTATCGGAGGAGCCTCGATAAGTAAACGTGCAGAATAAATTAACTCAATCTCTCAATCATCACAAAAGGTGTAAATAGTAGAAGCAATTTATATATACTTTAGAAGAGTTGATAATGTGGTTTTGATTTTAAGTAAACAACTGAAACCGCTCCAAAGGCAAGTAGAAGCACAAAAGAAGAATAAATGTTATATGCACGAAACTAATCTCTAAACACAAGCTAAAATTTCTAAATTACAATTTCTTCAGAAACACCCATCGAGCAACAACAATAACGAATTTAAAACCGAGATAAACACGTTATTTGAGAAAATAAAATTACACAACTCCAATCATTATTACATTTTAGCATGAGATCTCAATAGTAAACATACAAATTGCGTCCACTCAGTAAACAATTCTAAAGGTAATAACTTGAACGCTTGAAATTGAAGAAGCAAGAAATTCGATTAATTGTTTGAACTGTATTGACCACAAAAGTGATCACCAAGCTATCCAGATAATGGCTACTTGTCGCAGTGATCATAGTTTTGATTTATTTGGTGTCCACACTCTATACACTAGATTACAAAAAACAAAAAGTGGGACAAATTTTGTAAGGCAATAAATATGAATATGCAAGAAGCAGTAATACCAAATAATAGAAATCTTAGTAATTCTGAAATAGACAAATATTTATCTAAAATTAATGACATAATGATCAAGGCAATATACAAAAACGTACTAAAACTGAAAAATATTCCCATCACCAGATTGCTTGCTAACTCACCAGTGATTAAACGCTTGATAAAAGAAAAAAGTAAAATTCTCTCCATTATCATAAAATGTAACCGTCTTGAAATATATTTAACACAAAACAGTTTCAAACTAACAAAAGTAAAATCAAGGCTCACAAAACAACTGATTAACGAAAATATAAAAATTCAATTGAACAAATAGCTAGAAAACAAACTTGAAGCTGTAGATGTAAAAAATCCTTGGATATTTTCAATTGATAAAAAAAAAAACGTTTCTTTATTAAGATAATAAAGTAATAATCGAATGAATATTCGATCAGATTACTCGAGTACTATTTATGAAGCAGGTTTAAATCCTAGTCAGTTTGAAATTGATTCATCAACAAACAATTCTATCGTAAAATAAAAATAAAACAGGATTTGAAAGATATTATAGGCTGTCATTTCAAAGATATTCACTCAGTTAAAAATTTGATTGGAAATCCATCACAATGTATGGTTGAAAATACTTTCACACAAATTTTAGAAATCAATACTAGATATGAAATAATCTAACACATATCTAAACAGAAAATTATTTCCTTACAACAAATGATTTGGTGATTTGGTTTGATGATTTCAAACCTTAAAAAAAAATCAACAAAAAAATTTACCCATAGCATTTACTCGAGATCATTGCACATTATTTAACAATTAACTTAACAATTAGCACAAAATATATGAGGTAGTGAATATTATAAAAACAAAGAAATTTTTAGAAGAAAATAAACTAATTAGCCATAATTAATTCGGTTTCAAATATAAGTGTTCCACTTTCCACGCAATTAATCTTCTAGTCTCCGATATTAATCGGAGCTGGAACAAAAACCAAGTAGCTTGATAAGGTTTGCATTAAAGGATTAATCACAAAAATTTTAAGTTACAATTTCGCCTTACATTTGCTTGTCCTCATACAGAACATGATTTCAACAACATTATTACTAAAAAGTTAGAAATGCAGAGAAACAAATGCAACAGCACAGTTTAAGAGGCAATGTTATATATGCAAGCTACAATCAGGCGTTAAGCAAAATAAATTAGCGAGAGACAACAAAATGCATAAGCAAACAAAATAAAGAAAATAAAATGTAATACTCTCTCTTCTAAATTAATATATATGTATGTATGTATTGATTTCCCGAACGTTGAATTTAACGATCTTAATAAGGCTTTATCAAAATTATTACAGTTTAGATTCTTTGAAAATTTGATAAAAACGCCGCACATTTTAACTTAATTGTATTTAACTTTTTTGAACAATTTGTTCTAAACGCATTTGTGTTTATAAAAGACCTTCTCAACCATGGTACACTAATGAACTCAGAGTTTTGACAATTAAGAAAACACACACACTTCAACTAATTAAAATAGTAAATTTTGCGATACAAGCTCTTAATTTTAAATCGAACATGGTATAGTACTTATTTTTACATAATTAAACACAGTTTATTAACAAATTCTAAATCACTTTATGATTTCGTAAACTCTCAACGCAAGGTATCTGGATTTCCTTCTACTATGATGCTTCAAAATAAAATTTCAAGTGAGAATCTGATAATTCCTAATTTGTTCCCTATTTTTTTTTTAATCTAATTATTCTTCAAACTCTTAAGTTATTTCTTAGTATCCTTACATACTATATAAGGATTACTTTGTTCTTATACCTAACATACAATATAGTCCGACGGTGTACTTCTCTATATAAAGTTTTAAAAAAGTCACTTGCACTAAGTATAGTTACGAACCCTTGACTCATTCATTCAATTTATCATCAGCAATTCCATTTATTTGGAAATAATTCAGCCCTATTCTGCATTTCGACTCGAATCGAAATTTTCTCCGTTCGGCGGATTTGGTATTCTGCGTTACGTTTCGTTTCGATCATTCTTCGAAACTTTCGATTCCATCCAATTTTATGTATTCTGCATTTCGATCGTAGCTACGTTTTTGTACGTTGTAATTTAGTTGGCGGAGAACAGTTTGATTGTATATTTTTGTGTACTTAAGTACAATAATTTTAACAAAAATATTAATAAAACATGATTTTGATAATTGGAAAAGTCATAACGATGTCTTTTTTTTTTAGTTTAATTTGTTTAATGATGCTTTTTGATACAACATAAAAACAACATGAAAAATTAGAGTTTTGAAATAACATTGCCGCCAATAAAAGACTCCATGATTTCGAGAAAGTTGTATAATGGCATTGACACTGTTGAGTGACACATTCCTATGTTATAATCTGCCGAACACTATGTTGGTAACTACCTTCCGTAAAAAATCGCAAATCTGCTACTATTCGATTAGGTGGAGATAATCATGTCAAAGTACTAAAGTACTTGATTGAGTTTCTTGCGAAAAACTATTCAGGACATACTTGAAAGCATCTTTATTAAGTTTGAAGTTTGTTATATAAAAGATTACCAATTAAAAACTCAATTTCATAAAATTCATCACTCATCTGAAATTGATAACTCTTGTCTCGCAATCCTCATGAAATATCGTACAGGCTATCTCGTTAACCATTAAAAATACGATTTTATTTAAATTTATTTGAATTGTACAAAAACTCTTTGCATTTGTTTGCTTTGTTTTGTTTCAATTTCGCACATTCACATGCAACCAGCTGACTTCGAAAATATATTCTCTCTTCCTCTTCTTCTTTCGATTCGATCGTAACTCAGAATACCTAATTTCGATTGTGGCGGAGCGGAAAGCGGGAACGTAATCGAAATGTAGAATAGCCCTGAATTATTTATAATACCACTTCATAATAATGGAAGCAGATCTTAGGAAGAAAATGACGGAGGTGTAGCTAAACTCTCTACAATTCCTAAATTATTTGAATAACTTATCACTGATCATTTGAGTCATTCAATCTCATATATTTCAACACATTCCTAACATGGCTTTCTTAAAGGAAAATCTAAAATTACCAATTTATTTGAATTCTCTTCTTAAATCATCAATGCGTTCAGAGAGAACAGCTGCGCTGATGTAATATATACATACCGACTTCAGCGAAACTTTTGATAAAGTGTGTCAATCGTTGCTAATCAAGAAACTTGACTTACTGGGTTTCCAACCAAAATTTTTTATAATGGATCTCCTCATACCTGTAAGATCGAACTCAAAGAGTCGAGTTTAAAATTTCTATTTCAGATTCCATTAATGCTTCTTCAGGGGTGCCCCGGGGTCTAGGCCCTATTCTGTTTTCACTATTTATCAATAATATTTCTTCTGAGATAAAATTTTCATAAATTTTAATGTATGCGGATGATGTAACCCTTATAAATCTTACACTTCGACAAATGAAGGCGTCTTGCTACAAACAAACCTAAACAGCATGGTGTAAAATAAGGCAAATGCCCCTAAAGCTTAATAAATGTAAGGTTATGTTTTTTCTCGCGAAGAGCCATCCAGGCGTAGCTGCCTACACATGAGATAATTTTAGTTTGGAACATGTTCACCGTTTTGTTGATCTGGGTATCACTATGGACACTAAACTGTACTCTACACATTACATTGGTGTGATAGTCAAAAGGCCGAAGGCATCTTGGCATTTGTAAACCGGCGGTCAAAGGAGTCTTTACGCTTTACGAGACTCTCAATATAGACTTACTTCTTGTACTGTCGCCTGAAACGTATTAATTAGTCGTCGGGAAATAACAATAACATGCTAAATTTCTAGGCAAGTTACTCTCTCTTAAATGAAATTTAGAATGTCTAGACATTTTACCCCTTTTTTCTGAATAATTGTAAAACGAATTTTGAATTTCTCGACCAGTTACATTGTTTGTACCTTGATTTCATCTATTATTATAGCGGATTTGGCATATCTGACTCATTCTAAAAGCAGTCAGCAATAACTCGATATATGTAAGCGAATTGTGGAACGAAATTTCAAGCTCGTTCCGTCGTTACAGAAACAATTAATTTTAGACTACGGCGGAAAAAGAGCTGGTGCGATGAGGATTGTCCTACCACCGTACAACAGTGGAGAGAAAAAAGATTGCATACCTGATGAAAGCTATTCAAACTTAAAAAAGAGAGTTACCGAGATGTGTGAGTATGAAGACTGAATAGCTGGACGACAGAGGTAATGCTCGAAAATTCTATAAAAAAAGAAATGCGGTGACTTACAGCATGTTTCAAGATAAGAGCATACGGATGCAAGAACCAAGGAGGTAGTATGGTGACCAATGTCTAAAGCCTTTTGAGTTTATCACTTCTGAAACGTGCTGAAAGGAAGTGCAAATGCAATATCCGAATCCCCAATCGATGACGTCGAAAACATTCCAATACCCAAATAGCGATTGCCGCTTAAAGAGTAATAAGACGGCGGAAGTGGCTTACCAGCAGATCTATTTAAATATTTAAATACTGGCAAAGTGCATGCATCAGCGTTTTTAAAAAAAGTGTATTCTGTCCAACCCTTAAAAAGCGGGCCTTAGCGGTGGGGCATTAGACCTGGCGCTATTGACCAGATTTTCACTATTTTTAACATGATGAGCCACATACAAATTAAAATTGAAATAATAAAAAAAAAAAAAAATTTTATGTTCTCTCTCTCAGCCAATAAATTATTTAATTCACTTTGTTAATTATTAATAAGTAGAAATATCATTTTTTTTTAATTACTTCTTTTTTCAAGCAAAACAACACATTAATTTGTTTGTCAATTGAATGAACATTTTCCTACAGGCTGCATTGTTACGCATACGGATCAGCACAGATAGCACTTTCAGTAAATAAGTGTACTTTGAATATGGTTTGCTTTGTAACCACATCCGTTTTCAAGTTTTTCTACAGAGAAATAAAGAGAACGATGTTGTATTGTTCTTGTGACAGGATGTTTTAAGTGCTACTTATTTACATGTGCTATGTATATGTACATACATACATGCATATATATACCTAGTTTATATGCACCAGAGCCTTTCTCAGGACTCGGCCCACGGAGGGGATTCACCTCTTTTGATATAGATTAAATTAATTAGGAAAGAAAAAACTCACTTCTTTTTGAGTATATACATACATACATATAATATAAGGACGGTATGCAAAATATTTTCCATTCAGTTTTATACAATGAATTTATTATTATAGTAATATACGTAAGTAACATTTAGCAATCAAAAAATAACTTTAAAATATTTTTAATGCATTCTTTTTCAAAAGTGGTTTTATAATTATAATTTAATCTGAATTTTATTAAAATATTTTTTATTTTAACATAGAGTTATTCCTGGTGTAAGGATGTATTGCCAATAATAATTCACGGAAAAAATTCTTTTAATACCAAGTCAATTCTACATCCACGTTGCAGTGAATGTAATAGAAGCAAATACATTCAAACCATCTTCTTTCACTGTAGACCTCAAGTAAGATTTTAAGCGGCATAGCGTGGAAAAAGATTTTTCATTTGCCGCGTGGTAACGGGCAAAACTATCATGCTTCGAAGAATTTGGTGGACACTTGTGAAGGCGTCTTTTTGACAAATGTCTAGGGCTTAAGGAGATTTCGGATTAGGATTTCGGTACTGTGATTCGTTCCCTCCAAATTTGAAATATTTATCCATGTTTTCCAGGAACATATCTTGCAAAATTGGAGTACTTGATTGGAGCAAAGGACAAGCAAAATTTGCTAAGATGACCCGATTTTAAAAAAATCGAAACTGTAGATGCATTGTGAATTATACCTAATATGTGGTGTAGATTTTAGGGTCATAATAATCTTCAACGATGAAGGTAATACGTTGCAGCGTTGCGTCTTCCTTCGAGCAATTCTTGATTTTTCAATTGGAATTTTGTGTTCAAAATATATTTAAATCACAACGAATATGAATAATTCGTAGACTTTCAGGCACACTTGAATAGTACTAATACTTTTAGAACAACTGCTGAATCCATTTTTATTCAAATAATACTGAAACACAGTATTTTTGTATCAAATAATTAGAAAAATAAAACTTTTCATATACAAAAATTTCAATGCAGATCCAAACTAATTATGTAATTCGCATAATTCGAATTTGCACACAAAACCTCAGTACGCACGGCCCTGGTGTACATACATGCATATTTATCAAAAGTACATACATATGTATGTTGTAGTTCATATATCACCATTTGTATGTTTTTCATATCAGTGTGCCGTTATGTTTAACATACGCCTACTTAAACAACCCCAGAAAGAAAAACACATATTTGGTTAAAAATATTAATGTATGTGCATCCTATTAAGGATGTACTCGTATACAATATTTTTTACAGAATGCACATATATGTACATAGGAAAGGGTTTCGAATAACCCCTCTAGGAAAATTTTCTGAGCTCCTTATTATTTAAATTATACTTAAATCATATACGAAACTAATTTCAAATTACCGTTATATCATTTATATAGTTTATTTTAAATACATTTTTTCTCATAGTCCTCTGTAATGACGAAGACTTACATATGTACAGCTTGCTTTACAATAATTTGTGGCTTATATGTATTTTCAAGAGCGATCTGGAAATATGAAAATAAGTTTGATTGTAAATTTCTTTGATACTTCTTCGCTTTGGATGTGTCGCAATGTTTTGTTCTAGTAAGTTTAAGGAAACCAAAATCAGATTGTATTGTACAAAGAATAGCAAATAATATAAGGCTGTGCCTTCAACTTTCCCAAGATCCAATTTCTCAATGCAGGTTGTTTGGTCTGCGGACAACGATTCCACTATTCTGCCACCACAGATACCTTTAACGGTGATCTCTACTGTTTAGTTGAATCGTTAATATCATTCAATAAAATTTAGTAAAAATACATTTGCTTACATCTCTTGTTAGTACATCATTCGTATTAAATTATTAATATATTATAAATTTTAAACAACTTTTGTTTTGTTGACCACAAATCATATGTGTTTCATACTTACTGATTCTTACTTGTTGAAATTTCCTCAACACGACACGCAATATCTCCTCCACATGAAATGTCAAAACTACGCTCTCTCGTTGCAAGTTTAAGTGTCCTCTTACCTCATCGAATACAGAGTAGTAAAAATGGGTTCGCCGAACTGAAATAATAGAATGATTCTCTATGTCTAGGAAATGCATATTATGCAAATATTTCTTATGGAATTGTGATAGAGATCGAGAGCACCTCCGATGCAAAATTGTAACATATTCCAGTGAAACAATAACAACCACATGGCACAGGGTTGCCTTTTTCTTCTTGCAATATGTGGAAAATAAAAGAAACCATTTACTACAATTAGGCGAAAAGGAAATTTTGAAGGCCTTTTACTCCTTAAAAACATGGGCATTAAAAATAATTTTATCGTAAATTTTAATAAAATTGTTATATAGTATATTCGAAATTATTAATCTGTTGTCGTTATATGAAAGAGGGATGTTTTCGTTATTAAACGGATGATAATTTCAATGCCGGGCTAAGATACAGTGGCGGACAAAAGTCTACATAAACCCTCCATTTTCGTTGACGTGAACGTCCAAAAAGATTAATGGTAAATTTACCGACACCGTTTATTCCAACTATTTTCCCTCCTCATAAAAAGGCAAAAAATAAATTTTTTAACATAAGATAGTAAAGCAACTAAATTTGTCAATTCTGGGGAAATAATACAGTCCCAAGCTTCAATAAGATGTTTTTTGAGTAATGCTGAGCTGGAAATCTAATTTTTTCTCATTCTTTGCTCAAAAATATCCCTGACATGTTCAATAATATTCAAATCTGGGCTTTGAGTTGGTGTGTGTAGTTCCCTTGGATCATGATAAAGTAACCAATCCTTAAATATATGGGCCCTGTGCTTTGGATTGCTTTGGATCGTTATCCTGTTGCAAGATCCAGCGTGCGCTAAGCTCCAAACTGTCCACCTAAGGCTTCAGATTAACTTCCAACAATGACTTATATTTCAACCGATCCATATTACCCTCAATAAAAACATGCTTTCCAACTCCAGATGCAGCAAGCGCTCCCAAAACCATTACGTTGCCGCCATCATGCTTCAATGTTGGTACTACATTTTTGGAGTTAAGTGCAGTATGTTTTTTTTTCTCCAAACATTTGCTCTTTCATCGTTGCCGAATACGTTGAATTTCGATTTGTCTGTAAACAAGACTTTTTGCCAAAAATCCATTCCCTTGTCTAAATGTCCTTTAGCGAGCTCCAAGCGAAGTTTACGATTTTTTCAGAAATAAGAGGCTTTTTACGTGGCATTCTACTGTGGAAGCCGTTATCGTTCAGAGCTCTTCGAATTGTTCTTAGATGGACACACTTTTTTGATGAGCTTGCGATGTTTTCGGCTAATTTTGGATCAGTAACTTTAGGATCATCATGCATACCCTTCAGAATAAAGGTGATATCTCTTGGAGTCAGTTTATTCGGGCGGCCAACATGCCTATTATTTTCGGTGGATACATTTTTTCCATTGTTTTTTACAATGGTCTGCACCTCTTAAGTTTAAAATTTTTGGAATTTCACCATACGATTTCTTTTCTATTCTGTGCTGAATAACCAAGCTTCTTACGTCAATGGATATTTCTTTACGCGGAGCCATTGTCGATGCTAATGTGTTTAAACCACAACTAAACTCAATACTAGCAAATTAGAAAATATAATTTAAAAAAAAAAACAATATTAAGAAAAGGGTACCTAACCGCCATAACAGCACAGCATATCGACATAACTGTATATTTTGCCGCCACTGTATGCAGCACATTTTCGTTCCTGGTTCGCTGGTTGCAATTAGATGCAAACACGGTAATCAAAAAATTTCCTTTCTTATGCAGCTACACGATAATCTAAAAATTATTCGGAGGTGGATTAGAATTGAGGAGCAAAGCTACTCATACATTAACACATTAACATCTCAGCACTTTACATACATACTTGCATACTAACCATTTCCCTAAGGTCCATAAATATGGAACTTTCCCTGTAACTATGCACATAAAATATGTATGTATGTATGACTAAAACTATAATGATATATTTACATATATGTACATATAATCAAATCATCGTAATTAATCCCTAATTAATTGGCTTACATTCGACGCTATTATTGGGAAGTACATAAATGTATGTACGTACATACCTACTTACATATGTTACATATGTATGTATGTATGTGCCTAACTATAATTTATATATATATATTTACACACATACATATATATATTGAGTAGAATGAGATATATAGAGAAATTATGGTTATTTCTAAAATGAGTTTCTGGAGTTAAGAATAACAAGAGCTACAACAACAACAGTACACTAGCAGAAATTACTTAACTATAACTGTGAATATAAATCATAATAGAAAGCGGATTCCATTAACGAGCAACGAGCATTCAAACTAAAGATGAATAAAACGTCAAAAAGGAACGACCGCAGAATAAATGCGGCTGGCGGCTAGCGGCTACCGGCTCTTGTATCAATGCACTTTGCGGCTGGTTATGTCGGCCGTTTATTTGAAGCGAACGAACAAGCGAGTTATTGGGCTCAACAGCGCTTGTGCCAACAACCTGCATATGTATGTATGTATGTATGTATGTATGTATGTATGTATGTATGTATGTATGTATGCATTTCAGCCGAATAGCAAAACGCCTGCCCCCGCAGTTCAATTTGGAATACAAAAATAGATTTCCAAAAAAAAAAAACGTAAAAACAATTTAAACTCGACTGAATTGGAATAAGCACTAGAAGAAGAAGAAGAAGAAGAATAAGAAGCCGTGTGAAAAGGGTGCAGATTAGTGGGAAATGGGTAGCAGAAATTGCTCGATGGAAGATATAAACAAGTGCATACATATGCTATGTACATACATACATATATACAAATTGGCTTACATGAAAGCATGCCTGCGTGAATAAGTGAAATATAGTTTTATATTAACTCAGCATTACTATTTCTTTGGTTGAATTGGGGACGGTCCATTCACGTCACCTGCAAGATGCAAATCTGAAATGCCAACCAACCAGCCAACCGACTTGGAACGCCTCACGCAATGAGGCAATGCTGCTACTGCCACTGTTGTTGCGGTAGTTCTTGTTTTTGTTATTGTGCGCGATCTATACACAAAAAAAAAATGCATTGCGTGAATGGGCGAGAGAATGCGTGGAGCCTATAATTTTAGTGTGTTATGTGCATCCCGTAGCGAACTGGACCATTACTGTCTGGCTGAGGTCTATCGATAGATAGGCATCAACGTCACATTAATTGCCTTTGATTGCCTCGAATGCTTCTAGTGCTGCCGTTATAACACGCAATGGTACATACGTACATACATATTTATGTACATACATACATTCCCTGCAAAAATTTGTGGACTATATGGTCCATTGGAGTACCTATTGGATTAATCCACTAAAGTCAGCGTTGGACCAACTCATATCTCGAGTCAGCTTGCTGGCCGATCACTGCTCGTATTTTAACCTTCACAATTACTATGCAAAGTTACTGACAGTTACTGAGTCAGTTTCGCTTCGTTGGTGAGCTCTGCTGGTAAGTACAGAAACGAAAAGGGAACAAACTGAAATATGTTACACATATATTTATTAGTAATAAATTTATTTATTTATATAATAAATAATATGTTTTAGTAACTTTTCACCAAAGCAGATTGTATTCCAAACTAAAAAGTACGCTCGAATCTAATTCTCTGTATGTACTTCTTGGAGTAATTGTAATTTTGTGGAGTAGTTTCAAAACTAATTTCGTGCAAGTACTCCAATGAGTACCCCGTTGTTATATAGAGAATGAGTATATGGTCCAGCCCTGGGACATTATAATGTTAATTGAAACATATTTTTTGTATGGATTGTGAGTGGTTTTGGAGTAATCTATTGTTCGCGTGGAGTATATATTTCACACGTGCATGGAATACTTGCATTGTTTGCAGAGTTATAGCACACTCATACACTCCCACCCAGTCTACAATATTCTGCAGCCACTTGCCACTCGCCACTCCATGCTGCTGTGCCACAGTTCTAACATTTCCTGCATTAAATAAATTGTGTCGGTTGTGTTGTGCTATTGATTGCCGGTCGATCCGTTCAGGCTTTTCACCCATTAGTCCCTCTAGGCATAATTTCTGTGCCTGTGGATATACATAGATACTCTCATATTGCAGCGTATATGCGTATGTTTTAATGTATTCACATATTTACTTATATACTTACAACATTATTTTGCAAGTATACGTACGCACACGCACTTCTCCACTCCGCCACTACCAAACCAATACTCTCGCTTACAACGCACTGCGCCGTCGTCACATTCGCCTTTGCATTCATTTTTTGCTGCATTTGTTGCTCTATTACTAGTATTCGCTGCTTTTGTCGCTCGTCGCGTCGTTGCTGTTTGCTGTTTACTATTGGTGTTGCCGTCGATTTTTAGACACGATTTCCGGGTCAATGACTTTTCCATTTCTCCATTGAATAGTGCGTTTGTATATACATATTTATTTTGTGTACGACGATGGCCGTTTGCGCATGGACAACTATTTGACGTGATCGGTGAGGGCACATCGGTGAAAGTTATAGAGGAAGAAAAATCATAATCAAAACGAGCGAGCAAGCAAGCAAGCACTTTTGTACTTAGAAGTGAGTATGACGACTACGCGAGTCACAACTGTGAAAACGAGATAAATAAAATGTTAGTTTAGCGAGTAATCAGCTGAGTCAGTTTTACTGAAAAAATTAAAACGTACATAGCTGGTTGCTACGTTACAAACATCAGTAAAGGCATCGTCAAGCGGTGACATCGTAAAGTCCTACAAGTAGAAAAACTAGCATATACACAAATTTTTCAGCCAGGTATGTAATAAGTCTCATTGAAATTAATGGTGCATTTTTATATTTTATATTATTAAACTAAATATAAGCCCCCTAAACATACATATGTAGTTAAAACATTTCCCAAAGACGGCAACACACTCAACGAAAAACTAGCGGTTTTGCTCAAAATTAAGGGAAATATAGTAAAACAGCACATAGGCAAACCGCGATTCGTGCCTGCCGTTTGCGCCTATCCCCAATTTTGCTTTTTCATTCTATTCTATTCTTATTGCAATTTCTGCTCTTCATACAGCCTTCTGTCTGTTAAACATGTATTTGTGGAAGAGTGAGTCTGGGTGTGTGAAAAATATGAATTTTTTTCTTGTAGACCTGTACAATGAGCGGTGGTAATTTTTCATTTACCTAGGGCTCTCATATGGAGATTGTGATAGCTCAGTAGCTACATATGTTTTTGGCTAATTTCAGCAATACTAGCGGTTTAATTATTTCTAGAGTCTATATTTTTATAATTTGGTCCGAAGTATGTAAGTACCATAAGACACACCAAAATTCATACCGATCGCATCAGAATGGCGATCATTTCGCATGCTACTCACGTAAATTCAAATAAGTATTCACACTTCAATCGTCAAAATTGAATTTTGCATTTTCCAATAAATCTGATAATGTTCATGAAAGGTATAAAGACTTCGGCATGGTCGAAGACAGCACCACTTTTTTCTTATGATTAATATTATGTTTTAGTTGTAAATTTTGAAGTATACATTCAATGAATGCAGGAAAACACCAATATTGAAAGCTATGGCTACGAAGATGTAATAACTGTAAAATCAGTTACTTTCGTTTCCCAAAATTCATTTCATTTATCGTACACTAAGGAAAAGACCAAAAATGTATCAGGTTATGTTCTTGAATTGTGAATGTTAAACAAAATTCTGACTAACATACACATAGTTGTTGGAAAGGGTGATCCAAGTAGAGGTACTTTTTTTTCGTATCCTTTTCTTGTTGTTTGGCCTTTCATCATGGGACTTTATTAAGAAAACTCACGTTCTGAAAGCAATGTGTTTCGCGCGCTTCGCTCAACATAATCAGCCTACTGAGCATACTATTCGAAACACCACCACCTATCTTGAGACCCAGCATTCATTATTGGATAATATTCGACCGAATAGACCACGTCCAGCACGCAATAAAGAAAATATAGCGGCCGTAGCTGAGAGTGTACATGAAGACAGTGGAGAGTAGATTCGGCGCCGTTCGCAACAACTCGGACTGACGTAGGGAAAGAAAGCGTACAAAGGACAGTTTGTGCAAGAACTGAAGCCGCTCGACCTTCCCAAGCGACATCGCTTCGCACTATGGGCTCCTGAAAAGTTCCAAGAAGATCCGACCTTTTCGAGCCAAATTTTGTTCAGCGATGATCCCCGTTTCCGACTCAATGGGTAAGCAAAATTACCGCATTTGAGACGAAGAGCAACCTGAAGAGATTCAAGAGCTGCCATTTCATCCAGAAAAACAACGGTTTGGTGTGGTTTATGGGCCGGTGGAATCATCGGTCCATATTTCTTCAAAAATGATGCCGGTGAGAACGTAACCGTCACTGGCAACTGTTATCGCGCCATGATAACCGCCTATTTGATGCCTGCAATTGAAGCTCGTGATCTCCACGATATTTGGTTTCAACAAGACGGCGCCACTTCCCACACATTGCATCAATCAATGGATTTATTGGGAGAACACTTCGGTGAGCAGATAATTTCACGTTTTGGGCCGGTCGATTGGCCACCAAGATCGTGTGATATAAAAGTCTAAAGTCTAAAGTCTATGCGGATAATCCGGCTTCGATTCAGAAATTTGAGCGAAACATCACGCGTGTCATTCGCCAGTTACCAGTTGAAATGCTCGAACGAGTAATCGAAAATTGGATTCAACGGATGGACCATCTGAGCCGTAGCCGCGGCCAACATTTGAAAGATATAATCTTCAAAAAATAAATGCCAAAGAATATTCTTTCGAATGATAATAAACATTCCCCATTAAATTTGAATTTTCTGTGTTTTTTTCTCTAAAATGAATCAGCTTTAATGTAATTTAGAAATTTTGAAAGAGAATGAAAAATAATCGAAATATGTATATCATTTATTGTATGTTCAAGTCAACCTCATTTAAAGTAAAAAGAACTTGTTGTTAAACATTACCGTCCATACAGTGCTGTGAGTTTTAACAGCTGGTTGTTTACAAATAAATACCAGGAAATTCAAATTTAACTAATTTCATTAAAATTACGGATTCAATATAATCCTGGTGCAACTGATGGCGTCGAAGTAGAGCTCGAAAAGGGTGAAATCGATTGAATAGTTGTTAAGATTGAGTTTAATTTTATCGGCAATTTCTCTTTTGGTTTTGCCCTTCACGTTCACACGAAGAAACATTGTTCATGGCAATTTTCTGTAATTCCATTTTATTCCATTTTCCAAATTTACTATACACTCCAGCCCTTTAGAAGTTTTTACATATTTTTTAAAATAAAGTGTTATCATATGTTTTCAATTGTATATACATATATACTAATATATTTACATTGACATATACAAAATTAACTTTTACAGCGAAGAATATGATAACAAAGTGTGTTGAGCGAGCGCAACAGATTCAGTTGTTGCTCTCTTCGTTGTCGCCACCTCCCCTACAAGCTAAGAGTTTCGGCAGCAATAATTGCACCGTTTAAGCTCAGTCAATGCTACCCGCGACTTTTTAGCCGAAAAGCGTATTTCAGAAGTGCTTCGAGGATTGGAAAAAGCATTTGTACAAGTGTATATTTGAAGGGGACAAAATAGATATTGATGAATAAATAAGTACTTAAAAAAAAAACAACCAAAATTCACCTTTTCCTCACACCTCGTACTTTGATTGATGCATATACTGAAGTTATGTATTTTATACCTGTCGAGTACTTCATGTACTTGACCGAAAAACTCTCAGGCCTACCGTGCATGGCCAGATGGCCCATTTTTCCTCTTCCTGCCTGGAATATAAATTCATTAAATAGTCTCTTGCTAAATTAAATGATTCATTTATATTTAGTACTCACTTGTATTTCTAGGGTTTTGTGTTCGATGGCGGGGGGGCGAAACTTTCAAATTTAAGTTTTACTTTATTTTTTTTTTTTTTTTTTTTTTTTTTAATTACAGACTCAGATTTGTTAATTTTTTCATAAAATGACAGGTGTCATTTGTGGACCTGTGCGCCTAACAAAAAGTTATGTTTCATTGGTTTATTAAGCAAGCTTTCTGTGGCAACATAGAGCATAACTGGTTTTATAACTTATCAAATGGTTTAATGAGTTCAAATTACAAAAACAATTACAAGTAATTCAACTTGTTTATGAACTGGCTTTTGTCATTTAAAAAGTTGTTAAATGGGATCGGTTTGAACATACTATTAACCTTTTCTACATTTCACCGACGATTTTGTACAAGAAAAATATATTTTATTATTTTAAATACTTTTTTAATCAAAAAAAAAAAAAAAAAAAAAAAATTGCAACAACAATGATGACCCAAACCGACGGCAGGTTATCTCTGCGAGAAGATTTTTGCGCGCAGCTCAGACGAAGCGATAATTTTAACACTGAAAGGTGATTATTTGCCACTAATGCCAATATTGTGTGCTTATTTTTTCATTCAATTTTAATTTAAATATTTTTGTTTTTAATTAATTTATTTATATTTTTTCTGTGAATATATTTATTGATAGCGATTACTTCAAGTTGTATTTATAACATACTTTGAAAAATTTTAAAAATTTGTAACGGCATAAAATATTTTTATGAGGAACATTAGAATTTTATATTAAAAAAAAAAAATTAAATTTATCTTAGTTACCTTAAGATTAACTTGAGATTTTTTACTTTGATTACAGAGCTGTCAGGGCAAATGCGAAAAAGTTGTTTTTTCTCAAAGAGTGTTAACCTACATTTGGGAGACAGAGATAGCATTTAAGAAAGAGAAGAGCAATTAATATTTTTAACATGTTTAAATCTTCCTTGCTATATTAGGCAACCTTTTATCGCAGGTTAATAAATACTGTGTATATAAGTAATAAATTGGAATGACTCCCTCAATGAAGAGTTCTGGCCCTTTAACTAGAAGTTGCTGACATGCAAATAAGCTTTTTATAGAAATATATTTATATTTCCTAGTAAAATTTATATGTACAGATATTTGAATAATATTTTTCTTCAAATTTATTCCCTTTTTACATTCCATCAATGAATTTTTTTTTATGCAACACCTGAATTTCAAAAGACTAATGCACCAATAACCAAAGACAATATTTATATAAGAAAAACGGATGAATAAAAACAATAACAATAACAACAAAATAAATAGTGCCAAATAAGGCAAGCGGATATTTAATATTAAAAATTTCAGCTGCAATACACCTGTTGAATACAAAAATCTCGCAAAAGCACACATACATATGCAACTATGTAAATATATAATGAAAGCATATAGAAACAAAGGAAAAATAAATACCGATCAGATCATCAGCAACGAATCGAACTCAAATGAAAATGCAAAATGTTAAAGAGAAAAGAAAGTTAAAATGAAGAATGGGGAAAGAGGGTAAAGAAGAGTGAGTGAGGATGTCCATTATGGCTTGAATTTACCATTATGAATATTTTGCAAGTACGGATATTATTGAAGTTCTAGTGTGTGCATGTGTATCCAGTTGTGCGTGCCACACGACTTCCGTTTAGAAGGATACAACATCAAGGTGTTGTTTTTGTGTATGATTGCAGATGCATAAATTTTCTAGTTACGATATCCCGTATAAATTGATAAATCTGGAATTTTCATACGAAAAATTGAACTTAAAAGCAAAAAATTTCAAGAAATTGCCTGTCGATAGAAATGATGATAGAAAAGTTTAGCTAGTATCATCCGGGTATATCACACTTATTCTAAATCTATTGATAAACCTTTTTTGGGGTTTTGAAGAGAAAGATACAAAAACATAGTTAAAAAAATTGCTCTGTCATTATAATAACCTTTTATAGCGTTTACTTAGGAAAGAGAGAGAGAGAGAATAACTTTTTGTTAATATTCAATTATAAAATGCATTTGCATACCAATTTAAGATTTAAATTCTCATTATTATATTAATTAAAGAAAATTAAAACACCAAATAAATATATATGAACCAGGGTGGCCTTAGCTGATAGATCATATCCATGGAAAATTGGTAAAATAAAATTTCAACTGCAGAAACAAACTAAAATAATAATAAAGTCAAAATAAAATTAAACAAAAGAATATAATAAAAAAATTTAAACAATTAATAAAATGTAAATATGTAAATAAGAATAAAATAAAACAAAACAAAGAAACATAAAATAAATTCATAAAAAATAAAATAAAATGTATATGTATACAGAAAAAAAACCAAAATAAAATTAAAAAAATTAAATTAAAAAATAAAAAAAGATAAGAGAAAAAAAATCAAGAAAATAACAATAAAATAGAAAAAATGTAAGAGAAGAGAGTTAAAAGGAAAGAAAATAAAATAAAATAAAAAACAGAAACGAAAACAAAAGAAAATAAAGACATAAAATTAAAGAGTATATAAAGGAAATAAAAGAAAGAAAAAACAAAAGAAAACAGAAGAATAGAAAAAAAAAAAGAAGAGAAACGAAAAGAAAAGAAAAAAATAAAAGAAAACCAAAAAGGAAATAAAGGGAAAGAAAAGAAAATAATCAAAAAAAAAAATAAATAAAAGAAAAGAGAAGAAAAGAAAAACAAGAGAAAGAAAATAAAAGGAAGTTGAAGAAAGCTAAAAGGAAATAAAAGGAATGAAAACAAAAGAAAAGAAGAAAAATAAGGAATATAAACGAAAAGAAAAGAAAATAAAATGATAGGAAACAAAAAAAAGAAAAGAAAAGAAAATAAAAGAAAACAAAAGAGAAGAAAAGAAAAGAAAGGAAAAGAGAAGGAAGAAAAGGAATGAAAAGAAAAGAAAAGAAAATAAAAGAAAAGAAAATGAAATAAACGAAAAGAAAAGGAAAGGGAATAAAACGAAAATAAAAGAAAATAAAAGAAAAGAATATAATAAGGAAGAAGTAAAGAAATAGAGGAAAAGAGGAAAAAAATTAAAGAAAATATAATATCATTAACCAAAAAAAAAAAAAAAATAAAACAAAACAAAAGAAATTTAAATAAACGGAAATTCAATAAAATAATGTAAAAATTAAAATAAAATAAAATAAAACAATAATATTAAGTAATTTGAAATCAAGTAAAAAGAAGGGATATTAAATAAATATAAAAAATACAATAAATTTAATTAAAATAAAATAAATTAATTAAATTACAAATAATATAATTAAAATAAAAAATAAATTAAAACTTTAACAAGTATACCAAAACAGAAAAATCAAATTAAATTAAATGAACTAAAACAAGAAATAATAGTTTATATTTATTTCAATATTTTTTGTAGCCAATCCACATTTATTTATATTATATTCATTAAAATTAATAACCATAAAAAGAAAATAAATGATCGTCAAAAGTTCCAGTCAACAACAACAGCTCGATCGATCGATCACGAACAAACAAATACAATAATAAATATTTATATTGTTTCCCTTGCGGTTCAGGGGTTCAAAAATTTATCAGCGGTAAAGTATGCCTGTCGTAAGAGGCGGATAAAATCGAATAGAAGCTACTTCAATATAATTCCAACTTCCTCTTTACCTACCAAGGGCAATAGATTTTCAAGGTACTTACATATCATAATACAAAGTGTTTAAGTTTAAAATTTTGCTGTCAAAATTCTCTCAACTTACGTTCGTTCCGAAAGTACTCGTTTAATCGATTACTCAAACATTTTGTGACTGCAAAAATGTTTCATTACATATTATCGAAACTTAATTTGCATACCTATATGTACTTATACATATGAATTAGTTTATACAATATTTGAAAAAATATGTGCATATCCATGTAGCCGGATGCTGTTTACCGCCGTAGCTTCATCTCCTACTTCTTCTTCGTATTTTTGTTTATGTATTGCTCTTATTTTCACTCACTACATAATTTCTTTTGTAGTGGCGTATGTAGCTGTTTTGATGATTGCTGCTGTTGCTACTGATGTTGTTGGTGTTGTTGTTGTTTTTGTTGCAATTTAGCTGATTTCCTGTGTGCTATAGTGAGGCATATGCGTCGGCTCACATATGTTGCACCCCAACAACTGAACGACAGGACGAGAGCAATACATCGATGGTGTAATATGCACGTATGTGTTCGCATAATCTATGTTGTAATGATTTTGAACATTGGGGTGATTGTTTTTCGATAAATTTCTTTTAATATATCATTTTTAGGATTTATCATTTCACTTCTTACTAATGTTAATGAAAAAATGTTATTTTTGTGCTCAATTTACAGCATAAGGCGAAAAGCATTTCTAGTAGGCTTTCACCAGCTTGGGCAGCTAATTCATTCGATTCAATTACTAAAATAAATAAAGCTTGCCGAATTGAGAAAATAACGAATTTTATTGGAAATCTAGCATTTTTTCGTAGATTTATATAAATTTCATGAAAATATGCATTTCCTCTTAATTTTTTCTTGATTTTTTCGACGCTTGTCATACCGGAGTAAGTTTAGTTAAATGTTAAATTTTTATAAATTTTATATTATGTATTTAGAGCAAATGCTTATTTGAAAAGAACGCAAGCCCGAGTGAATGTGCATTAATTCTTTTAATAAAATAGTTAAATGTGCAGAGCGACATAGCTAGTAGAAAGAAGGCTACTTTATCTCGGCATCTAATAACTAGTTCGACTTCCCTACTATAAATCTTAGTGCATAATTGTTGTTGTAGTTTAATAATGCTATGAAAACATCCGTGCGTATTTATTAAACTGTGTGGGTTTGCATTCGAATAATCCTACATACATGTTGTATTTTTCACATTTCTATGTAAATACCTATACATATACGCGCTTACAAATGCATGCATGTATGTACATACTATGTATGTATATGCCTTCATTATAAATTATCTTACAAATGGAGAAGTTTCTGTACCACTGTACCCACATATATATGCATATGTGTATGATATGTGTATGTGTGTGCATATATGTATGTATTCTGCACTGCATTTTAAAAATAAGTGTCTTGCCGTCACAAATGCATTCGAGTCTAGTATAATGCAACAACACACAGTCGCTTTCTTATTCGCATCTTTTTCGCCACAGAGGGACTGTTTTACTCGTGCTCGCAGATGAATGTGTATAGGTATGTATCCATGTGCTTATCGCTCGCAGCAATTGAACACTTGCTGGAATATATACATACGTGGATTTATATGCATGCGTGTGCGTTCGTATAAAATTTCTGCTTTTGCCGCTCGAAAATATTTTCATTTCAGTTTATATTTCGCCTTATTTTATTCATAGCAGGCAGTCACACTGTAGACTCATATAAGCATATGTGTATATGCACATAATGAACTCGTATGCATGTACCCAGCTGATAAAAATTGTATGCATACAAAAAGAATGCATGACGTATAGATGAAAGAACGTAAAAGACTAATTAAAATGTAAAATTGTACTGCTTTTACTTACTTATATATATATATATGCATGTATGTATTCTCAAATTAGAAAATAAAATTATATATGAATGAAAGTTTTTATAAAACAAATAAAATAAAAATTATATTAAATATTTTACGCATCCTCTTTTATTACATTTCATTGGTTAAAGCATGCATGCTATCCTAGGAACTCTATATGTAAGAAAAAAAATTTAATTTATTCTGGCATGCATACAGATCTGCTTTTTAATGTATCTTATTTCGATGTTTTATGAATACGATTTCCACTGGGTATGTGTATATATAAATGTATGTGTTTAGCTGCCTATATACATATGTATTTATGTATATATGTTCTTGTATGTGTTGTTGTTTTGCTTTCAAATCCAAGAGATAAACAAACTGCCAGTTCACTATCAATCAAACACCGGAAGCAGCTGCTTTACTTTTATTTTTTCCCTCATTGCCTGTTGTCGCGGGCGCTGTTGTTGTTGTTACTTTTTTATTTTATTTTAATTGTTTTGTTTTTGCTGCTAGAATTGCTAGTCTCCGCTGCCGCTGCTGCTGCTAGCTATTGGTGCTGTTTGAGTAGTTGTGTGCCATGATTTTGCCTTAGCTTGCATTTTGCTTTATTACATGCTTTTCGGATACATATGCTTGTATTCGTATGTATGAATAAAAATGCATGCACATCAGGGTGGTTCAAATACTCACCAGAATAGTAGGCAATAGTTCATTCCATTATTTGGCTTAATTTAATTTAATGTATTTAAATTTTATATTATTATAATACTTGTATATTAAATTATAATTTTTTTAGTTTTTATTTAATTTAATTTATTATATAATATACATATATAATGGGCATTTTAGAACCGATGAAGAGATATTCGGCCGAACTTCTCCTCCTATTTGTGGTGTGCGTCTCGATGTTTTTTCCCCGAAATGGAGGAATCTACCACAGTTATATAGTTTATTATATTTTAATTTTATAAAATTTATTTTAATTATATTATTCTATTTTATTTGTTCAAATATCTTTGAGCATGTATTTAGCTGCTAAGTAAAATTTATACGAAAATGTAAATTTACGAAAATGCATACAATCGCAAATATACACATCATTGATAAACATACTGATTTTAAGAATCTTAAATCTTAAATTTACGTTTCGACATAAATATAATCAGATATTGGTAACGGGTTGTTTAATATTCTTAACATCACCTGTAGATAAATTGTGGATTTAAAAATCTCATGTCATATAAAATAAATACATATATCTATATCTATATATATATATATATATATATATACTCACATGCAAGAATGAAATTAAAGCCAAATAAAAATTAGATTCAATTAGTTCTCAACGAATGAAACTCTCTTACTTAATTGTCTCCCACCAGAGGTAAGAAACAAATGAACAGTTCTGTCTGTTTTTGAAGAACGAATTTGATTGATTTCCACCACCAATGGAAAAGAAATATTAGAAAGGACGTTGAATTAACGTTATTTATTTTTTTCTTTATTTATCTTTTCTTTTATTTATTAAATTTTATTTTTATATTTTTATGCTTTCATTGTATTAAAGTATTGTATTTATATTATATTTTTTTTTTGCACCACCCTGCTGTACATATTTAATGTTTTTATGTACACTTTCGGACATATGTATAAATGAGTATGAATGATTGTTTGTTTGGATTTCCCCAAAATGTGTGCTTGTACATAAAACCCATTTTACATGTTGGTGCTTATACATATGTATGTATGTATGTACACAAATATATATTTAAATAATATGAACATATTTAGACAATATAATTGAATAATTTAATCGATGAAGCTCTCTTCGCACACATGTAAAACTAATTACTTATATGTAAATACAGATATACGTACACAAATTTTTATAAATTTCATTTATTAAGATAATACATACATATGTAGGTAATTCGAAATAGTCCACGGTGTACTCTTAACTCAAGTCTGTGTGACTTCTGTTGGCTCACTAAAATCCAATTTGTTGATGAAAAGGCAACTGTATTTTAATATCAGATCGATTCGTAAAGCTACAACTACAACTCATAACCATATATCGAAATAGAAGTGGACTATTTTGAGTAAAATGAAATACTTTTGCAAAAAAAGTGAACTTTTTATCAACATCGTTTTACTATGCACAAAAAATCATATAATTAAAGACCTTCTCACACATGAAAACATAGTTTTAGGCGAGCACACGTTAGGAAATAATTTTTTATGCTTCGTATGTAGCCGATTGAAGCTAAATGTCCTTTCGAATTGTTTATAGGTTCAAACAAGGTCAGCCAAGTATACTTACAATTAGTCCTTGATTGTGCTTTCTGCTGTTATAACCGGTTGCTATTATTTCTAAGTATTGTTTTCGATCTAAGCTAGTATGAAATGACTCTTAAATTCTCATATATATTACTTTATTTATGTAGATTAGCAAGTAATTAAATAAAAATGTATTAAATTATTTATTTTAAATCACTCAAAATATGTAGACTCAATATTAGAATTCATAAACTTAACACAATCGATAACTATGTAATTCAACTAAATGCTGCTAACACAGATTAATGCCGTCATCTGTCTGTTCGCACTAACTCAGCTCAATTTAAATAGTATGATCTACACATATTAACTCAAAAGGCATTTAGACATTAAGATCGCTTACCACTCTATAACTTCAATTACAAGCCAAAAGTATAAGCCATAAAGGTAAAAAAAAACAATCATTTGATTTCAGCTGAAATGGAGGCAACCGCTATCGAACCTAATCTATTTGCTATGCAACCACTGCAAATATGTATGTATGCATTATTGCATGGTGCATCAGATTCTAGAAAAACAAATAAAAATGCAATAGATTTAAATTTTAGTATTTTATGATTTTTTTGTTTATTTATTTCGTATTTAATAATAATAATCATTTCTTCAACTCTATGAGTGCATCATCATCGCCATCATCATTAACATCGTTCTCGTTAACTTTAGTACGGGTATGTATGTTTGCTTGGATGTACGGTATGTGGGTTTATTTATAACATAAATATGTATGTAGGCTTCTATGCATATGCTTTGATTGTTTTTTTATGTTATGATATTTATGCGTGTGTATAGACGTTTGATAGCTTTTTCGGCTTTATAACTTTTCTACTAAATGCTGTTGTTGTTGTTGGCTTAATACACACATATACATACATATGCACATGCTTACGCTTTTATATCGAAACTAGCTTAAAACATACATATGTACATACATACATACATATGTACATTTTATTTTAGTGAATATCTTTAAGCTTTCTGAAATTCACAAACGCTTTGAGTCTACATTTCTTTCACTTCGTTCATACTGAGAATTAGTAGTAAAACATATTTTACAAATACAATAAATAACATTTTAGTTTTCGCACATTACAGAAACAACAAAATTTAATTAATTTAGTTTTCTAACATACACACATTTACTGCAAAAAAATTTTTTGTTTGAAAATTTGACAATTATCACTTCTAATTTTTTCATGTGCATGTGTTTGTGTATGTATGTATGTTCTATTTATATACACAAGTGAAGACGTACGTCGATTGTGTTACGGCAAAAAAGCTTATAGTAGAAACATTCAAGAATGTAAACAGACGTTCCGTTTGAACTATTACAATCAAAGTTATGGGAGCGCCATATTACCAGACGTTACCGTGTGTAATCTAAGAATTTTATATTTTTATCGCAGAACAAACAGTGTTGCCAATTGGGCAGTTTCAAATCAATTAGAAGAAAAACGAAATTGTAAACCTTCTTAAAATAAAAGAAATTTTATCTCGAATACACGAGTTCATTGTATTGGTTGGTTTTTGGTATAGATTATGTTATGCAATAAAATATTGCGCTTCCTCATGCAGATGTGCATTTAATCATGACTTTAGATCTGTTCATTCATTCTATTCCTCTCAGAACTATTTTATTATTTTAAGTGCTTTTAATGATATGAAATGTTTATTATTTCATATGACGATCTCAAGTTATAACAAATAGTCAATAAAAGTATATTTTATATTTGGCAACATTGTGAGGATGTAAACAAATGATACTATATACACACTTACATTTTGCTATCGCCATATTTTTTGAGTATGTAAAGAAACGAAACCAGCTGATTTCTGTGTTGGCTTTGCTCACCTTTGTGTATCACACGACAATCTGCCACGGGTCGTTCGGACACGTTCGTGAATGTTTCTACTATTATAGTCGTACGGAAATACACTGTCTTAGCGGCAGTCGGCGGAGCTTCTCATAGAAGTTTGGTAGGTGTACCATTAATGGGCATACACAAATGCATTTAAAACGGACTAGTTTTAGCGAATTTTTGCGGCATAAGCACTCGCCGTCAATTTCTCACTCATACAAAGATATGGAGTTTGTTCTTTTATCTATTTAATTTTGATTACCTCTCCATATTTTAGTTGATTTCTATGGTTTAGTTCATTTATTTTTTGTTGTTTTTTACAATACATATTAAATTAGTCTCAATTTTATATTAATTATACATATACAATTTAATTCTATTTTCGCACATTTTGTATTTTAATTACATTTATGTAACAATAATATATACTCGTAGTTATTTATATTAATTTTAAATAATAATAATAGTAATAAGTGTAATATTAATTTAATTTTATAACTAAAATTAATAACTAAGTTTAGCTTTGTTTTTTTATATTTATTTCTTACCGCTTTTTCTCCTTCCTATTCTTTGTTCATTTTATAACATTTATACTATATATGTATATAATATCCGTATATACATATATATATATATATATATATCATTTATATATAGTAATATATATTATGTACAAATGTACGTTTCATACTATTTACTATACGCTCTCTATTACATACATATGTACATACACAGTTCATATCTGTCTTTAATTTATCAAAAAGATAAATGACGATTTTTTTCGTTTGTTAAGACTTTAATTGGCGTCTTGCTTTCTCAAAATAAATTTGTAATAATTCAGCATTTTTTGCTCGCATACGTGTACACATATACATACATATGTACATACATACATGTTATGTGTTATGCAATGTATGTAAAATCTTTTTTAGCCAAATTTTGTTTTTCAGTGTAAATATTTATGTGTTACGTCATAAAATTTACGTATATACACAACTAATTAATTTTTATTTAAATTTTCGCTTTCGCTTCTCTTTTACTCAACTATAGGATTTTTTGTGTATAAAAAATAATTGTTTTTAAGTGTTTAATTTTCCTTAAATTTTTTTAGCTACATATTAAATTTGATTGGTGTTTAATGATTTTTCTTTCTTTCTCTTGTTGTTCTGGTTTAATTCAATACCAAAAAGTAATGAGTTTGCAATAGAAAAAAATTACTTATTCTGTTTAATTTCCACTTAAAATGTTTTTATTTTTTTATTTTTGTAGAAAAGTAAAGGTAATAGTTAAGTTATGTTTAATTTTTATTACTAGTTTTTTTTTTCAATATATATAAATATATGATTGGCGCTTTGTAACCGCACAAGCGATCTTCTTCTTTCTGTTAATTTTTTCAGTTATTTTAGGCAAAAATAAAAAAACACGAAATCAAATAATAGTTATTTTTGCAATCTCCAGCAGATGTCTTCTCAAATATTCAAAAAAGATGCAAGAACACATACGTACATATATATGTATGTACAATATGAGGATAAAGAAAATATCATGTATACATATGTGCGTTGATTCCAGTGTCGGCAATAAAATAATAAGAGTAAGAAAAAATTAAACTTATAAAGTATGAATTTTCAAATCTTAATCTTACTGTCTGAATTATACTGTTTTTATACCAAAAGCTTTCACAAAGCTTATTTCATAATAAAATAATAAAAACCAAAACAGCAAAAATTACATAATTAATAAAAACTAATTTGTTGAGCAGATTTATTTAAATAAAAAAATTTTATCTCAGAAATTATTGTTTTTCAATCTTTTTTTAAATCAGTCCAAAAGGAATTGGGCCTATAAAATAAATTTCTCAGGCCAGCAAAGGCTCCAGCATTTTATGAATTTGAGAGCTCTCAAGAAAAAAATAATTGATCTATAAAAATTCAAATTGAATCCTTTTTTAATTATAGCATCAAAGCAATCCTTTACTAATTAGATTCAATACATAAAATTACCTGAAAATGCAAAAATAAAATAAAGTACCGACAAAGCTTATTTGGTAAGCTGCTTTATTATTAACAATGTAACTTAAGAACATTTAAAATCAACGCATTATTTGCAAATTTTTATCTAGCTTGCGATTTAAGTAAGCTTTTTGAAAAACTTCTATACGCTGTGAATATCTGTTCGAGGTAAATACAAAATTAACTGATGTGTGAAGGCAGATTTAATATTTATTCTTACTCTTAATTTCCATTTTGTTTCGCATTTTATAATTTATTTTTATATATTGATAATATAATTGCAAATTACATATATGTTCCTTTAGTTATTTTTTCTCTACTTTGTTTTGTATACGCTGCAAAAAGTGTCTATATAAAATACATTTTACGAAGTTTTTTTCTTTCTCTAATTTTTTTTAATTTCGGTAATTTTCTACATATTTTGATGTTGATATAAATCAGTATGGAATCAGTAGTCGAGTAGAGTGTATGAAAAGCAAAATAAGGAGTAAGAATAATATGATGAACTCTTAACGAAAGTAGGTTTCATTAAATCGAATAATAATTAACGGATTTCAAAAAGAAAGGATTTTTCTGAATTTTACAGTTCGAGTATCTGTTCCTTTTCTTTTCATACGTTGGTGTCTTTCTGGTGAAAATGTATAAAAAGTTAAATAAAGTTTTGGAAAAACATTAAAATTATATGAGCAATAGTTTTTAACAAAAACATAAAAAAAATTTATCCGATTTATTTTCCAATTTTTTTTTTATTAATTTTAGCAACTCGAAACGGTAATCAAAAAAAAAAATTGTGTGTGATTTTATTTAAAAAAAAACTTTATTTTGTTTCATTTTATATGTCATCATATCACCTACAATCTTTTTTCACATGCAAGTGTTTTTAAAAGCGAACTATTTTCAGTTGCCCTATTTATTTGTTACCGTAACTTTTAGTTTTCTGTCGAGCTTTAAGCTTTTTTACACACACACACATGCAAACTTATGTACTTTTTTCGTGTTTTTCTGCTTGCATTTAACTTTATTCAGTTTCACACTTGCCAACTCTATAAACCGCCTAGTTCCTTATATACAAATATTTTATTTATTATTTATTTTTACAATGGAATTATTTTATAAAGTATTCAATTAAATGCCAGTGTGTGACATTTGGACCTGAATAAATGAAACATAAAAACCAAAAATATAAATATAAAAATACAAAAAGTTATAAACAAAAATTTAACAAAATTCGAATGTTAAGTTTGAAAACAGAATGAATGCAAAAATAATTTTTTGTGAAAATTACTATATAATTTAAAAAACAGGAAAATCGAATTAAACTAATAATAAATAATGTGAACTTCTTTTTTGGAAATTATTACAAAAAAACTATCTAGAGAAATATATGAAGAATTAAAAAAAAATTTTAAAAATTTAAAATTGTGCGTAAATTAATAATTGCGTTCATACAACAAACATTATCTTTGAAATATTAGACGGTTTAAATTAGAAAGCTTGGCGCTTTTTAATTCCATTTTAAATAACATTTCTATTAATTAATAATTATCTGTTTGCAGTCTTTGGTTATTAAAATTTGTTTACTCTAAATATGTATATATGTATATATGTAGTTTACGCATATTAATAAAGTTTTCGTTCTTTTGCTCTAGCCAATTTTTTTTCTAATTAATTTTCCTTTTTTTATAATTTTTAATTTTAATTTTTCAATTAATTTTTCGTATTTTATTTTCCCTTTTTTCTCTAAGCTTTTTTGTATATATATATATCTCCCGTTAGGCAACTGCTGCGGCGGGCTTGGCGGGCTTGACAATTTCCTGATATCTTCACACAATCTGTGTTACAGTGAATGGTATTTCTGTGGAGGAGAGTGAGTGTTGCAGAATGTGAGAGAGGGATGGAGAGATAGTGTAAGGGGCTGGAAGTATGTTGCGTATACTAAATGCAAGTCATTGTACATTAAAATACTGTTGCTCTATTGCGCAGGCAAATAACGGTTCACTAGAAACAGCTGATTAGGCTACTACCGACTGCTATCACACTTTTACACTTCCTCAAACTGAAAATTCATACGCCATAACCCACCGCCAGCAGTGGTTCTTTAACAATTCTTTTAGACCTTCCAACTTAAACCAACTCCAATACTCCAGTGTACGCCATAAACAGTTATGTTTTTAGTTAGTACCCTTCTTCAATGTATCTCTAGTTATTTTAGTACTCGCCATTTGAATCGAGCAGTCGTTTCTTCGGCGTTATATCACCTTTTCGCATATGATGATTGTGATGATGATGATGGTTATGATGATGATCGGCTGATTTCATCGAATCCGTACCACCATTGTTGTCGCTCAAAATGCTTCCTGTACCGCTACCTCCACTACCATTAAGGCCCAACTGAGAGATGGGTATAATGTTGGTAGGCGAGTCCGTTTGTTGGCACCGGCAGCCTCGTCCCACAATACGTCCGTAACATTTCTCACAGAAAGACACGCAGCCTCGCATTGGCCAGTAGAGCCAAAGACAAGGCAATACGAGCGATAATGCGCCCAGCCAACCCCAACGTTGTGTTCGTTTGTATGGTCCACATGAGCAGGGATTGTCAACGCATGGTGTACCGGAGCCATCATCGCAGTCCATATCGTTGTCACGTGCACAATGATAGAAAAGCGCTTTGGCACAACACAGACACGACACATAATCGATGACCGATTCGGCGCTGCATAGACAGGTCTTATTGCAGAGCCACGTTTGCGGCAGATGCGGTGGACTTTGGCACTGTTCGCAACGACAATGACCACAACGTGGGCAGAGTAGTTGATTCAGTGAAGATGTATCAGCACTGCTGCCAAGTATGATGGGCGTGCCGAGCGGACTGGCGCCGTGTACAGCGGATATCATTCCCTGTGGCGTGGAAATACCCGTTGCTATGTTGTGCATGGTTAATAAGTCATCAAATGCGGGTAGATCTTTAGCAAACTTACAATTATTGCTATCGAGCTGCGGCGTTTGGCTGGTCGTTGAGGCGGGTTGTTTTGTAATAGCTGGCGTGTGTGACTGTTGCGCATGTGCCGAGCTAGTAAAGCTACCCAAGCTGCCGACGCCACTACAATTGCCACTGTGCCCATTCAGCGAGACGGGAATCACCTTGCCCGTGTGTGGGCAGGTTGTTGTTGTTGCCGTTTCAGTAGCCACGGACAGTGGCGTTTTGTGATTATGATGCGAATGTAAGAAGCCGTCCGTGCCATCGATGCCCGCCGTAACGGTCGCCGAGGCCACAGTGCCCGCCAAGCGGTTCGAATGTAACTGATGCTGATGTTGTTGGTGTTGTTGCTGCTGCTGTTGACGGAACTCGCGTTGTGGCAACAACAACAAATGATGGGTTGTCGTTTGACCGCCATCATGCTGTCCCGCCGGATGTTGTGCACGGGAAGCGTGCTGCAGTTGCAATTGATTTGATATAACAGAATTCGCTGCAGCATTTCGGAACGGCGTGTCGACATACTCATTGGTAAGCCGCTGGGACTCGGGTCGCGGTTGAGCCAGCGTGACTGATGACGGCGCAGCGGGTTCGTTGCTATGGAAATGACTGAGTAATCCGGTGAAGCCGACACTTAGGCTACTAATGCTACTGCTATTGTTGTTGTTCGGCTGCGCGCGGGCGTTGTTGCTATTGCTGGTGCTGCTGATGCCGTTGTTAGCCGTGTTATTTACCAACAGTCGGGCGGCCGCGCCTGGAGTTGGTGGTAATTGCCGACGACGTGTAAACGTACTTGCTGCTGTTATCGAGGACGAAGAGGTCGATGAGGATGTATTGCTCACGTGACTGCTATTGCGGCTGAGATTTAATGTGGTCGGCCGTTGTGGCAGTATCGTCAAATGATGGATCTCTTGATCTTCATATTCTGGTTGCATCAGTGTATTAACAATGGCAATATTCTCATTCTGACTATTTGTACCAACACCTTGGTCCACGCCCGTAATACTATATTGACTTGAATAAATGTTGCTACTGAAATTATGCTGCTGTGGTTGTTGCTGCCTCGGGCTATTACTAATTGTACATTGTGTTGTTTCGGTGCTCGTCGTGTTCGTTGATGCCAATGTCGGTGTTGGTGTTGCCGTCATTTGATGCTGCTGCTGCTGCTGTTGTTGTTGTTGTTGCTGCTGCTGCCACTCTTGTTGCACTTGTGTGCCGTTTAACATAGTCTCCGGATCGGGTGCTCGTGGACGATGTATACGTGGTAACTGCTTTGGGGGCCGTGGTGGCGCCAAAATATCGCCGCCATTTCTACGATCCATGTAGTGTGGGAAACTAATATTTGAGAAACCTCAATGCCCTCGGTATATTAGCCGTGGACCAAAAGTTTCCCTCATTCTTTTTCTACTTGACTAACTTTAAGCAAATTGACGAATGTTTTGGCGCCGATACGTAAATTTTTGCGCACTCGGTCCAGAGTTGATTTTCGTTTATTTGTAGTGCGATGAATGTGAAACAATTCGCTTTCTGTAAAGAAGGAGAATGCGAGAAAAATAGAGTGGTTAATTTGGATATTTTACGAAAGAAAAATCTTATAAATAATAATAAGGAATTATTTGACGCAATCAATTTTTACGCTCAAAATATTTTTAATACTAGTATATAAAGAAGTGATTTTCTATGAAATAGGTATTAAATTAAAAGTGCTGGAAATATAATTTGAACTAATATTTCAAATAAATTTTTTTCACAGATTTATTGAAATTTTCCCCAAATTCTTTTGCGCATTTAGTAGGAATTCTCAATAAACACGTATGTGTACAAACGATGTATTTGTAGTTGATGTTTATTATAGATACATATTCTTTTATCCATTTTTATACCAAACAAAAATTTATTATAAATACTTAGTGTGAAAAATATGCAAATTGATATCCGAAAAATTTCAAATATTTTCCTATTTATTGTTAATACCTGCAGAAATATAGAGAACCGTGACTGTGAACACCCTGTGAGGAAACATAGCGATAAAAGA
Organism: Neoceratitis asiatica; assembly: GCA_030068015.2. Taxonomy (NCBI): domain Eukaryota; kingdom Metazoa; phylum Arthropoda; class Insecta; order Diptera; family Tephritidae; genus Neoceratitis; species Neoceratitis asiatica. Next base: position 40,317,385 of record CM061526.1, on the reverse strand, counting down.
AAAAAGTTAAAAAATTTATAATTAATTTACTGAATCCAATGAATTTTATTTAGATATAAAATATGTATAAAATTAAATTAATTGAAATATACAAGAGTCCCTTCCATTCGTTGGTGTGGCTTTCTGTGTTTTGTTCAGTTCAGAGCAATGATAAAAAGTTCTACTTAAGATTCAATTAATAATTTCTCAACAATCTCATTTCTTGTTATATTATTGAGCTAACTAAGCCGCTAATCTGATATGTGTAAGCATAGCTCTCAATCACCATGCAACAACACCGCTAAACACATAATAACCTGCAGCCGCAGTTTACTATCATCATAATAATACATGGGTCTGTCGATCTATGATCCTATTCCCGGATAGAAAATATTTTATATGAATCTGGGCAAAAATGTACCAATATAATAAATTTTAAGAAAATCTAATGAGATTCCATGTTCATTTCTGGGAAAGAAGAGGACTTTATTTGTTTACAAAAAATTCAACCAAATCTAGCTATAAATAAATTTATTTCGAAAAGATGCATGTCTAGTCCACTTCCATAAATAAATTTTTTACAACGGATATTACTTTATTCGGTACAATTTTATATGAATTCTACTATTTTGACAGATGACGACAGCTCTTTCAAAAATAGCCAAACTCAAATTTATATGGTTCCGGAGCACCGGTGTCCATCTCTGATATGTATATAGAAGGTAATACATTTGGTTTTAAAAATCAAATATTCTTTAATTTCTTGAGAAATTGCCTAGATTTTCCCTACAGACGTCTACACATGCACATACATGGTAATGAATATGCTTTTCAAGGTGAATAGCTGTAAAAAATAACTTTTTATTTCAATTTTCAAAACAAACTCAATGAGCTGAGCTAGTTTCGGAAGCACTTTTTCCCATTGAAATTATTTTGTAGGAATATATTAATGAGTTGAAAATATATCCAAAAAGATAAAATCTTTCTTATATTCAGAATGTCTTTAACTCTTTTTAAAAATATGAATTTCACATTTTGGACTCAAATTCATTTTATTTCCCATTTTTGCTGTAAATATCCAAATATAAATTGCAAGGCACTCTCTTATTAATTTGATTTTATGGGATCGTTTCTGATATTTTGCACAAAAACAAAATATATTTACATACATTTGTATGCATGTTTGTCGAGTGCAAAATTAGTAGATTTAACATATTCCCTGACGAAATAATGAATGAAATATTTAACTTTTAGCTGGCAAAACTTTTTACAAAAATACAATCAAATGGTTATAATTCATGTATAAATATTTATGTATTTATAAGTACATAAATAAAAATTAAGATATATATATATTAAGATATGTATATACATGTTGGCTGGCAAAACTTTTTACAAAAATACAATCAAATGGTTATAATGCATGTATAAATATTTATGTATTTATAAGTACATAAATAAAAATTAAGATATATATATATTAAGATATGTATATACATGTATGTATATTTGTATAACATTCACGTACATGGGTAAGTACCAGCAGGAGAAAAGATATACCCTCCAAACATTTATATCAAACATATCAAAATGACGAGCTGAGTTGATTTAGCCATATCCGTCTGATTGAACGCAACCTAGTCTCTCAGTTTAGATATTTCAGCGAAAATTAGTATGCGGTTGTATTTTGGAATTTATTGATCATTTGCCGAAACCGGCCAGATCGGTAGACTATATCATATAGACCTCATACAAACGATTTGTTCAGATATGGGATTTTGGATCATAGATAATTCAATAAAAAATATAAGAATACGAAATTTGGTATTCTACAAGCATATAATGATCTAAACATCGAAATCGGTGGAATATATAATATAGCCTCCATTTCACTAATTCGTTCAAATATAAGGATTTGTGGCAAAGATCCGCCAAAACAGCAGCTAATGGTGTTCAAATAAATATTGACACTGAAAATCGTTAAAATTGAATTTTGCATTTTGCAATAAATTTGATATGTTTGTTTTTTCGGCATGGCCGAAAACAGATCCTCTTTCTTGTTTCAATGAATTTAGCCCACATATTTGTTTTTATAATATTTAATTTATTTTTGAATTGTTTATAGTTGTAATTTTTATTTTTGTGCTAAACGAAAACTGTTTTCTGTATTTCTTATTAATGAAATAACTTAAGAGCGCCCAATACTTGTACATATAGCACATTCACATTCACATTATGTACATACCCTGCAGAGAAAAATACTAGTTGTTAACTAGAACCGAAACAGTTTGCATTTTTTTTCATCTTTGATATATTTCCCATATAAGCAACTGGTATTTCTTAACACGCCACTGTCCTACGAACAAAATAATACATAAGTATGTGTTTAATTTCTATTTCACCAAAAGTAAAATTGGAAATAAAAATGAAAATGAGTTTGCCAGCAGCTAGATTCGAACGGTGAACCTGATGCGCTTAAGTGGTATCCCCTAACCACTCGACTATACTTATAATATAAAGAGCAACCAGTAACTGTGCACTTCAATAGAACTTAATAATGGCGAATGGCGAGGTGTTGAAAATTATTATTATTCCCTTTACTAGTGAACTGCTATGCAAATAACGAACTGGTATGATTTAATGCTATTTGATACTAGAATTTAACTAGAATTTTTGCATAATAATCTACCTTTTCACTGCAGGGTATGTAAATGCATATGTGTGTTCTTGTCAACATTAAAATTTCCAAAAATAACACAACAAAAAGATAATTCAAAATTAAAAAAAAAGATATGACTGAAAAATAAAAACAAACACGTGAAAAGTTTAAAAATACAAAATTTATAATGTTCTACCGAGCAAATATGCAATATACAAATAAATACCCATTTGTATGATTATATGCATATGTGCATTTTTTGTTTTCATTCGCGAAATTTTTATTAGTATTATTGTTTTTTGGTGTTTCCTTCCATATGAATTTGCACACGCTGTACGAATTTAAAGTGTTGCCAGAGGCTAAAACAGAAAAATTAATATGAATCAATTCACGCGATCCAAACACTTCATATGTTTAAATAGTAACACTATTTAATAACATTATTTATATTAAAAATACAATAGAAGATAACCCTTTAATATATATTGTTTTCCTTCAAGTTTTCATAAAGTATTTAAACTCATTTTATATTTTATAGACGCCATGGCATGGCTTATATAATTCCACGTACATTTCAACAGTTGTACATCATTAGCACAACACAAATTTTAAGCACATGCTGTTGCTGTTGTACGCCTGCTGCGACTTTGTGCGATTATTTTTCTCCCTCGCAATACCGGATGTGACGTCAATTCGAGGGCGTTGGTTACGTTTTCAATTAATTTTTCATTTTCTGTTAATTTGTTTTGGGTTCAAGTCGGTTTCGTCTTCCCTCTGCATTAATTTAGCAATATGCAAAGAGTGTCGGTCTAATATATTTTTGTTTATTTTTGATGATGTGACTAATTGGGTCTGGAACAAAATGAGTGTATTAATGAAAGTTTTGGGTTCGTATATAGATATATATAAAATATAATTCGCGCTCTATAACCGCTAAGCCGAGTTCATCTTCCACTTTGTGGTGGGAAAATGGAGGGACCTACAGTATACCAAATTTGGTAATTTAGATTCTCTTTTAACATATTCCTGACCTCATTATCGTAAAAACTCATATCTGAAAAAATCTGCTAGGTTTAAAAAAAATACCTTATTTATACAAAAATACATCTGCGTGCAATGTTCGGTTGAAATATCTGAAAAATTGATGAAACACACGGACAGAAGAACTTATTCTGATCCGGCCTGTATAAAGGGCCTCTCTCTGCTCCTTCTGGTACTTACATACTTCCGACCAATTTATAATACCATTTCATGTTCAACAAAGGTATATAAACATATATATATACATAAAGTATACATATGTATCTATTGGTATAACATTTGTATCATACTAAATAATAGTAGGCGGCCATGTAGTATTTTATTGTTTCACTAATTATTTCCTTATTGAGCTTTAGACATAAATATAAGATATTCCTCAGTTATGCTAACGTGGGCAGACTTAAATATAAACGGGTAAAAATTTATTACAAATGTTATAAAATAAAATAAACTCTAATATAATTTATTAAGTCAAAAACATAACTAAAATAATATAAAACGAGGTCAATTCAAATGAAATGAGATAAAATAAAATAAAATATAATAAAATGCAGAAAACTTACGACACCTTTGATTTTAAGTTTTATATATATATATTTTTTCTTTTTTGAATTAATTATTTCTGCACTTTACACTTTTGTGAGAGCACAAAATATTCATACTTCAAATAGTATAAATAAAAGAGAGAAATACTAATCCTTTCATAAATATATTTTAGAAAAACAAAGACCACATTAAAAAAAAATGTATACATAAAAACGGCCAAATAATCAAATTTTAAATCTAAAAGCAAACATACAAATTCGCCAATAAATATGGGTATGTATGAACATTTTGTTATTAATCAAAATGTATATGTTTTTCTGAGTATACGCATTTGTACTCAAATATTTATAAAATTAGAAAAAATATTAATCAGATGGATTGAAATTAAATTAAAAATTCATTGCATATTGCATGTATGTATTAAAAATAATTTTGTTCATTTGTATCTGTAAAAGCATTTAATAATCGCTCTTTTAATTTTTCCAAAGTCATAAACTTATGTAGTTCAATATTGTGCACAAAGTGGCAGCGATAAATGAATAACAACGTAACTATGTAGTCCGTGTGTGCTTATCGGCGAACATACTCACTTACACGCTTTCTACAATTATTGTAATGTATTTTTTTTTTAACATTTTGCTATTATCAGACGAGAGCGGAAATATAATCAGCAGGCGGCGTTTAAAAAGTTTGAAATAACTGTAATTGCTGACAGACAAAGACGTGCTGTAAATACATACATATATCCATGCATACGCTTTTATATTTCTGTAAAACACTGATATGTTACACATTTGGCCAATTTAGACGAAAATAATTTCATTTATTTAAAGTTTTTGCTAATTTATAAGGCGTTTCTAAATGACAAACATATATACTATCTATATATATATATTTTTTTTTTGGAGTCTGTATTTATGTATATTCTTAGAATATTGGTAATTTGGTCTCCGAGAAATTTACGGAGCTTGGTGGAGAAGTTATGATGAACTCAGCATATAGCCCGGTATCTGCATCGTCTGACTATTCTTATGTCATTACGGGGTCACCGCCAAATTCTGTGATAGTAACAATTGGCCGACCGAATAGCCGCTGGTCAAGTTTTTCACCGATACATAGCATATATTTATGTTATACATACATATATGTACATATATATAGTTTACAAAACTTGCGGTAAAAATATGAAAATCTAATTTCTATAACTGCAATGTGTATGTATGGATATGTATATTTACTTTCTACACATATTATGATACATCCGCTTCGTCTTCTAAGTATTTGTAAGTACATACTTTTTCCATTTCCTCTTTTAGAGTATTTTTTTGGTTTTCAATTTTTTCTTGTAGTTGTTCTTCAATTTAGAACGTTTTCCGTTTCCACCTGCACAATGCAGCAGCACTTATCTTATTCTGTGGAAAATGCCCCGATGAATGCTTTTAAGAATCAAAATTTTCTACCTGTGTTTTTCGGCAGACTACAGTCAACAGCAATACGAGTATCAACTACTATTTTATCGTGTAATTAGAAGAAAAATAAACGGTCGACAGCTGCCAACAGCGTATGCCAATTGTGCGTGAATGCTGCTGTTTTCTTTATGCCCACACATATACTTAACATATATATGTAGATATGTATATCTACTTGTACATGAGCGCATACTTTATTTACTTGTTCATTCGCTCCTTCAAATATCGAGTAGTTGAGCGTGTGAGTGATGCTGCATTTGCAAAGAACACAGCATGGAACTAAGTGCATGAAGTACCTACTGAATATCTCGCACAGTGTCATGAGTGTGTATAAAATGTGGTGAAAAATATATATTTAAGGACAAAATACTATAAAATGCTGAAAAGTTCCAATACAAATTTCTGTATCTTATATACAACTTGAATTGGACACATGTATGTACATAACATACTTACACATGTAAGAATTTTGTTGCCTTGGTTCCGTCGAATGACTAATTGATGAACCAAACTCGTTTACTTCTGGCGGCTGGCGGCTGGTGACACTTACTTGCAATTAACGTGACAAACAAACACACACGCAATTTATATTTTCATACAGTCATGCATTCATACCCTGTAGGGAAAATACAAGTTGTTAACTTGAATCCTACCAGTTCGAATTTTTGCATCAACTAGTTCATCTTCCATATATTTCTTATGTAAGCAATTGGTATTTCTTACACATCCATGTCCTACGAACTTTCATATATAAGTATGTGTTGAATTTCTAATTCACTAAGAAATAAAATTTAAAATAAAAATAAAACTGCGTTTGGATGCATTGAGACTCGAACCGTGAACCTTACGCACTACAGTGATAGCCTCTAACCATTCGGCTATCATGACGATATAAACTTCGGCCACATAATGCGTTCTTCAACAAAACTCATTAGGAAATGAAATTCAGCCGTAGCGTACTAAAAATAACAACAAAATACGAATGGCGTGGTGGTTAAAATTGTATTATTCCCGTTACTAGTGAATTGCTATGCAAATAACGAACTGATATGACTTCATACTATTTCATACTAGTATTCAACTACAATTTTTGTACACTAGTATACGTTTTCACTGCAGGGTATGTACATACATCCTTGTATGTGAAGACCATTGATTTTTTAACGAAAGGTGTCACAAAAATCATTGTAAAAGCAGAAGAGTAATAAACATACACATTGATACATTCAAGTATACAATCGGAGACCCTATAACAACAACAACAACAACAAAAACAACAACAACAACAACAACAACAACAACAAAATAACAAAAACTCTTTGACATCACACCTGCAACATTTTTTCTTTTCACATACTTCTCTTTATTGGTGATCATGCGGATTAACTAAAATCATTACGAATGGTTTGAAAGTAGTAATAGAAATAAAAGCATAACCATTAATAAGAAGAATAATAAACACTATTAAAACATTAACAATAGAAAACAACAACGACAAAGTCTAACTGCAAATGTATATATTTACAAAGTTTCACACATACACACAGTGCTCCGAAAAAGTGCGGATCAAGAATATTTACATTCTTATGCTTAGTGCATCTGGGCTGTGAATAGAAATGCATACTTACACATAAGACGTAACAGCTTATAAATAGTTGTACATAAATGAAATAAATTACAATAAATTAAATAAAATTAAATAAAAATAAATAAAACAAAAGTAAAATTAGGCAAATTAGTTTAAAAAATAAATAAAATAAAGTATAGAAAAACATAACACATATACATAAATACACTATCTTAGGAATAAAATTATTATTACAAAAAAATAAAACCACATACATACATATTTTCTAAGGATTTTTGTTATAGAATTGTTGTCTCGGAAGAAAACTGCAAATCTTTAGCATGTTTCTTCGACATAAGAGTGTTTATTAACCAAAGCCTCAATATGTAGGAATGCATTTTTTTGAAATCCAATCAGCTAAGTCCAAATATAGGCAGAACTTTAACAAATTTATAATTTTCACATTATACACAAAAGTAAAAATAAGACAAATAAAATGTCATTATTTTTAAAATAAAATATTTTTACAATACTCTGAGGTTTAAATAGCTTATCAAGAATAATTTTTTATTTTTTAAATTAATTGAAGAAAAAGTATATTCTGAATCAGAGCTATTTTCTAAAATATTTTGCGCTGTATATAATTAATATATGTGTATGTTCATATCATTCACATCGCTTTATGCCGCATCCCCAACAAGAAATTAAGGTAAGCGCAGATATGCTTACATATATTGTACATATCAATATGTATGTATATGAACTAATGGCATATCCATTCAAGAAAAAAGGTTTTTGCAATAAATATTGTTAAAGTGCTGTATATTGTAAATAAGTGTGGAAAATAAAATATTACAACTAAATACAGTGCACATGCCGTGTACTAGTTGATGAAGATATTCGGTGATAAATATATGTATACATATGGGTGTTGTTTATGTTGCTTAGTCCACAAAAATCAAAAATATATACATAAGTAATTATATATATTAAATTATATACATATATATCGATTTAATGCACATATATAAACAAATCATACAAAATATTTCTTAAGTAACAACAACCCACGCACAGCCGCCACCCTTAAACAACACGCCCCCAAATTGCTACCGCCAATATACGCTTTAGCGTTTTAGGCATAAGAAATTCATTCATTTAGCAGTTGCTAACAGCTGTTTGCCATCACCGACGCCATACCTAGCAATATAAATACTTATGAATTTGCCGAAAGCGGAAAGAATTTGGTTTTAAAGTGTTTATATTGTATATGTGTTTTCTTGAAAGGCACATACTTTCACATACATACTTTCACACATACTTATATCATTATATGCTTGTGTGAAGGCATAAGAATGTGCGCGACTTGATGTATCCCTGCAAATATTTGTGGACCATATGGTCCATTAGAGTACCAGTACCTATTGGATTAATCCACTGTAGTCGGCGTTGAACCAACTTACGTAAATGTATGTTCGAATGTAATTTTTCCCAGATATTCCATAATTTAATTCCCTGTAGAGATTACATGGAGTTATTTTGTGGAGAAGTTTCAGAACCAATTTCCTGTAGGTACAAAATCGATTACTCGGATGCTATGTAGAGGCGGAGTATACGGTCCAGCCCTAGGACATCACAATGTTGTATCATATTTTTTGTATGGATCTTGGTTGGTTATGTATTACTCCTTTTGTCCGCGTGGAGTATATATTTACCGCGTGCAAAGAGTACTCGCGATGTTTGCAGGGATATATTAGAGTTTTTTATTGATATTGACAAATCATTGAATAAAGCATTTCTCTCTTTAGAAGGCTTTATGCTCAACAATCCTTGTTCGGTGAAGGTATGCTTATATATCTATAAATATATATATAAATTTATGGATGTATGCAAAGAGACTATGCTAGGAATATCTGCAGTAAGTACAAACGAAAACTAGTGACGTCAATGGCATTATGTATGTAACTGTGCGAGCGAGTGTGTAGGTATTGTGAAAAGAGTAATTTTTGGGATGTGATTATGCTCGTAGGTGTACATAAATTAATATATGGATACATATGTATGCTTGCGGCCATTCTAAAGGGTGTTTTTTGTAGAGGTATAGAACTTTAAGTTGGCATTACTTTTCCAGATGGCGACCGATTTAACAGCTGTCAAGTGATTTATTCTCAGTTTGGTTTGGCAATTCATCATGAATAGACTCACGCCTGAACAACTCTTGCAAATAGTGCAATTTTATTTCGAAAATAATGGTTCTGTGCGGAAAACGTATCGCGCACTACGTCCATTTAATCGTGTTTAGCGATGCAGCGCACTTCTGGTTGAATGGCTACGTCAACAAACAAAACTGCCGCATTTGGAGTGAAGGCAATCCTCAAGTGTATGTTGAAACACCGTTACATCCAGAAAAACTGACTGTTTGGTGCGCTTTTTGGGCTGGTGGAATCATTGGTCAGTACTTTTTCAAAAACGATGGTGGCCAGAACGTTACAGTCAATGGTGATTGGTATAGAGCCATGATTACTAACTTTTTCATTCCTGAATTGAATAACCATGATGTTCAGGAGATGTGGTTTCAACAAGACAGCTCGTGCCACAATAGATTTATTGAAAGACATGTTTGGTGACCGCCTAATTTCACGTTTTGGACCTGTGAATTGGTCTCCAAGATCTTGTGATTTAACACCGCTACACTACTTTCCGTGGGGCTATGTAAAGTCATTGGTCTATGCGGATAAGCCATAAACGCTTGACCATTTGGAAGACAACATTCGCCGTGTTATTGCCGATATACGGCCCCAAATGTTGGAAACAGTCATCGAAAATTGGACGTCCAGGTTGGACTACATCCGCGCCAGCCGTGGCGGTCATATGCCAGAAATCATATTTAAAATGTAATGCCACAAGATTATCTTTCGAATAAATTAAATTCATGTCAATCGAATAATCCATCGTTGTTTTAATGCAACTTAAATAAAGTTCTATACCTCTGTAAAAAACACGCTTTATATTAAACGTAACAAAAATGCTTATTTTCTGTGCGATGGTCTTCGGTTTCACAGAAATTCGGCACATGGTTAATTTCATGTCAAACCTGACAGAAATCGACTGAAACAAATTTAAAAAATTTGTGGGGGTGCCAAAATCTGACAAAATCATGGGGGCTACCTATAAATTATGTTATAGGTTGACTAATAGTAAACCGATTTCTCAAAATGTGGTATCACTGGAAAGCGAATGTATAAGGCTATATATCTGAAGCATCAGAATTAAAAAAATTAAATTAACATATTTAATGACTTTGTTTTCTTTGGTCAAAAAATACGTTTCATAATCTCTAAGGTCAAAAATCTAATAGAAATACTCGGTAATTGTGGATTTTGTTCTCCTGCTCTCACCCTTAGAAATTCACCTTGAATGATGACAATATCAAATTTACTCTGAGTTGAATTGAAGTTTTTAGGGAACGATTTTTTATACATGCATTCCTGACTTTTTGGCGTTTTGAGCTCCATACTGGAAAAATATTCCTTTTAAAGGCAATTAATTTATTTTTTTCGTTGAATATGATATAAGAATATGAAAAATACTTTAAACTCAACAATAAAGATAATTTTCAGTGTCAATATCAACTTGAATTTCCATCTGTAATATAACATTTCGCGCTTCTAGACGCTTTTTTAGAGTATTTTTAACTCCAATCCTCATATCTGAACAAATCTATTACTACAATCATCGTTTAAACATATAGATACATCTTCCTAACAAGTTTTTTGAAATATCTCAAAAATTGAGGCACAAGACGGAAATGGCTAAATAATTCAGCTCGTGATTCTGATACGATCTGTATAAATTTCGATGAGCTATCTCTCCTTCTTCTGGTACTTACATACTTCGAACCAAAGTTATAATACCATTTCATGTACATGAAAGGTATAAAATCAGGAAAAAATATATTAAAATTATAGCAACATTACGAGTACAAGTACAACTTTAGTTTAAGTCTCGAGCTGTTAATAAATCTAGCAAACCTTAACTTAAAATGCATGAAATAGCGTAAGAATAAAAATATGCCTAGATTTGAAAAGCAAAATTTATTTTTTGTTTTTTGCTTTTTTCAGATTATCGCACACAAGTATATACAGTATGCACACGACGCTTTGCACTTAAAAATATGCACAAAAAAAAAAAAGAAGAAAACGTAGAAAAAGAAGAAGAAAACTGAAAAGCGAACACGTGCGAAAAAAGTAGGCGTCGATGGCAATAAACACCGCCAATTGTGTAACAACATGCGTGCCCAAGGGGACACTCTGCAACGGTCACTTCTACAAATATACATACATGCAATACAATGTAATGTGAAAAAGAAAAAGAAGAAAATTTGCAAATACATTAATATGTACATACATAATTGTATGTTTGTATGCAAGTATTAGTATATTTTTTATCAAAGAGTCGAGCGTAGGCGTGAAAATGGTGCTGTTCATGGGCTTCCATATTAGGGTGAGCTTAAACTTTTTACGAGCAGCTGAAGTGATAATTGAACGCGGAACAAAAGTTATTTGAAAAAATGAAATAAATAAATAGAAACAGTACTCCAATAACAGAAACCGATGTGATTAAAGTGGTACTCAAAACATATTCTCTTAAAGTAAATCAATATCTGTATTATTTCTTGTTAAAAATAAAAAACTAATATTAAAAAAACGTGAAAAAATTTAAATTTCCCATCAAAATTTAATTCTCATGAAAATAGTAAATAGAAATAATACTTTCAAGTTCTTGTTTATTAAACTTATATTTTTCATATTTAACAATTTATTAAAAATTTATAATTTAATATGAAAAAAAAATTAAAATAGTACTCCAAAATATTTATTATATATGAAATATATATATATGAAATGGTATTTAACTTTGGTCCGAAGTTTTTCAGATATTTCAACCAAGCTGTTAGACCGGTTTTTTAGATTTGAAATTTCGTGCCATAAATACTTCAAAAAAAACGCATCTAGAATAACGAATAAAGAATTAATAACGAACTGCACATTAGTCATCGAAATCGGAAGACTATGTCATAAGTCTCCATGTAACCGATTTCTTCAAATAAGAGGTGTTACGTCAAATTTCATACTTTAGTTTGACTGGGCTAATTTTACAATTGTTGTAGTCTGATATTTAAGCTTTTTTTCATTTTATGTTAGTGAAAAGAAAATTATAGAAGTGCTCGGAAAAAATATTTATATATTAAATTTTATATTTTTAATGTTCATATGAAATCAATTAAAATGAAAATAATGTTTCTGAAGTATTTGTAAATATATAGTTACTTTTCAATTATTAAAAATTATTATCAATTTTCTAATTTATTAAAACGAAGTTTTTTTTTTAGTTTATATAATTTTTTTAATATTTTTATTTTTATATATTTTTTTATTATTTTAAAATTAACAAATACGAAATAGATATGATGACTAAAAAGCAAGCAGAAGGCAAATATACATACGAAAATAATTAAAATATATTTATATGTTAAGTACCCTGCAAATATTTGTGGATCATATGGTCCTTTGGAGTACTTACAAATATACCCTCTGTAGTGTGTTATTGAACCAACTCACGTATCTATACCAACTTAATACGACCATCCTTCGTTTTTAACGATCGCAATCATGCAATAAGTTTTATACAAAGAAAATGAATGAAACTGAAATTGAGTCAGTTTTCGTTTTGTTGGTGTAAGTAAGGCCCATTGCAAATAGAACATATCCGCAAATTGAAATGTTATATATCAATTACTATTATTGTAAATTTATACAATAAATATTATATTTTACTAACGCAGAATATATTTGTAATTAAAAAGTATGTTCTATAGGTATTCCATGGAGTACTCTGAGGTAGAGTATATGGTCCGGCTCTAGGACATCGCAATGTTAATAACAGACCATATGTTTTGTATGAATTGTGGTTAGTTTTTAATTACTCTGTTCTCCCCGTGGATTATATATTTCACGCGTTTATAAGTATTCGCGTTTTTCGCAGGATAGCATGGCCAAACACGCGCAGACGCCTACTTGTATGCTAAGGAATTCTTTATACTCGAGACAGACCTCATTTTTATTATACCCGTAAAGCGTTTTTTATTTTTATTTATGCATATATAAGCATTTAGATATATATTTTGTTTACACATTAGGGGTTGTGTAGGTATACGTTTATATATAAAATAACTACAATGACTAGAAAATAAAATTTTGTATACATAAGAATATATTATATTCTTATAGGCATATATACTGCAATATACTTGTATGTTATGTATATACATATGTGTGCTTGTGTGTCCACATTCCAGTGAACATTTACAGAGTAATGTCAACAATGTTAAGTTGCCGATGGACAAAAACTGTGAAAAACAATTTCAGCTTAACCAAAATTGGACAAAATATAATGTTTTGGATTTTCGTAGTTTAGTTTAAAAATATATGTATATATATGCAATTAAAAAGTTATTTAGAAAATATCTATTAGAAGCTTGCAACCAACTAACCAACCATAAATCTAAAATATAAACTGAATTAATTTACCTCCTGTTTTTTAAGTGCTGCTAAAATGCAACAATAACACCAAGAAATCGTGTATAATGGAGGATATTTATATTTGAACTTTCCGACTTTTGGCTTTACTATTTTCAGAAGAAAACATTTCTCTTATAAAAGTGATAATATAGACTAAAATACAAGCATACATACATATATGTATGTACATATATAAAAAAAAACATAATTATGTATAGAGTAAAATGGTTAGGTATTGCGCCATTTTAGCCTTGTTTAGGCCGCCTTTGCAAATTTTCCTCTCCTTTATTGGTAGATATCGGTAGCATGCTGCTGTTGTTGATGTTGAGGCATCTATTTTCGTGAGTTTATTAACACTGGCTGACATTCTAAATTTATACATATCCACCGCGTTCTTTTTCCAAACCAAAAGTAGAGTGGAAATTTTAAACCGAATTTACTAAATATGGGTAGCACTACAAGCGCTACTTTCTTGAATTGTTTCTACATTTCTTTTTAATATATTATGTATGCACGTATGTATATACATTTATGTAAGACTACATATGTATGTATATCTCTGTATGTATTGCTACGCACGTCTCATTGCATAAATTATTAATAATCAGTTTGACATTGCTAGGTAAGAGCACCTAAATTTTAAATAGCTAATCGTTTGTAGATTTAATACTACTGATTTCCATAATCAGAAAACGCTTTTTTCATTAATAGGTATATAATTATAATATATGTACATATATACATATAATGCTACTAACAAAAGGTCTGCATATCGAAATTAGGAACGGAAGTCCTTAAAGCCAAAAATGGTATTACCCATAAAGTTTTTGGTCCCCATACCCATAAAGTTTTTGGTTCTTAAGAAGCAAAAAATAAAAACTGAAAAAAAATATTAAAAAAAGTAATGCAAACTTGGTGTTTGAAAATTTGCATCTACATATTTATTTTAAGCGTTGTGGATGTAAAATTCAAAATGCTTATAGACTACAGCAGACAGTGGCAGTAAAATTTGTTAAAATTATTAATTTAGAAAATGTTATTAAATTTTATAATACTTATTCACTCTCACTTAAATTTATTTTACTTTATTTTTTTACTTAATTGATTTCAAATTAATTATTTTCATTTATTTTACATTATTTTAATTAATTTTAATATGATTTATTTATTTTATATCACTTAATTTTACTTCATTTAATTTCACTTTATTTCCTTTGATCTTTCGTTGACTTATTTCACTTCATTTCATTTTATTTTATTTTATTTTGATTTTTTAAATTAAATTTTTTATTTCACATTATTTGATGTTTTATTTAATTTTTATTTTTTATTTTTTATTCTATTATATATTATTTTTGTGGATTATTTAACGTCATACCTCGAAATGCATACATCTATTAGGCAGGCTTTTATTTTTGTTTTGCTAAATATCACTTAAGACAACAAAATATGGTCACATGCATGAAATGACGTCTTCTCATTGTCAATCGGTTGTGCAAGAAATATGGTATATAATATTTTTAGTATATACTGTATAATGTATGTCTTATTTTAGGGGGATTCGCTTTGTCTAGGAAATGCATATTATGCAAATATTTCGAATGAAAATTTTGTTAGGGAGCAAGAGCATCCCCGTTTCCGGATTGTGACAAAATTCAATTCAAATTATAACAACTTGGCGCAGAGTTGCTTTTTCTTCTTGCAATCTGTGGGATTTAAATATATATAGCGCTGGGTATAGCATATTTTTACTATCGTAGTGCATTCTCATTTTATGTTTTTTGTTGTTGTAGACCTGCGAAACCCCCATTATACAGTAACATATTATGACTGGATAAGATTAATACGAAGAAAAGAAATAAATTTGAAGTAAAATGAAAATTTCAAATATTTTAGGGGTTACTCGTATCTTTATATTCGCATAAATAGACGTTCATAAACAAATAATATAACGTACTCAACCGTTGTACATACAAACAAATGCATATCCGTCTTTTACTCGCTTCTGTTTTTAATATGACTACATAGCTAATTATTGTTATTTTTGCTGTTGTTGTCACCATTGCATTTATTAATAGTACACTATTAATTTTGCTGTCATTGAACAGATCTAAATGAAACAATTTTATTTTTAGTTTTCTGTCTTTCATTAAATTCAAAGGTAAGAAGCTACATACAAAATCAAACTACATATATACGAGTTTACATACATATGTACACATATATATATATATATATATATTATATATCGGATTTAAAATGATAAATAATGTGTGTATGTCAGTGATAGTAATGTATATTTATGTACACATGGCTTCCATGTGGTTAATGAAATCGGCGAAATAAAAATGTATTTGCAAAAGGGAAATTTATATTACATTTTTCATTTAAAATTTTATTAGTTAAATTTATCACAAACTAGCATTCATATATATATGTATATGTATGTACATATGTACATATGTATGCATGTATTAATGTATCTATATATTTCGTTATTTTTGTAAAACGTATCCCGCCTACGACTGGCGACAACGATCGGCGCCATAGCAAAGAACGGAAGTAGATAAGCACTATTAGATTTATTATACAAAATACTTTTTATAATTAATTGTATTAATAATTTTGTTGTTAGATTTTTCCAAAAGGTATGAGGAAATTGTGTAAAAAATATGGAAAATGTTATATAAATATAATAAGAATATTAAATAATTTTTTATTTTGAAAATATATCATAAATTCTGTAAATATTTTTATATTTGCTATCTTCTTCTTGTTCATTTTAAAGTTATAAACTGCATGGACAAAAAGGTTGCTTGCTTGCAGCTGGTGTATCTATTGGTATATTGTTTATTTGTACATACATATGTATATATGTATTTTGGTATATTAATAAGTAACGCAAGGCCCAAAAGGAAATCTCATCTTTTATAAAGTTCAGCACTTTCAATGCTGTCATGACGGCACTCGTTCCTGCACTAAACTCTAGCGTAGAGCCTGCGGCTAACATTCCCTTGACAAGTAGATTTTTCTATTCGATATTCAATTTTCTAAACGTGTGATAACATTGCCCTCAAAATTTGTTAGCGAAAGAAAGTGGAGGCAGTCAGCTGTTTATCCATCAAACAAAGCTGTTGATCTGTGATAGTTACTTCCAGCTGGGTATTTTTTGGAACATACGTTTACATATATACAAGTTTGGTAAATGTGAATGTAGGCAACTATGAAGTGGCCAAACCGGTTTAAAGTTGATAGGATTGAAATTTTTTTTAGTTTTCCTTCTTTTGCTGGTGTTCTGTTCCTTCAGTATCTTTTTCTTGAGTGCTTAGTTTACTGGTTGTCTGATTGTTGTTGATGGTTTGTGGGATCAGTTGAGTAGCGCATGACTGTCGGTTTGCACACACACACATAAATCACTACATATATCTCTTGGTCACATACGAACATATAGACAAACAAACGAATTTTAAGTTATAAACACGTGTATGAAAGTATGTACATATGCACATCTGTACATCTGTATATACATAGATAACTATGTGCGTTTGTTTGATTACTATCTTACCTTCTATCCGTTTGTTGGACAGTTGTTGCCACAAGCAACATCGCGTATGCGGTGGTTTATTTTCTAAACCTTCCACACATACACCGACCAACCAACCGATCGACCAAATGTACTACACATATAAAACTGACTACCAGCTCTTCTACCACTATTTACGTTTAGTTGTTTGTGTGTTCATATTATTTACACTTTTATTTGCTTCTATAGCACTTGAGGCTTTTTTATTGAGATTAAATAAGGTTAGTTTTAACTTTTTTTAAACATAATTTACCTTAGTAAAGGTGAAAATACAATACATCAATAAATTAGTTTGGAAGAAATTTTAGGTAATTGCTGTTAAAAATTCAATATTAAACACACCGTTGATTTCATTTTATTTTTAAATTTCGTTTAATTACATTTTATTTTATATTATTCTAATTTTTCAAATTTAAGTTATTTTATTTCATTTTAATTTATTTTCATATTTTTTACTTTATTTTTTTTTTTTTAATTTTTTTTTTATCTGTTATATCAATTAATCTTTATATATCTACTTCATTTAATTTAATTTTTTTATATTTTACTTTATTTTTTTTCTGTTGTATTTTATTTTATTTTATTTTAATTTTATTATAATTTTATTTAATATATTATACGAGTATTATACTTAATAATATTTTATTTTATTTTACTGCGTTTCATTGTATTTTTTATTTCATTAAATAATATTTGTTTTTGTCTTGTTGATTAATTTTTGTTTGTTTATAGTTATTATTTTGTCTTAGCTTTTTCACGTCAAACCTTCAAAAAAACACATTGATACATATTTGCAGATTTTTGTTGAGTTAACGTGTTAATTAATAGTGCATATATGTGTGTGCATATTCTAAAATGTATACATATGTGTGCATATTTCGGTTTGTAACAATTTTCTATTTTATCTTCACATATGCCTTACATAATTTTTTTTCTCTCTTATTATTGTTATAAAAATACTTACATAGGTTTTGTATATGTACGGATATTTGTAGATTGCTATGCATATTGCATGTATGTACATATGTATGCGTCGATACGACAATAAATTTGAGGTCATGCATCTAAAAAGATATGTACTTTACATACAGATACACTTGAATATGGAATTAATTATATATATATATATGTATGTACAAAGATGTATGTATATGCATACATATGGATATGTACACATTTAGCTATATCTTCTTATTAGTGTTTCTGTTGTTTCTCCTTGTTTGCAAACTGTTTGTCCACTTTATTCGCATTGTGCATAAATTTTGCCACGCAAAAATTTTATTATTTAGTGCATTTTACGGCAATTGCACACTATACTTGTGTTTACATACATATGCATATAGATATGTACATATAAGACTACATATTGAAATAAAAATACGTCTTTTTGGTTCAATATGTCTGCATTTGCCTCCGCTCTCAGCATAATGTATAATTGAAAATTAATGAAAAAAATTAAACAAAGAAATTTATTTATTACAAACAATTATGTTTTCATATTAAAATAAAAATAAATTTACTTTAGGGCCCTATATTCAAAATTCTTTTAGCAATATTAGCATAAATAAAACCGATGTAATAGTTACTCATGCAAGATAAGATGTGATGAAATTATTGTTTTGCTTTGTTTAAAGGTGTTTTCCCAATTTTTATTCAATAAAGAACATAGGTAATCACATATCATGAAAAATGGTAAAAATGTTATTGATAAAATAATGAATATTTATAAGTTTGTATGCAGTCAAATATGTCTTAAAAGAGAAAAAGAAATTATATTAAGTAAGCCGAGCTGCATTTTTGAAATACACGCACACTCTATATATGTATGTGCATTTGATCACATACCTACAAATATATATGTATTTTACCAACACCATAAACCATTTAAAGTAGCAGCCACCAAACACTGTTGACCAACAACTATCTGCTAAAATGTGTCGGCAATCAAAAACAATGCCAACAATCACAACAACAACAATTAACACAAATGTCTACGCGAATCTAAATAAAAAATGTGTGAAAAAAAACGTTGATTTACTGAATGAAGTTGAAACGTTGAATCGTCGCAATCGTTTATTATCATCATCAGACAGTGGCAGACAAAAACAAAAACGCAAGAACAACAGAAACAGCAAAGCTATAAAAACGAAGTTCTCGTAATAGCAAAAATCAGCCAAAATAAAGGCTATCATCGCTAGAAAGAAAACGAAAATACAATCATAGAATATAAAAAAAGGTTGGAAAAATTGAAACAATCGCGACAATGGTATCTAACAACACAAGTGACTGCACGAACATATATGTATATATATTTACGCCCATATATATAAAAATATATATACACAAATGCGGTCGCAATAGCCGAGTGGTTAGCATTGCGTACTACGATTCGGAAGGTCTAGGTTCGAATCCAGATTTGAGCAATATCCAAAATTATATAAAATCAATTTTTCTTATTGCGGTCGGCTCTCGGCAGGAAATGTCAAGTCATCTGAGTGTATTTCTGATATGAAATAAAAGCTTCTCATAAAATCATCGGCCATTTTGAAGGCGGCTTAGAATAAACTGTAGGTCCTTTCATTTGTTGTTAAAAACATCAAAACCCAAAATCACAAATTAGAGAAGGAGCTCAGCCGAAAATCGCTTCAGCGGTTACAACTCGCCAAATATATATATACATACATAAATGAAATGCCGCTGGCGTTAAGCAATAAACAGAGAGTTCAAAATACTTAACAATATTATAAATAAAAATAAAAAAAATTATATAAAATAAAATAAAGTAAATCTTAGTTTTTTAAGGTTAATAAAATTTATAAAATAATGGAAATGAATTTCAACTTTATTTAATTTTTATATTGATTTTTATATCATGCATCTTTAATTTTGGCTTTATGATTATTTTATTTTTAATTTTAGTGAATTGATTTTTTGTATACATAAATATTATATTTATTTATACATATGTATGTATATGTAAAATATGCATTATTATTTTTTTATAGTTTTTTATTTTATTTTTTTATTTTTATTTTTATTTTTATTTTTATTTTGCTTGCCTAGTTTCCCCCCAAAACTAAGTGTTAGACAAACCACGCCTTCTCCAACGCATCAACACAACGCTGCAACGCCTAAAGATAGATCAAGTTATTTATGTCTGACGCACAGCATAAAAATACAACAGCAGCTACCCTCAGCAGTATTCACCGATACACTTGTGGGCTTACATAAAAACTCATTTTTGCGAGAAAAATAAGTGTGCGACAAATGCTGACGCAGTCATGTGCCAGCCAGCAAAAGCATAGCAATTGCAATTACAACAGCAGCAACAACGACAATGAGAGCAATGTGATGATCGTCATCATAGTCGGCGATCGGCCCTCCGCCTGTTCTACTCAGTTGCACCCCCACCCACCTCAGCCGGTGCGATGTAGTTGAGCCCAGCGGATACTGAATATTTTCGGTTATTTTTAGTTGGTGTGCTTCTGCGAAATGCTGGCTGTGGCGACGGCGAACACGGATCATGCTGCCAAATAGTTGTTGTTGGTATTGTTGCTGCTGTTGCTCTTGCAGCATTGCAGTTGCAGCGCCATTGCAGCGTTTCAATTATTTTCCCTCACCTCACAGGGGCTATGCGTGTTTGTAAGAATATATGCATATGTAGATATGTATGTACGTATGGTCGAGTGCACATATGTTTTTCATGTGTCCGTGTTATTTTTGCAAAAAAATTTTACGAAAACAATTTTTGACTTGCTTACGCTTTGTATTTTGTCATTCGTTCGGATTTTTTGGTATTTTGGTTTTGTTTTCGTTCTTTCCATAGTAAGAAGAAAAGTATCTTAAGAAATTACGACAATGTTGTGCTATGAATGCACTCACTGCTGCTATTTATGCGCGGTTGGTGACGCTGCTGCAGCGTCCACAGTTAGCCTCCCTCCCAGAAGTTATTGTTTTTGGTTTGTTAATTTTTTTCCCATGTTGTTGTTGCCACAGTTTCAAAAATAATTCTTGTTTACTTCTTTCTTCTCATATTTTAATTAAGACCAAACAAATCTCATTTCTTTCCTTGAAAAGACGTCAATGAACGAGGACTGATGATCGTAAGTTTTGAAGTGTGAATTTTTCTCATATATGACGAGTATGAGAGACATGCATGAATTTACTTCCATACAGATTTGTGTTTACTGCGAATGGTTGTGTTAATAATAAAATTTTGTAAAATTCGTTAATAAATATCTAACAAACTTTACTATTAATTTTTTGTTTATTATTACTAAATTGTGTTTTAATTGATATATTATTTGAATATTTTGTGTTAATTATAGTATTTTTCTCATTTTATTGGTTCTTGGAAACATGCTGATATGGACAAAATGACGAGAGGAAACTGGAAATGATTTGCATGTGGCATGTGGTTTTCAAGTAACAGTAATAATCATATAATTTAATTCTATGAATTTGGTTTTATTATGAAGATAAGGGTTTACCATTATGTTTTAAAAATATTTTGCAGCAAATCAAACTAAATATAAATCATTTAAAACACCCTATATTTATCAAATGGTATGAAGCTATTTGAGAGTTAAATTCGAAAAAACTCGAGGAAAAATTTCCTTTGTCCTCTAATAACTGTAAGTATTCGGGTATATTTTATTAATAAATACAAATGGTAGCTTTTGGTTTTTAGCTTAAAAAGTTTAATTTTCTAGGTTCGAACTAAAAAAAAATGAAAAGACAAAAATATTATTAACATATTAATAACATTATTATCAACATTATATTATATATATATACACATACATTTGGCACTTTGTAAGTGCTGAAGCGATTTTCGGCCGTTTTTTACCAACAAATTAATGGACCTACAGATTAATTTTAGCGTCCTCCGAACGATCGATAGATATTTATTGACATTCCCTGCCGAGAGGCGACTGCAATTAGAAATATTAATTTTCAATAATTTTGGATGTGGCTCCAACCTGGACTCGAATCCTGGTAGTACGCAAAGCTAACCACTCGGCTATTTCGGCCGCCAACATTGTCAATACACAAACAATTAAAATACTATCGAAATACTTCAATTTTAAATAAAAAAAAATTCATTTGAAAATAAAGAAATAAAAACATTGTATAACCTTACCCTTAATCAATTTAAATTCTTCAATTAAACACTTTTATTTAATATTTTTGATTTCTTATTGAAAAATATTTTCGATATATTTTTTAATAATGTATATTTGTTTTAGTTGACAATTTATACATGTATTTTTTTTTTACCAAAACATAATTTTTTTATTAAAAAAATTATAATAAAAATTCGAAAAAATCTAAAAAGTGTATCTGCTATGAAATTAGCTATTTAATTAAAATGAAGATATATTCCTGATTTTATGTGTGTAAAAATATAACTAAAATATTATGCTTTAATTTATTAATATTTATATCTTTGATGAGCATGAAATGGTAAATTAAGTTTGGTACGAAGTATGTAAGTTTTAGAATATATTCGGTTATGATCGGATCAGAATGACGAGCTAAGTTGATTCAGCCATGCCCTCTGTACGTCTGTTTGAACGAAAACAAGTCTCTCAGGTTTTGAGATATTTCAACCAAACTTGGTACGCAATTTGGTATATATGTACCTTCGTTTGGCGGAGCTGACCAAATTCAAATAAATCATCGAAGTCGATTAGATTTTTTCAGATATGAGATTTTGGATTTAAAAAATCCGTCAAAACTGCATGTTAGAACGTGAAGTGTGGTATTCAACAAACGTGAATTGAAGTTAATATTGACACTGCAAATCAGTGAAATCGGAGGACTATATCATATTACCCCCCAACAACTTTTCAGATATGATCATTTACATTTAATCCTAAAATGCAATATAATAAATTTGATTGATCATGAATGGCATAAAGTTTTCAACATTGCCGAAAACAGCACTTTTTTATTGTTATTATTTACTTTTTATATATTTATTTAATCACGAAATATTCAATAATAACGATAAACCGTTAGACGAAAGCAAACAGCAAATCAATAGCATTTCACAGTTGTGAGAATGTGTAACCAATAAATTTATTATTTAATATTTATCAATACATACATATTTAATACATATGATACGAGTAGCCCCGTATGAAAAGAATGAATGTGCGAAGTGTCAAATAGAATACAACCCACACATATACACATTAATAAATTCCTTAAAAAAAACATAAGCATCTGTATATATATGTATGTAAAAGTATATAGTTACAAGTATGCATGTACATATATGTATGCATTTATTTTCCCCATTGAATGAATGAATGAATTTTTAAAAGCGGCCACTTCCGCCCCCATGCTCCAACGCTCTCCAAGTCGCCAGCAACAGCATTAACTCGATCAGCGAACCAACGAACGGTAGACCGACCGTATGTCCGTCCATTTCAATATGATCGTGGCAATAATAAAACACTCATCCACAAACTCAGACTCTTACATATGTACATATATATATATATATATATAATCATCAAACGCACGTATGCACTTTGGAGCGTTGTGAGTGCGAGATGTGAGTGAACAGTGATGCGGCGATGTGAGAAATGAAGATCGACTCAGCCGTAGTCGAGGTCAAAAGATTAGTAGATCGTGTCGTGTATGTTTGTGGAGAGGAGCACAAACGATTGTAGTAGTAGTGGCGATTGTCGCAAGCAAACAAGTATTATATTTATGGGCATGTTCATACAAATAAAGGTACAAGACACAAAAAAGCAAGCAAATAAATTCAAATTAATGCATGTAGGCAAAACATACTACATACTAGCAGTGCATGGCAACACCGGATGTGAGCCGTGCGTTACAAATATGTATTCTCGCTTGGTATACAATTTACTTATTTTAATAGAGCAAACATTAAATTAATATTTTGTATTCAAATATACATACACATGTACATAGTTGGGTGAAGGAAATTGTTAAATTGGAAAATTTAATAAAACAGAAATATGTAAATTGCATAATTCGAAATTTTTAAAAATTTCTTGAATGGTGTAAGGAATCAATTATTTTTAAGACTTTTCTGAAGTAACTGAGCTCAAAAAAATTTCAATTGGATACTGTTTAACAACACCATAACATTTATGAAATAAATTAATAATGTTTTCTTAATAATTTTCAAAATTAATTGATGAAATATATATTTTTTTTGATCCTAATTAAATATTTTGCAATCAATATATGATAAAACGGCCGCGATAGCCGAGTGGTTAGCATTGCGTACTGCCATTCGGAAGGCCTGGGTTCGAGCCCAGACTCGAGCAACATCCAAAATTATAGTAAATAAATTTTTCTAATTACGATCGCCCCTCGGCAGGGAATGTCAAGCCCTCCGAGTGTATTTCTGACATGAAATAAAAGCTGCTCATAAAAATCCATCAGCCGTTCGGAGGCGGCTTAGAATAAACTGTAGGTCCCTCCCTCCAGAAATAAAATACTTAAATTTAAATTAATTAATCATCTGCAAAGATTTATTATTTTTATAAATACAACGATCATGAAATTGTTTTCAATAAAAAAAATTCAGAATCTAGTTGGATTACTAGTTTCTTTTTTTGCTTTCACAAATACGGGTTTGGTTTTAAAATTCAAACTGTTACCACTTCTCTTTATAAATCATATTAGAATACAGAAAAATTACCAACCACCAGAACAGTTTTGTATGTACGAGCGATGAATCTTTTCTTGTGAAAATATAAACTGAGTAGCTCTAAAAAGGCCTAAAAGTCTGACTAGACTATTGGTAGTTTAAAAAAAAAAATGTTATCACCCCATATTTAAAATATAATTTCTCACATAGATTTAATAATAATATATTTTTATTAATTCCATTATGTGTTTATGAACTTACATTAAATTTAAAAGCAATCCAAACGTTGTTTCAAACAATACATATCAATGTAAAATTCACAGGAAATTCTTCTGGTTGTTGGTGTTGTTGTTTTATAAAAAGTAAAATTGAAATTCGTGTATGTATCTAAGGGTGTATATATTATTATTTTTTTTTATAGGCACATTCGTATTTTTTTGCTGTTGTTGTCAATAATGTTTTGACACTGTTTTCATAAATTATTTGCTTTGCAAGAAATTTTTTCCGCTGATAACGGCTTTTATTTTTTGAGTGAAATATGCATGATTTTAGATTTTTTCATCTTCAACACATTACTTAGTATATTCCTAAAGGGAATCACGCTGTTTTTTTCGTTTGCATTAAGTACCACACACAAATATATGCACGTACAAATACGTAATATTTTTAAATTTTCGCTTAGATCTACAGAAATTATAAAATATTATATTCTATTTTAAATGCTAATTTTTTTCAATGGGTTTCCTCTTCTGTTCTTTATCATTCTTATGTTTTGATTTCACTCTTATACTTTGCTGAGAATTAACATTTATTTTCTTTTTAAATTCGGCATATGCTAGCTAAGGAAGTATCTAAAAATATATTTGTATAAAAAACACTGATTAGAAATTTCTTAGTAGAATTGATTAGCACATTAATTAGTATGTAAACATATTTCCGGAATATTTTCGTGTTTCCCCACCACCGCTCAACGATTTATGGGGCACTTCATAAAAAACGCTTTTATAATTTTTTCTAGGATATCTTGTACCATTTTATGAAAATCATACAAACACTATATAATTGAATGTTGTTGTAAATTCCTTTGCTTGTAGCTGATTCGTTGACTTTTTAATTAGTGGAATTTGACGTTTTTTCACTACACCCAAGTATAAATTTTTATCGGATAACGTTACCCCTCGCAATTTGCTGCAGCCTGTTTTTGGGCTTACAAAATTAAATATTTCTTTTATTTCACTACACTTTTTCCACCAGCACAAGGAACTCGCAGTCCATTTGTATGTATATTTTTTTTAACGAAAAATATATATATCACCTTTTTGTATGCTTTTCCTTAATTTCGATATGTTTATATTTTCTATATATGTTGTATTATACACACTAAAGAAATTAAAAAAAAAAGTAATTTCTTTATTGAAAATATCCACACAGTTTGATCCGTTCCGCACGCTTATAATCTCATTACATGACGAGCGCTACGTTTGACGAGTTTTTAACTCACAAACTTTTTTAAGCGAAATGAACTACGTTAATGTGCACGTCGTGCCGCCAACCGACAAAATTTTTGCCTTCTTGCTGTCTACAGTTTGCCCACATGCCAGCCATCACCCATACCAACAAAGCAACGGTGGATACGTTCACTGCCGGTATCTATACGAATACAGTGGGCGAAGGTGAATGTAGCTGCGAGAACGTATGCATGTATGTGATGTGACATCGTCGTCGGCATATTGGACGGGAGAATAGCTGTGGTGAGGCATGAAGCAATGCCTCAGAGAAAGTAATTTGAGTAAAAAACTCAAAAATCCAATTCGCTTTGAGTATTTTCGGTACACATAAGCAAAATATATTTCACTTCTCTTTTTCAGAATGTCGCTGGACTCGAAGTCAATGACTCAAAGTCTAACTACTCACATATTGTATAAGTACGGATTCGCATTAGGCGGAACTCATTGAGAATCAAAGTGTCTCTGCTGTTCGAAGAGTCTAGATCACCGGTCTTTATTTCATATCGTTGGCGGAGTGTCGGTGTTTGTGTTGGCGTTCGTTCGCCCACTTGCGGCGAATTCATTTTAAAATGAATGAAAAATTTAATGAATGCCGGTGCCATCGAACGATCAAACCGATTCCTCTAGCAACAAAGAGTTTACCAGTTTATGAAATCAAATGAAAGTACATAGAACCATGCCGTGTGTGTGTGTAAGCTGGCGCGTAGCGTAGATCACAGCAGGCGGTAGATACCATACCTGTTTACAATGTGGGTATACAGGTACATACTTATATATATGTATGTACTGTTTATACCCTGTAGTGAAAACGTAGATTAGCATGCAAAAATTCTAGTTAAATACTAGGATGAAATAGGATGAAATCATGTATGTTCGTTACATCTATAGCAGCTCACCAGTAACGGAAATAATTATAATTTTCACCACTGCACCATTCGTATGTTGTTGTTATTTTTAGTAAGCCGCGACTGAATTTCATTTCCTAATAAGCTCTGTAAAGCTCGAAGTAAATCGTTATTGTTTATATCATAACGAAAGCCGAGTCGTTAGAGGTTATCTCTATAGGCCGTGAAGTTCACCGTTCGAATCTCATTGCAGGCAAATTCATTTCTATTTTTATTGACAATTTTATTTTTGGTAAATTAGAAATTCAACACATACTTTTATATGACAGTTCGTAGGATATCGCCAGGTTAAAAATACTAGTTGCTTACATGGGAAATAGATGGAAATGTGATGTAGAAGTGTAAAAATGTAAACCAGTTGGATTTAGTTAACAACTAGTATTTTTGCAGGTTACGTATATACACACATTTGTTACGTACAACACATGTTGGTACATATTTTCGTGCTCATTTCGCTGGAAGTACGGACTCAATTCGCCTCTTTCGACTTACAGACAAGCATACTTACATATATTCTGTAATTCATTTTTCCACAGCCTAAATATCGCTTGTTTTCTTAATTTATTTTTTTAACATTTTTAATTCTTCTTTTTGTTTTTGTTTTTCATTTCGTTTTTGTTAATTGAACGAATTTTTCATTCTCAAATTTTTGCTGCGGCAGCAATAAACGAATGATAAACCAACCGACGGTCGGGCGGTTGATCTATCGATCGTTGCTCGGGTGACTTCGTGTAGAGATTTTTATGCATGTGTATTACACAAATATATATATATATATAATTAGGCGAACGGATGGGGCCGGATGAGCGTTTAAACCGACACATACAGATATTATGGACATATGCATATACATAAATGTGTACATACATACATACAACATAATTGCGCGGGTCATATACATGATATGCATGCATTTATGTTTGTGTATAAGAGTCAAAGTTACCAACTGACGGCACTAAATGCCGTCATACCGAGTCGAACGGCCTATAGATCTGTAGGTACGTATGTATGTACGTTTATATGTATGTTTGCATAGTTAGAACTATACACCATCGTTGCGATCTGTCCATGAACGTATCTGAACAGATATGTATCTAAATGTGAATATGTGGTTTTAATGGTCACATACATGCATACCAACTTATGTAATACATACATACAATCGCTGATACATAGTATGATGATATTCGGCCCAGCTCTTCTTCCAATTTGTGATGTGCGTCTTGATGTTTGACAAATGTTGGGACCTACAGCTTTTTTCATTCGAGACTTTATTCACGACAAAATTATTCTCGAAGAGGTTAATGTTCCCTATAATTTTGCAATATGCGTTTGCTTAGTGAGTTCGAACCCATGAGTCTCCGCATTGTAGCACGAACTACTAGCTTGGTACTTGGCTACTGTGTAGCACCACATGAGCATTTCGTATATCTGTATGTATTTATGTATGTACATATGACCATTTATCACGTTGTTTGTTAATCGTGTTGATCGTCTTCATCCGCTGCTGGCTGTCACAGTTACTGCTATGAATTCGCGGCTCAAGTTGAATGCTGAATGAACTGAATGGGCAATTTTTGCGCTTTCAATTTCGCTATGAATAAACACAGAATGATACCAATATATATTTACATGTACTCGTATAGATTCATGTTTGATTTTACGATCTGCACGATCAGTTCAACTATTTAACAGCAGATCAACAGTGAGTGGAATCGCTTAAATCGCACAGCTAGCGATCATTTACGAGCTCTATATGAGTCTGTACAAAAAATATCGCAAAATTTGTATTTCTTAAAAAAGTGTTTGTGTATTCATAAGTATATATTTAGTAATTTTCAAGGTACTCACACCAGATATATTGATTATGTGTCAGCATTTTTTTGAATCTTAAAGACACACAAAAAAGGATTTTCTTGAGATCTTGTTCAGTTCCTTCTTCGACAAAGATGAAAAGACACGAAACTCTTTATTCCGTAAGAGCACTTAAAAACATTTTCTAACAGTGCCACTGTGAAAGGAAAATAACTATTTGGGGTTTTTAGATGAATTTTAGGTATTTTATTACGAACAGGAAGTAAGGAAGTTAAATTGCAATTTTACTCTAATATTTTATTGAAAAACTATCAAACAACAATAAATTCTTTAATATTTTCTGCTGAAGCAAATTCCTTTTGAATTTAATAAAGTAGATTATATACATAGTGGTACTGGTGTTTTTTGCGCATCAACTGTTGAATGTTCCCCGATCTGACACTGTTGCTAACATTAGAATGTGAGATGGGGGAACGCTCTCAGCTGCAATTTTAGCGAATTTGAGCAGGTTTTGTATGTAGTCATCTTTGCCTTCGAAGCAGTCTTTATAGGCCTTTAATGGACCTTTGCTGTTTTGAGAACAAAATAATCACAAGGACCAATTCTTGAGAATACGGTGACTGCGGCACGATTGCAGTGTTGTTTTTGGTCAAGTAGTCACGTATAAGGAACAATATGTGAGCAAGAAAATTATCATGTTGCAAAAACCAATTTTTATTCTTCCCCAAATCCGAGACGTTTCGGGTGGATTACTTCACACAAATTGGGCATAAGTTGCTGGTAATAATTTTATTGACCGTACGACACTGTGGCATGAATTCATGATGCATGGCGCCCCTGCATTCCAAGAAAACTGTGTGTATGTGTGTGTAGTGATACTTTTTGTATACACCTTGTGTATTTTTGTATATAAACATATGTAAATGTGTATAGCTTAACATTCTTGCTTACTTAGATACGTTGGGATTAGACTGACGCTAACTGTGACCAGCAACAACATATTCATGTTGCCATCGGAACAAAGTATTGGAATATTTAAATTGATTTCATTAAAAATTGTCGGGCATTAGCTTAATGCATAATTTCATATTTGGGAGAATTTAGTAGCGCTTGTCCGAGTTGAAGAGAATTTATATACATACATACATACATATATACATTTGTATCCATGTAAAAAGGTCCGAAAGATAAACTAGTAGTTTTCATCACCAGATGAGAAATCCTATTTCCTCATCTCTTTTCATTGGATAATATAAAATATATATATTAATAGTAATAAATTATATTTCTTCATAATCGATTTAACAGTGATGCTGCATTAATTCGTTTAATACTTACTTCTCTTTCATTTCTTTATTTTTAAAACAAAGTCATAAAAGAAAAAAAATTGTTAAAATATAAAACTGAAGAAACCATGATTGTGCCACTGACAGTAAATTTTTGGATTTGTATTTTTAATGAAAGCGCTCTCGAAAAAATCTTATATTTCGTGGATGGAATAAAGTAATTGAAATTTGTCACAATGATTTTCTACTGTGAATGGCAGTTTGAACAGGAAGAATATATCCCGTGAATAAACAAAACGAAAAGCAGGAGTAGAGTACGGTAAATACATGTCGATGACTATGTATATTAATATTCTCTTCCGGAAACTGGACCAGGGACCGACCTATTCGAAAAAGTCTTATTTACAGTTCTCTTTAGTTTAAATAATTTTTTCCAAAAAGTAGACTGGAAAGGCATCACCGACAGATTGACAAAAAATTAGAATGATTCGGATATAAGCATAGATCGTATGTAGGTATGCTCGCTGCTCAATGTTATTAGTCTGAGGCTGAAGGTTGCAAGATATTCTTAAAAAGTAAGTAGCCAAAAATTGCCCACTGTGTATTTCGTCGTTTAGTATTTTCAATTTTTTATTTTATTCTCTTGGTCGTAGATCCATCCAGAATGCTACATACAATACATACAATATCATATGACGAACGTTCCGGTGACGACCATCATAGGTACAGGTGTGTTAGGAGTCATGTTTGTTGAGATTTGTATTGGTTGAGTCGCACCAGTGGATCTAGTCTTGTAACGGGTTTCAAAACTTACCACGCATGTGACTAGATTCTTTTTAAAGGGGGCGCTGAGACCCTAGGGGCTTTCTTTTTATTGCACATAATTTTATGGCGATCTCTAGATCGACTATTTCCGTTTTTCGTTTACTTTGTTTACACCACCCTCAACAGGAGCAGCTACAAGTCCAGCGAGGATAGCAGCAGTGACATTAGCTATTAGTTATTGCTGCCGCGTAATTTTCAATTCTTTATTATTATTATGGATTGTATATGTCGGTCCATGGTACATTTCTACATACACTTTGTTTTATATTTTATTTTTTGCTAATACTTGTTTACTTTCACGCCTGTTTTTTTTTTTGCAGTTCGATTATAATTCTACTCTATATGTTTGTTATTATTTCTTGCATTACGTGTTGTATTTTTCAAAATTCAAAGCTATTTTTGTTACGTTTTCTCAATCTTGGTTTCAGTATTATATGCATAATTTTGTATTTATGTTTATGTGTGTATATCCGTTTGCTTTTGCTGTTTCACAAGTTTTAATTAATTTTTATTTTCTTATTTCTTTATTTCTATTTATAATTGTTTATTACATTGTATTTATTGTTGCTGTTATTATTTTGCCTTGGTTCATTTTTATTGTTGTATCACACTTGTACAAGTACACAACATGATATATATGCTATAAATGTTGCTGTATATATGTATATTTTGTGTTGTTGTTATTTTTAGTGCCCTTTTTTCTTGTTTGTGTTGCTGTGTTTGCTTTTATTTGTCAATGAAATGAATGAATTCGCACTTGTGCGACAACATCGACGAAAACGAACAATTCAATGGGCGGTAATGTAGGAAGGCAAGCGAGCGGACGACAACTTTGAGAGAGTTAATATCTAAATCTTTCGATTTTGTATGTGTGGGGCAAGATTACCCATTAATAAAAGAGCGATGTAGGTGGGGATCAATAAGGTAGTTAGTATGTTATTTTATAGGTTAGTTAAATAGAAAAGTTCTAATTTTTTGGGAATAACTCTTACATAAATATTATTTTAATTACACGTTTTTTCACCTTTATTTTTATTTATAGACATTTTAATTTTTTATTTTATATTAATTTTTATTTTTTGTTATATATGTATATTTTTTAAATTTATATTTTAAGCTAAAAAGCATTTTCCGAATTTGTCATTTTTAAATTTTTTAATTAATATATGTTTCTTTAAGTTATTATATTTTTTTACATTAACTATTTTATATACGAATACATTTTCAATTTTTATGCTTTAAAATTTATTTACAAGTATATTATATAATACTATACTTTTTATTTTTAAATTTTAAACATTTATGTTATTACCGTTTTTTTATTTTTTATATAATTAAATTTTGTTTTAATTATTATATTTTATACATTTATTAGTTTAAATGCGTATGTTTAATAAGTGTAATTTTGCCAATATTTTATTCTTTTGAATTTGTATAATAACTTTAATATATATATTTTTTTATATTTTTAAATTTTGTAATACTAATTTTTTTAAGTTTATTATAGTTTTTAATATTTTATAATTTTTTAAATTTTAAATTTAATTAATTTATTATTTCTTATTTATTAATATTTTTGTTACGTGTAAATGTTTTAATTTTTTTTTTAAATTAATTCTTTAATGTTAATATATGTACCTATGTATATATATCTGTTGAATTTTTATGCGTTTTAGTTTTTTTTATGTTTTTATTTTATTTTAAAGATACAAATTTTTTATGCTCCTAACTGGTTTTGGCATTAGAAAAAGAGAAAACGAATTTTCGTTTGTAATGTGTTGAACTTTTCGTTTACTTTCGTGTAGCTTTATGAATATTTTTCTTTTTTTCTTGTTGTTAATTGTATAAGATCGTAAGGCCTTTGTTGTTAACTGTTATATATAATTTTCTTTAAATACAGAATAATCAATTAACTGCAATTTTTGTAGCTTTGCGTGGTTTATAAAATTTTATTGATTCATTTTTTTATTTAATTTTTGTGGATCCTGTTGTAAATTTTTATACCTTAAGGCTTATTCTTTTACATATTTTATGAGTGATGTTCTCGATAATAAATATGTATATATTTCATTCATTTTGTACATTCTGAAGTTTTCATAAAAGAAGCTTATTCAAAGGAAATCGTTTTGTTTTCGGTCTTTAAGCACTACACCAACTTTTTATAAGTAAAATATATGTTTAAGGATACACAGCTCGTACAAGGGAATTGAAAAAATTAATACAAGTTTGTTCCATACCACGAAAACAGTATTAATTTAATTTTTTTTTACATTTCGCTTGCAGTATTCAATAAAACTATAAAACACGAATAGTGTATCTTATTATCATATTGCTTTTAACGGCTCCTCTTACGTTTTATTTTTTGTATTATTGTTTTGTATTTTAATATCGTGTGAGACTCTCCTCCTCCATAATCACACTGTCTGACACACTCACGTACATACGTTCGAATTTCGATATAACTAACCAACCGTCCGATTCAGCGAAAATATCTCAAGCAACTAATATGCCAGCAAACGGGGCTCGCAAACGTTCAAAACGCCAACACTCACGTTAAACTCGATATTTGAGTTTTGAGCGCAAGTGGTGGAGAGTCTTGTTGGCAAACACAATAACGCGGCGAATTGGTGGCTATTTCACTGTCGGAAATGCATGCACATTCATTCATACAAACATGCACATGTACACAGTCATATCTGATATGTGTTAGATTCAAATTTAATGGAAGGTACTCAGCCAACCATGTTGCCTGCTCTCTCTCTTCTCTTAAGCTATCTACACCCGCATACATATTCATTGCTTGTTTGGACTAGTATGTGTTCGTGTTCGTGTATAGAGTCGGCCCTCATGCTGTGAATCGGAAATTATTCATTCATTCATTCAACTTTAGGCGTGTTTTCCTTTATTTCATTTATAATTCTGTTTTAATTGCTTTTTTGTTTTATTTTATCGCTCTTCATGTTTTGCAGCGAATTCTTAATTCAGCTGTGTAACGGCGACAAAAGCAATCGAGTTCAATTTAATTTATTTCCACCTACCTACTAGCAGATACTATTTGTTACTAACTAAACAAACTATCAATTTGTTAAAAGCTACAAATACATACATATACATGTAGACATGCAAATATGCTTATTTAGATAATTTAAGACAAATTTTATACACAGTTTTGTGAGGGTAAAGTTAGTTTTGCATAATATTAATTGATTTGATGAATTTTTTTTACCTTTATTTGAGGAAGTTCATTCAAAATTCCAATTTGTGGCTTTGAAACTTTAAAAATTACTTTTAATGATTTTTTGGAAAGTATCAGAATAGTATCTTTCCAAAAAAAAGTCCATTATTCTAGGAAATATTACGCTATATTTTCAAAAGCAGCTATCAAGAGGACTTTGCATATGTTCCTTTCTGATATTAATTATGCTACAAAGAGATATTACTGAACATTTAAAGTGTTAATCGCTCGCCCTCTCCTTTCATTGCAAACTCTCTTCCTCTCTATCTCGTTCTTAAAGTCTCTGGATACTAAGGCCAAAAATTAATGAATGTAATGTTGTTATAAGGGCTAGTGTAGGTGCTTTATGAATTCCACTATATAAATACCTATAAATGGTCTGCCATTGAGGGCATGGTCATTTGACGAAACCACTAAACGCTGAAAAAGCTTAATGTAGTATTCATTGGCCTTTGTGCTTTTAGATATCAAATCAGAAAAGTGAGTTTTTACCAAGAGTATGAGGTTAATAAACAAAATTTAGTAGTTACGCACATTTAAATATGCCTCTATTATGATTCACAACTATGTTGTTAATTGAGTTGCCTGTTGTTTTTGTATTATGGTTTACAACAAGAAGTCCACTTTGATTGCTTAAAAAAATTCCTTGGCACTTGGTAGCTCAAATGGATGAATTTCGTCTTAAGGTGCCGTCTAATATGCGTAAGCTGAACATTTTCTTCCTCTTCATCTTTTGGAAAATATATTGTAATGGATATATGCGTTATAAATAAATACATAGCGCTCAATATGCACATATATTTGAAGGCTTGGGAGGCTATCAGCTGACTTCAGCTGTCATAATAACTTAACGAAGAAAACTTAAATCTATTAATTATATACAAAAGTATTTTAGTTGAGTTCCAAAGATGACAACTCAACTTATTTGATGAATGTGAGTCATAATAGCGGTAATAAACTTTTTTTAACATATTAAATTTTCCGCTCGAGCAACTAATTATACTCACCATAATATAGCATCAAAATTAATGTTATTGATTAGGAAGGAGTTTCATAGACAAGCGAATAAAATGGTGACAAGATTGCAAATAAATAAGCAGCATTCGTGCATTTTTTTTTTTAAACAAGTGCCATAATAATAATAATTAGACCAACGGCAGAAAGAATGTAAAGCATATAACATACACGCATGCCTTCAAATCCATACGTGAGTGCATATGTATGTACAGTTACATAAAAAGATATAAGTATATAAAAGTGACTTTTCAATGACTATAAACACACCGGATATGTGTGATTACCCCTATACTTCAATGCTTGCTCGTACATAGTTAAGCATGGTATTATATATAAATTTTTGTATGAATACATGTACTACGTGTAGCAACCGCCGAATGAGTTAATAAATGCAGATTGTCGTAATGGCCCCAAACGCTTCTAAACTGTCGAGTGCTCGGACAGTCGAGTACGATCAATAAGAATGGGCCATTGCCGAATCAAGTAATATGTATATACATATAAAGCAACCACAGTTATCATACCCGTTGTATTAGGGGAAAAAGCTTAAAAATTGTGTTTATTGTATTTTAGGGTAGCTTCCATTTCCGGCAAAGATATATGCGTAAGCATGGATAAATATGAGTACAAGCATATTCACATAAAAATTTACACATCTATGACAATCTCTACATATATAAATAAGATTAGTTAGAAATAAAGATAATTTATAGAAGAAAAATTATCTACGTATTTATATTTTGAGATTATTTCTGATTTAGGAATTTTAAGTATTGATGATTACTCTAGTATTATTAAAAAAATTTTTTTTTTGATTTACCCATTAGAGGGACCAAGTATATTCTTTTTTGCGCGAAGTCAATGGAACTCAGGTACTTCTTCACTTGTTCCTTATGACGGAATGGAGATATTTCATTCCTCACCTTCTACTAGCTTATACATTATCGAAAATTTTCAAAGCTTGCGGTGTTTTGATACCAGCCAGCTTAGCTGCACTTTCTTAATTCGCTAAAATATGTCAATTCCGCCTTTTCGTCCTATCGTTTAAGGTATTCGTCGTTGTCCTCCGTAGAGTACGACAATTATTTTGCATAACTTTTTTCTCGATAACTCCTAATGTCAACTCATCGGATGTCGCTTCTAACGGGAATATGAACTTGATTCTTGCTCATTGAGGAAGGACTTAACTTTTAAAATTTTTACTCAGTTTACAGTAGCATCTGTTCGCATGACTGATTTTTGTTTAAGACTCATATGTAAATGAAATTGTCTACTACTTCAAAGTTATAACGATGAAAAACACACTTAGAGACATCTCGGCGTAAA
This sequence comes from Neoceratitis asiatica, assembly GCA_030068015.2. Classification (NCBI taxonomy): domain Eukaryota; kingdom Metazoa; phylum Arthropoda; class Insecta; order Diptera; family Tephritidae; genus Neoceratitis; species Neoceratitis asiatica. Next base: position 40,280,404 of record CM061526.1, on the reverse strand, counting down.
CAATTAATTTTGCGATAGTTGTACCAAAGGCACATTCCTTGCCCACCCAGGAGCTAAATTATCTGCCTTCTGAGTTCCAAGCGCTAGTAGATAGAATCTTCATCATCGTCCTTCTCTCTCGCCAAACAGATCTGTGATATGTTAAAGAATCTCGTTTTGATGTACACCCTAAAGATGCTCGTTCATAACGGTGAACTATTGTAATCATGGCAGTGTTTCTCTCCAATACCAAACTTGCGATTATTTATGCATCCGAGTTAGTTTTTTTTTCAAAGCATAAGCCTGCAGACGTTATTCCAACTGAATGCCCTAAAATCATAGTATCTCGTACATTTGCATGGTCGTAATTTAAATTTAAATTTCTTATTATCATTAGCGTCATGTTTTCTGTATGAAGGCTTTTAAAACTAGCTATATTTAATACTGCAGTGGCACTTCTAAAAATCAGATGATACAATAACATTTCTATAAACCCTTAAACTGCATATGACGGAGTGGCTCCACTGAACCTCCCTCTCTTTTTGCGAACACATAAGACACAACTCCGAATGGTTACAACAGCTTGCAACTCCTTTTCACATGTTATGATGATGCTCGCGAGGATACAAGGTGAACTGGTGTATATGTATTTGGATTTTTGCTACATATTCGACGACCTAACCTGTGATATTTTTTTTGTGTTTTTGTACTCCTCAGCTCATAATATATATGTTTAAGTGTACTTACACCTGGCAACACTGCCCACAACAGCCGATTGACAATTTACGTGACCCCAAACCGCGTAGCGACACACAACGCCCCAAAAAAGTAGTAGTAAATTCTATTTCACATACATACTAATTTATGTAAATGCAATGAGTTTTGTCTAAATATATGTATGTATATATGTTTGTTTGTACGTACGTTGGTGTGTCGAAAACGGAAATTGAAAATATGCCAACTTGTGGGCGCTCACTCGACATACAACACAGCCTGTGGAGAGTTCGATTGAAACGGGCTGTTGACAGTGGGGCAAAGGCTGCACAACGTCAACAACGAACGGATGGATGTTTGTAAATTTATTTATGCCTTCCATTCATTTAAATTTAATAATCAAACAGTCTCGAGTAGCAGTGGAGCAGCAACGACATAAGCTAAAGCAGCGGCCACGAAAATAGCAACTGCAGTCGGCAAAGTTACCGGGGCACACGGTTAACGTGCACGATATGCAGCTGCCGCGATAGAAATCGAGTCGAATTGAGTAAACTTGAAGTTGCAGTGGAGTGCGGTAGGGTGGCCCAGAATGATATGCAATGTCGTACATATATCTTCATTAGGATGTTGGTTATTTACTAAATTGACTTTCTGGCCAGTAAAAAATTGGACTTGAACTGCATTAATTTATAGAAGCTCGTCCATTGAAGACAAGGAGAGTGAGTACCAAGGGCAATTGTGTGACCAAAAATTTTATCGAATTATTTTATATTAACCAAATCTTTATTATCATTCCAAATTTGGCATTAATGTCATATCTGCGGCAAATCGTGGCTAAAATAAAAAAGTCTGGAACCTTGGTAAGCTCGAGAGTGGGGCACATCTTTTATTTAAATAATTTAACGTTTTTGATATTTCACCTGTTTACAAAATGTTGCTTTTACGATACGGAGAACGTTTTATTTTTAAGAATTCTTATATTTAAATCTAAGAAATAACGCCCTCTGGTGTAAATAAACTTATGCTTGCTATTGATCTTCAATTTTTTTACTACCGAAATAGATAACTTTTGTTATATTAACGGTGTATGCAATTTACTCGGTTTGAAGAGCGTACGGCAAAACCTGAATGAAAATTCAGAGGATCCCTAGATACACTATTTTTTGTATGGCGGTGTTATTATAACTATCACTGTCCATGGCCTTGAGTTTTTTTACTTCTCTGTGTCTGCGGTCTGCTTCCGGACAAGTGTGCATTTAACCACTTCAGTGCTGGGGTAGAATCTACACCAGCGTGGTTGCGAGATCCTTCTGGCCCATGGCGAAACACAGAGAAACTCCTTCCCTTCCAAAGGTCAACACTCTCACACATAGTGGGGATCTCTTGGACAAATTGATATTCACACAGTAAGGCTTGAGATTCATTGTCGAAGTCATCTGAAGGACAAGGCGGAATCACTTATTCCCTTTGTAATGTATTCTCCTGCGTTTTCGAGACTGGGACTAATTATACTCGACATTATTAATTTCTTCCTAATTATTTGTTACAATTTTGATTTAAAACGGAGAGAACTAATAGAAAAATTTAAAAAGTAAAGATTTTTCTCACACAAAAGTTAAAATTTTTACTTAAAAAGTCATTTTCCGAATTTTTGTTCTCAAATTTCTGGTATTTTAAAAATATTTAAAGATATTTTCTAAGGTTAATTACATATATCAGAATTGCTTACCAACATTTTTAGACGCTACGTACCCAAACATCCATAACATAACATCCAAGTTAAAAGGTACACTTTGTAACTGGCGGCTACCCTAATGAACATATATGTATATACTAGTTGCTGTGTGTACGTATGTCGTGTTGGTTAGACGAGCTTACGATACGTCCGAAGACAACGACGCTTAACAAATAAGCACAGCGAGGCGCAAACGCACATATATATATATATATATGCCTATATATATGTATATATAAAAATATAAAAGTGCATACTATTCTTTATATACATAAAAATTATGTACATGGATATGTACGGGTATAACTATTTGTATCCATATTTATCCATGGACTGAGCGTAAGTGGTATTCCACTTCGGTTAGTAAAAATTGGAGAAAAACACTTGCCTAAGGCACATATGCACACACTTACATAAGTGCGCGATCAGATGGAGTTGTTCGCCGCCCACTCCGTGCTTTACTCAACTCCACGCTAATTTCAAATGGGCTTATCAATAAATACATACATACATGTACACACCAGTATATTAATGAGTATAACTATGAATGATTTTTCGGACGCCTAAGCAGAAATCTTTACAAACACTAGACAATAGTCGGGACGAGTTGTTACTAAAAAAAAAAAGATAATTAAATTTTTTATATAAAGATACAAATATACATACGTATATATGTATATATATATATTTTATAGACGAAGCGTTATATTTGGAGCTGCACTGAAGTGACATAGTACGTAGTATTCGCGTGGCGAGAAGCCGTGTTGCAACTTTCTTCTTTGTTGTTTATAAAATGTTGTTGTTTCTGTCATTTGTTGTTATTGCAACGGATGTCGAACGAGTTTACCACGAACTAATGCTTATATTTGTGGAGTAACAGCAACTTATACAGAGACATACTTGCATATACAATTTACTTAAATCAACCCATCCGAAAAAGCTGGAACGATGAACGTGCTATTTATTACAAGATGATCTGGATGATCCCGAAATCAGGGTAATTAATATGGAAACTGCAGTACTAATTGACGAAATAAGAGGAGCATTACTAACCATTGCTAATGTGCAGCCCGGCTTTAAACAATCATTCAATCCTTGCCTAACCCACTTACATCTGTGTTGGCGCCTGAACTACGCTTAAGGCCGCAGCTAGAGAAAAATTTACGAAATAATGTCGTTAAAACTCATAGTCGTATAAGAGAGCACTCCAGCAGAAGCTGTATACCGCTACGGTATGACATTTCGTAAGCAGGGTTGCAAATTTCAGCTATAAATTCATCAAACTTTTTATTATTATTATTTTTTTTTACCAATATGTTAAATTTTTATGCAAATATGTGCTGCAAATAATTTAAACACACTTTTTTTCTAAAATGTCGATTGTATATCTCATAGGTGCATTTCAACTTAAACCAAACTATACACATTTAAGTCCGGCGGCAACAATGTCTTTGCCATATAGCGTCGTATCGCACAACGTCTGTTTTGAGTACACTAGCGGATATCGCTTTCTGCTTAGCGTACGGGATTATACCGCTGGGGTGTTACTGCGCCTATTTGTGCGTTGCTTTAATGGCAGGAAATAATCCTCCACTTTTCTTTGTTTTAGCCTTCTTGGCTGTTGGCTGTCACCAAGATTTTCGGAGATATACATACGAATATGTACAAAAGTTTTCTGGAGCGCATTGGCGCTTTTACAATTGCTTAAAAGGTCGAGGTCTTTCGCCAATGGGCTTCTAAAAAAAACTTGACGATTATCCAACAAATGGATTTAAAGTTTCTTCTAAGCCAGATTTTTATGATATTGTTCTACTGTAGTTTATTTCTGCACAGTACTACATCTAACATAACTTTGTCATAAGTAATATCTGGCACATCAAAAAAGACTATCTGTATTAAACTGCAAGAAGAAGATTCATTGTTTAAGAACTATCAAGATCAAGATCTTAATCGGTGATAATGAGAAGGAAACGAAGTTAACTTCCCTACCAGTAAGTAGGAATCTACATCATCTACATCATTCATTAGAACGTACCTAGTGAAAGCCAAAACTACAATAATAGAACAGATTCACAGAGTACAAGTCAAACAATTTTTTTCCTTCTGAATTCACAAATGCACTTACCACAATATATTAACAATGAAAATTTGTATGAACTAATGGGTAAAATCCACGAAACCGGATCACGGTAAATGAGACTATTTCCAAGTACCATATTCGGCTTATGAAACAAGTGAAAAAAATAAAGATTAATGCAAAAAAACCCCAATTAGTTTATTTTGAATGTATGAAACATTAAAATAAATATATAAAAAATCCGCAGTCTCGTTCTCCAAAGGGCAGGTCCTGCTTATGAATATAATCATGCCCGCAACTCTCTGTTATATATATATGTATATTTGGCGCTTTGTAGTCGCTGAAGCGATTTTTGGCCAAGCTCTTTCTCCAATTTGTGATATTATTATTGTTTTTTGATTTTTATGAGGAGCTTTTTATTTCATGTCAGAAATACACACGAAGGGATTGACAATTCCTTAAAATTAAATTTCTGTAATTTGGGATGTTTGTCGAACGTGGGATCGAACCCAGGCCTTCCGAATGGCAGTACGCAATGCTAACCTATCGGCTATCGCGGCCGCGCAACTCTCTGTTAGCCATCAATAATAGGGCTGAAGTTGTAGATTTGAATAATATACCATATTTACTATAGTTGTTGTTGTAAGAACTTATTTGATCTTTTGTTGTTACTACAGTTATCGTTCTTAATGCGGTAACAACAGCATCAGCATCAGCCGCTTCAACAGAAACGGCCGCAGCAGTTATCAATTCGCTTTCAATGCTGTCACGCTAGGCTACTACCTATTATACCTATATACATATTGTGGCGAAAATGCGAAGCGAATGACAGATGAAAGAGAGGAGCCGACAACTGGCACGTTCTAGAGCGTAAACGAGGCGATTATCGTAAACGACGATTATCGTAAGCGAGAGGTTTATCGTAAAACGACGCGATTATTCCAGGAGTTTCGTTTTCAAGCAGCAAACAAGTATATAAGGACGACATACGACTGCAAGTCAGTCAGTCAGCAATCAGTCGTGAATAAGTTGTGAATTAAACTCGTGGAGATTACATTACAGTAAAGTAATAAAAACAGTACATTGTGAAAGTTGTATACAAGTGATTGTAAATAGTAACGTAAATTGTAATTGAATTGTGAATTACCGAATAATTAAAAGGACATTAATTAAAGTCTTTGTAAATAAAGAGACTGCAAATTAAGTTGGCGATTTTATTTAACAATCCAGAGGTCGTACCCGAAAGATTAAGGTAATCATCGAGGTTAATCAGCAAGATCGTAACAATTGGTGTCAGAAGTGGGATTGTTAAATAAATTCTAAAGGAATAATTAAAAAATGGTGAAGATTCAGGATTTGACGATACCTCTTCTCAAGAAGGAGTTGGCAAAGCGAGGATTGTCTACAACAGGCAATAAGGCAGAGCTGCAATCGAGACTGCGAGAATCAATGGAAGCCGAAGGCATCGACTTGAACCAGTACGAATTCCGTCGCGAGGAGGAAGATGTATCCTTGAAGGATGTTGACAAAGAGGAAGCTAGTTATTCTGCGAAGGAGTTGGAGCAGCCACAAAGTAAGATTCAAGAAAATGCTCCTGGCTCATCTGCCGGTATGGACATGAACATGTTGCTAGCTGCAATTTCACAAATCAGTGCCAACATGTCACAAATCAATGACAACATGTCACAAAAGTTTGATGCACAGGATGCCCGTAATTCACATAACATGTCTGCAATGAATGACAGCATTACATCACATATGGTCGAACAGAGGGAGCAAATATCATCCTTAGGAGGAACCATCGCGCAAATACAGCAAAATCTGGAGAAAGACAATGCAGAACTTAAGGAAAGACAGGATCTAATTGAGAGCAAAGTCAACGAATTGCACGGTCGACAAGACAAAATAGATGAGCTGATAAAGACCAAAATCAACGAGCTCGAGCGACATGTCCGAGATTTGCAGCTGCATCGTCAAGCCAGATCGATGAACGGCCCGTGGGTAGAGGCACCATGCTTTGACGGCACAGCTTCGTTCCAGATCTTCAAGCTCCAGTTCGAGAAGACGGCTGAGTTAAATAATTGGACCATCGAGGAAAAATCCGCTGCGCTATTTGTTACGTTGAAAGGACCTGCAGCGGATATTTTGCTGGCTATTCCCGAATGTAAGAGGGATAACTATGGCGCAGTAATGCGAGCCCTGGAAAGACGCTTTGGTAGCGAACACAGAAGGCAAATTTACCAGATGGAGCTGGAACAGCGTGACCAAAATCATAATGAATCTCTACAGGAATATGCTTTTGAAATCGAGAGATTGGCTCATTTAGCCACAGGGCACGCGTCGGCTGAATATCTCGAAAGATTAAAAATCCAGAGGTTCATCAGCGGAATTAAAGACGTGTACACCAAGCGAGAGACTTATGCGAATCCAAAGTTAACATTCGCTGAGACGGTTGCGTATGCTCAGACACGTGAAGCAGCGGCACTGCTACGTAAGCCGGCAAACAAAGTGAAGCGTTTGGAGGTAGAAACACCAGATGTGAGGACTGAAATATTGAAAACTATGAAGTCGATAGCAGGAATGAATCGTTCTGGTGTCAAGAGTCAAGCTGGAAAGTGCTTCAGTTGCGGAGAAGCAGGTCACTTCGCACGCGAATGCCAGTCGGGTTCCAACAGAGAGGAAAGACGACGCAAGCATTGCTCAAAAGCTGAGGGCATAATAGACGTCCGGCGAATAACAATTACATGAGCAGAAAAGTGGGAGGCAAGCCATTTAAGAAAATGTCAGCGGGAAGACCCAGACTTGGAACTGGTAATGCACGAAGTGGAGGTGAATAAACGGCCAAGTAAAGAGCAAATGGCAACGGAAAGTCCAATCGCTAAGGCATACTGGGCCCAATGGAGCAGTTTAGAATTGATATCTGGCTGTTTGCATAGAGTATGGGAAAGTGAAGATGGCCAGTGCTCTCGGAAGCTTATAGTAGTTCCGAGGTTAAGAATTCCGGATGTTCTTAAGGAATTTCACAATGGTCCTAGTGGAGAGCATCTAGGCATTAAGAAAATGCTGGAGAAGATCAAACAGAGGTTCTATTGGGTTGGTTGTCGTCAATCGATCGCTGAGTGGGTTGCTAACTGCAAGAAGTGCATAGCAACTAAAGGGCCAAAACCACGAAACCATTACAAATTGAGGGCCAGGTATGACAAAGCAATGAACTCTGAAGGCTTCCAAAGTGGAGATTTGGTGTTGCTGTGCAGTCCACAACGGAAGAGAGGTTTGTCCCAAAAACTTCAATGCGTTTGGGAGGGTCCACATAAGATAATCAAACGGCTAAATGACGCAGTGTATCGAATCCAGAATGTTGGGAGCCCAGGAAGCAAGATGAAAGTGGTCCACCTAGAGAGGCTTGCTGCGTTTGGAACAGCGAATATTATCGGGACGATCAGACTTAGGTGGAGGGCAGTGTGGCGAAAATGCGAAGCGAATGACAGATGAAAGAGAGGAGCCGACAACTGGCACGTTCTAGAGCGTAAACGAGGCGATTATCGTAAACGACGATTATCGTAAGCGAGAGGTTTATCGTAAAACGACGCGATTATTCCAGGAGTTTCGTTTTCAAGCAGCAAACAAGTATATAAGGACGACATACGACTGCAAGTCAGTCAGTCAGCAATCAGTCGTGAATCAGTTGTGAATTAAACTCGTGGAGATTACATTACATTAAAGTAATAAAAACAGTACATTGTGAAAGTTGTATACAAGTGATTGTAAATAGTAACGTAAATTGTAATTGAATTGTGAATTACCGAATAATTAAAAGGACATTAATTAAAGTCTTTGTAAATTAAGAGACTGCAAATTAAGTTGGCGATTTTATTTAACAATCCAGAGGTCGTACCCGAAAGATTAAGGAAATCATCGAGGTTAATCAGCAAGATCGTAACAATATGTACAAACCAAATACTTATATACATACTTATGTACATACCACTAGGTAGTTGTCGGTCGGATGTTGTTTCTAAACATTGAACTTGTTTTTATACTCTATGTTACTAACATACATATGTATAAGTATATGAACATTCTGCAAATATTTGTGGACCACATGGTCGATTGGAGTACCTACAAATATACTCCTCGGTGTGTACTATTAGACCTACTCATGTTTCTATACCAGCATAATGCGGCACGACCATTCTTCGTGTTATCCCGGAACCAACCACTACACGAAGTTGCAGTAGCTCAATAAATTTTATACTCGTATACAGAAAATGTGTGGAAATGAAAAAAAAAATTCAGTTTGATATTTTCCAATGCAAATAGAAAAAATGTGCAAAACGAAATATGTATATTTATTACTATTAATATAAATTTATAAAACATACATATATTATATTTTACTAACTTCTTACCAACTTGCATTCAAAACCTGTGCTCGAATAGGAGGACATCTTGATCATGTTGATTGAACCATATTTTTTTATGGATTGTGGATTGGTTTTGGATACTCTATTATCAATCGCGTTGTTTGCAGTGGCAGTGCATGTACACGCAATACATATGTATATGCATACAGGCATATGGTTTAGATGTATGTATGTATTTAAAATGATTGCATTCGCCTTAGCTATTGAATATTCCTTTTATTTTTGTAATTGTTGTAATTGTTTTCACTAACACTTTTGTTCTTTGGCACCAACAGCTTCTGATCTTGTTGTTGTTAATGCTGTTTCAGCACTTTTAATTATAGAAACAGCAGGTTTGGTTGATTTTTTCTTCTTCTGCCTTAACACTTGATTTTCTATGAGTTGCATTATCGGTATATTATCCGGTGGTTAAGAGTAGAGAATGGGAGTACTCACCAATGAACAGGTAGAAAACACTTAAACCCTAAGTTGAACTTTGAGATGCACTGATGACTGAAAATTCTAAGGAACAAAACTCAGAAGCTTAGTTGGGGTTGCAAAATCGAAAATTTGTACTGGGGCCTTTAGTAAGAGTAAACTACTGATGGGAAAAACATAGTACCACTACCGAGGAAGATGATGGAAGGATGGTTAAACCCGTACAGAAGCAGGCAGCCATAACTTTATTAACGATGTTAATCAATTAGAGCCCAAGAAAGGAAACCCGACTAAACTCTCGGATTGAAGAACTAGAATAGCGAAGGGATTTGAGGACCATAATCGGTGGACCGATGGTTACAAACAAGCAAATCTTTGTCTTATCATCATGGGCCATATCATCGAGATAATCTGAAGTAAAAAAAAATTAGCTGCTTTTATGGATTCGGAACAGGAAGAGAGGGGATGTAACCTCACCATAGCATAAGGGATATTCGTTAATAGTGTCGTGGATTATTTTTGACATGAAATAAGATCTCATCTCTGAGACTTCTCAACTGTTGGAAAAACTTCAACACATAATTTGCTTTAAAGGTATGACATATAAGTACATATAGATATGTATAAATGTGGTAGGATTAGACTGATCCCAGAGAACTCGAACACTGAATCTGTAATGAATAGAGCTTGAACTCCTTTTACGTCTTTCCCAAAAACAGAGAATTCTGTAAGGCAAATAAGACTAGTTAACCATTCTGTGAATAACGGTTATGGTTAGAGTTTACACGGTAACGCCCTGTGATTATATGTGACATCATGTTATATACTTAAACAATGTACTCGTATTTTATTTGTGTTCTTATTTATATGCCTGGAAGACGTTACTATATCGTATCAATTTCTGCTGGTGTTGCTCTGGTAACACTATGGACATAATATCGCGACTCAACGAATTCAATCTAAGGCTAATAGCTGTACCCGTACGAGGATCTTACCACACTTAGATCGTTAAGTGATATCACCCAACTTCAAATAAAGCGGACAGTGGATATTGAAAACCACGCCTACACAGCTCTTTTTCAAAACCGTTAAAATTCTCCGCATCTTCTGGCTAATAAATTTACTGTGTTTTATTCAGCGTTCTTTTTTTTTACCTGGTAACCCTATAGATATGTTTAAACAAATATCACTGCCAGAAGAATTAAAAACCAGTAGCAATTTTTCTGGCGCATTCAGCATTAAAATGCGGCAGAAAGAGTAGCTACGATGATGATGATGACGAGGACAACAACACAAGCGATGATAATGGTAGTTGACGGTGCAGAATCCGATGGTAGTTAAATGCAGCAACACTGAGGCTCACACTTGCTTACATATGTACATTTTTACATAATAGATGGCATACATACGTAGTAGACATTTACACCGACGAATGTACCGAAGATCGCAGTAGCGAGACATAAAAAAGGCATACATGCACGCGTGAAATGTATACTCCACGAGTACAATAGAGTGGTCCAATACTAACTTCAATCCATACAAAATTGAGATGTTCTAAGGCTGGAAACTAATCCACACAGACACTCCACTCCGCTTTGGTGAAAAGCTAGTAAAACATAATTTTTACAATATAAATTGGCATATTAAATATATGAAATATTGCAATTTGCGCATTCTGTGTACCACCAAAGCTGAACCAACAACCATTTTACATACCTCCCATCCATACCATCTGACTATGAGAGGCATATGTTGTTACGACCATTGTTTCAAATATACATGAACTATTATATGGCAATAAATAATTAATTATATATTTTTTCAAATATCACTGTGTTTGTTACCAACTCTTCCGAAACGGATAGACCAATTTTTATGTAATTTTGTGAGTATATCGAGTAGGCCTGAGAATCTAGATTAGTAGAAATACTATTCAAGATTAGTAGAAACACTATTTTTCTCGGTGAAGTGGACCATGGACCGATCGACTATTCGAAACACAAACTTATTCATGGTTATTTTTTACTTGAAATTCTTTTTTACAGGAAATGGACCGATCTACCTGAAAAGATATATGTATTTATGGTTCGATTTGGTTAAATGTAGATGATATGCCTATATGGAATACTTTCGTTTCACGGAAATTTACGGAGAAGTTGATATCGCCACTGGTTTCTACGCTACAAAAAGCTATAACGGCTGTGCCATGCGCATTTTCATTTTCATGGGACTCTCATAAGATAGGGTAATCAGCTGAGTCGCTAAGTATTTGGCTGGTAGGCAATTCGTCTAGTAATTACGATCATTAAAACACGAGCAAGCATCGAATAACAACGCCGCAATGCAGAGAAGCAACAAACAAACACATCAGTAAAAGAAATAAATACATAATGATAATACTAAATAAGAAAAAAAAATCGGAAAGGAAATATCATAAAAAAGAGGAAGAAAACATAATTACGAATACGAAAGAAGAAGAGTAGTATTTATTTTAAAGAATTTTATGTAAGAATACGGAAGGTAAACTAAATATCTAAGCTTCTCCTTTGGTAACAATATTGTTTGTCGACAACGAGCAACAAGATGATATGCGCGGGTTCGGCAGAAAAACGAACAACTAGTGCAGAGCGAAGTAAATAAAAGCGAAATAGTGGATTTCGTATAGGATAATAAAAAAGAGAAGACGTATGAAACGTTTGCTGAACTACGGGCAGCGGGTGATCGTCAGCGTTGACGACTGTCAACATTTTAAAGCGAGTTAGCTGAGCTAAGCAAGCAAACGTTGCCCACTAATGAATGATTTTTGTGTGTGTGTATTTCCAGTTTGGCTTAACTGAAGCAAATGAAAAACATGTAACGAAAGGCAATCAAAAATAAAAATAAACACGCAAGAAAAAAGTAATATAAAAATAAAGTGAATAAAAATATAAAAAAAGTTCAAAAAGCAAAAAACAAAGTATATTACATATTTAGGTATATATATATATGTATATATAAAACACTATTAAATCGCTGAGAGGAAGTTGTTTTATACATACACATCTATACATCTATTCGCAAACAAACAAAGCATACATTTGTACATACATATATACCTTGGTATAACGAAATACACAAATGATATGCATATAAATGCTCGAGTATAAGCATATATTTGGCTGTGGACCCATGAGCATGTGCCCGATCTGTGCATACCCAGTAAGGAAAATTTTTAATAAGAGATCGCTCTTTAGAAGTTTACACTGGCGAGAAAAAAATACTTGTTTGCAAAACACTGGTTGGACCTTTCTAGGGCAAAAATTTTACAGGGAACGAGCAAATTTAAATGTAGGATCAAGAAAGAAAACTACTTCGAAAAGGGTGTCAGATGAAGAGACTTAAGGAATCATTAAATAGGCGCCTTGCGCTTTGCGGCATCTCACTGGAGACATGTTGTTGAATAGACGGAAATATTGATTGAAAGATGAGTTTCAAATCCTGATCGCAAACGGCCACACTTAGGCGATCCCACCTCCAAAAGGGTGATGCTTGGGCTATTAGGAAAGATGTAAGATCTCAATCGGCTGTAGGGCGGGCATTATGAACATTCTTGCTCCAACATTTCGTCCTCTTCTATGCATGCACAACGCTTGTACTCATTGAATTTGAAGCTATCTTAGTTATTGGAGCGATCATAGAAAAAACTTACTTCTGGGATTACCTCATAATTAGACACATCTTTATAGATGTATAGAAATATACCTAACTTTGCACTTTACCTATTCATCCCTACTCGGGAAAGAATAAGCGGCTCGCACGTGACAGAAGGTTTCTTATGTTATATACGATATTATTGTATGTTTCCTTCACAGTCAATGGACAGGACCCAATTACCTGAAATTCTCATGCGGCTGGCCGGTAGCGAAGTTTCATACATCATTTTAATATTAAGTAAAGGTCTTTCTCGATGAGAACAGATAAAGCTCTACAAGTCGTTCATCGTTCCTGTACCACTGCATGTGCACAAGCGTGAATTACGTCGACACTCCCTGAGTCTACATTAACAGTTTTCGAGAGAATGGTTTTGGGAAAATTTGTTGAAGCTTTGCGTACTAACGACGGAACCAAGAGCTGACAACGTTGAGCGAATTAAGACGAGAGAATGTTTTTAACCCTATACTCTACTCTTTGGAATTACAAGGTGAAGGTATGATTCACGTGGTGTTTCCAATTAGTGCCGAAGAGCTAAGAGAAAACACGACTGACGTCCTATTGTGGAATAGACTACAATCGCATGAATGGTGTTTATTCTAATTAATAAAAAGAAGATGCCAGGAACGTCTTCAATTAATTTAAAAAAAATATATTTTAAGTGGAATTTTGGCCCACTTCCCTGAAAGAGAACATTTTCACATATAGCCTTCGAATCGATCTATCCCTGGTCTTTTTCCCGGAAAATCATTTCTTAACAAATGTCTACGTGACACACTTCCTAATTTTCATATCTCCTTTATCAATGGCTTGAGTTGATCCGTCTGTCAATGAGCACAAAGCCCTTTATACACATATGCAGATAGACAGCAGAGATACTAACCCTAAGGCATGTTGGGTCAAATTATAGAGTATAATCAAATTACATATATAGAGTATAATCTGCTATAATAGTTGAGTCTCAACTGTGTCTGAAAAGTGCTGGTCTCACTAGGAAGTTTTTTGCTTTGCTGTTTCGCCACGGTTGAATAAACTACAGAAGAATGCCATTGCTGTCAGAGACGATTTATTCGCCGCAGCCCTGCAGTGAAAGCTTTCCAGTAGGGTCTTCTAAAGTATTTTTTAATATCTTTCAAATATTCATATAAACGTACATATGTGATGTGAGCTTGCTTGTTCGCCCATCCGTTCGTATATCTCTACACTAAATTCATACTTACGCACATACACTGGCTATTCGGCTCTCTATATGTCCGTCCATCCGTCTGTCTGCCGGCCTGTAAATTTTCGTATGTGTGTTTGTATTATGTGGTGGCCATATGTTCGCGAACGTTGCCTATGCGCGCGTTTGGGCGTTGTTTCGTGCTTTAGTGGTGCGCGCGCTACGCTGCTGTTCTTGTTGTTGTTATAACTATCCAATAGTAAAATATCGTAAATTCGTGGGGAAATAACGCGACATAAGCACACACACATGCAGACCCGTATTCTCGTGTGTACCGACCTTTATTTAATATTGGGAATATGTGAATGTCTATTTATTAAGGCACGTATGCGGATGTGAGTGGGAAGTGTGAGAGGCGTGCTAGTGATCGCAGCGTACAAACATACTGTTGCTGCTTTTGTTGTTGCTACAATGACTGCGCCGGAAGAGGGGAAATCAGCGGCTGCCATTTACTTTGCTGAGGCGACTGACGGTGGGCACGAGCGCTGAATTTGTAATATGCGCGCGTCCGCCGTACTTCGCTACCGATAGCTGCACTATACGACTCGCACCACATTTGCCACTGTCGAGCTCATTTTGCGCGCACATTTAATTTTTGTTTTCTTTTTCATTGTATTTTATTTTATTTTTTCTCATTTCGCATTTTTAGCGGCTACCCGTTTCGAACGGATCTACGTGACGCTGTTTTGTATGCTATACTTATGACTGCTACTACGTCTATTTGATATGTATGTATGAATGTATATTATTTATTTGCATTAACATACCTTTCAAGACAACGATCATGTTGTTATTGTGATCAAAGAGAAAACGATAAAAAAGATTAACCACAACGTAAAAGGTACCGAAATATGCAAATCGAAGAAGACATAAGACATTTTCGATAGATTAATATGGACATTTGTGGCCTACTGGAACCGGCTGCACCGATTTAAGGCACCTGATATATGAATGAAAAGTTACCACTGCTCGCCGCTGAAACTGACTGACAGACTCTTATAAGCAAATTTTAAATAAATAAGTAAATGCACTTTTTTCAAATAAACGCAAACTGAGATCGTATTTAATTATTTCATGGTTTAGATTCGAAAATATAAATTACAAAAATTGATGATGAAAATTGGAAATTTGTTTGAACACTACTTTCAGCTGACAGCATTTCGCGCTTTTTTTTTTTGACAACTATTATCCTAAAGTCATGACTTTAGCTCTGGCTAACTGAATACAAAATCAACTAATTGATTTGATTAATTCTTTTTAATTTTACCGATTGCTGTGAAACTGATGTTTATTTACACCAGAAACATAAGATAAAAATTACAAGAAAATATGTCATATTTAGTATGAAAATATGTATAAATTATCATACTAAATAATGTGGGAATTTCCTAGTGAAGTTGTGTCAATAAAAATGCAGGAACTTCAATTGCCCTTTAATGGGCATCGGTAAAATCAAGAGCAGCGAAAATAAGTGCTAAGAATTCGCCACACCCATCAACTTGGATACATTTAAATTACATGCATATTTCGGAAGTAACTCAATAACAGTGAACCAAGTATTATGAAAATTTATTTTTTATTCAGTACTATATTAGAGTAGCCACCTTATTTTTTCTCTTATATAGAATAAAAAAATTTGCATCTCCGGAAAATTTGCATCTCGAAAACAATATAAAAGAGCGAGTTCAGGTATATTTTTTTCAAGAAGACTTCCTTGATCCCTCTTATGCATCTTATCCAGATGTCAAAGGTAGTATCAGAGTGGCAACCTGAATACTCTAATACTTATAATAAAGATGTTTTATATAGATTGTTTTTAAAGCCGCAACGAAAAAAACGTTAAAAGTCTAATTTTAAAACGCTTTCTTAAAGATCCATAAATTAATTAATACAAATTATGAACTAGTTCAGTATAAAGATGAAATAAAAAATTGCTTACTAAGTAAAATAATTGCGTATACATAAATACATACAGTTGTACTACATACGAATGAAATCTACACCCACAGTCAAAACGCTGTCGACGTTTTCTCATCCATCCACTTGAATGTGCATAGCTCAAATGTGGGTACTTTGGCTGTGGGTGGGTGCAACCGCCTTTAAAAGTGAATGCTTTGCAAAAACAAAAAACAAAAAACCTAAACACAGCCAGAAACTATAAACTGAGACGAGGCCAGTAACGAAAAATGAATATGGAGAAAAATTGTGACTTGTGTGAAAAGTAAAGGTAAACGAAATAAGAGTTAGTTTCGTGAGGAGATGGTATAGAAAATTCAATATTGCAGGCAGTACTCGTACAACGTGCAACGATATACAAAATAAGGCGAATTCGTGAGATGTAAAAGTAAGTGAGTACAGTCAAATATAACTAAATCTCACTCACTCACTCGAAACATGACCATTTGAGTTAACGGAATGAAAGCGAATCAAGAATTCGCCGCAGTGAGTATTTGTACGCCTGGTGCTCATTGCTTAAACTCGTTTTTTTTACAAAAATATACTCCCGCAAACAAGCGCACACGCATTCGAGAATGTGTGAGTAAAACTGAGGATTTGGTAATAGCAAAGAGTTCCAAACATGACCTCAGTGTATGCCGCCATATTTTGGCATGCCTTGAGTGAGGCGAATATATGAAATTAATGATTTCAGCAATAGCAGCAAGGTATGCCAAACTGTTGTCTCAATGAGATTTCCTTGCCGGTTAATACATATATATGTATGTATACATCCCCTAGAGAGACATGTATGCTTTAAATTTAACTGACTTGGTCTTCTGATTCTCTCACATCGACACAGTCTCAGATTATTAGTGAAATAAAATTGCCGTTGAATGTGTTAAGAGGCTTTTGGTGGGCATGAGACGGCATCGTGGGGTGGCATAAACGTCAAACAAGAAGATGAAACGTCGGCGAACGGCCAAGTTGAATACGAACGCCACTACAGCGTTGATACGAACGAACGATGGAACGAGTGAACACCATGAACGAATTGAGGTATCAGCACAGCAATGGTAATAGCAATGCTCTGTTTTTATGAATGAAACCAACAACGGGCTGCAGCAACAACAAACGGCAATAGCAACAAAGCAACAAAGCAACGACAATGATGACGACTTCGAATATTGAAAACCCGAATTGCAGGGGGTTAGTTGTTGTAGGCAAAGTGGTTTTGGGCGAGGTGAGTGACGGTGTGGTGAAGCGAATTGAAATGATGTATGAACAACAGCAATAACGACAGCCATAGTCCCTGCCATTGTAATGAATGGAGGCCGCTGCCGTTGAATGTTGGCTTCTTCTGTGCAAATGTGCAAGGGGGATCGAGGCGAATAGAGTAGTGCATACAAATATAGTACAAGTATTCATATGTAGAAACAAAAGTATACATACATTTGAATGGCGCAACGTATTTAAAATGTTTGCATGTTTTTGTTTAGCCTCGACAGCATTTTGTATCATTCTCACGGCGAATGAGTAGTTCCCGACTAACCCATTATAGGCTGGTATGAATTAGTGTTTAATTACTTCAAATGAGTCTTTTTATAATTGAAACGAGATATTTTAAATATGAATATGTATATGTACTTATTATATAAGAGCATATGTATTCTTTAAATATATATCACATTCTTCTAACTTACCCTCCCGGATATAGTAAAGGTTGGATATTTTTTAAATTTTTTAAAAATAATACCGTCATGTTTTGAAATTTCTAAGTTAAATTTCAATGGACCCAAACATAGCCGTCTAACATATTTATATATAGCACAAGAAAGACTCTCATAACGCCACGTCTTCAAATTTCGTTAAAAATTAGTTATTTTTAATGGAACGTTTTTGTTTTTTGGGAATCATAAAATAATATTAAAAGATTAAATTTAGGTTTGGTTTCTAATGAATTAACTACATTTTTTGACAATAAATGCATTATTATCTATGTATATTAAAAAATTATTCAGTATACATCATCTAAATTTCTCTCTCCATCGTTTAAATTGCTCCAAATTCGTGTTCTCCCAAAAAAAAAAAAAATATAAAAAAAACTAAGTCCCAGCTAGCCAATACAACCCGGTTTCCCATCAAATTCTAAATAATTTCAAACATTTTCACAACTCTTTATTTAGCTCCCTAACAGTTTTACAAATTTTTAGTTCAAATTGTTGAATTGATTTCGCTCTCTTAGTTTTGTTGAATAACCATATGTTTTTAAAAGCTCTTAAATAGACACTTTCATTTGTATAGTCATGTTTGGCTTTCTAACTTTAATGTACCAGCTCGATTTTATTTTATATTATATGGCGTATTTGTATTCAACACATTATACCGATTTTTGTAAATTAAACTACAATGATTTCCCAAATCCTTTCCCGATTATAGGATCGTTAAGCCCCATATTAGTTGTACGGATCCCTAATTGTTCTCACCAACGGATGCTCTATTCAACTGACATCCAGCAGTGTACGTCTACTCGTATATAAAGGCTGATCCAAGTAGAGGTACTTTTTGCTATAGTTTTTTTTTTTTGACAAATCACGCATGAGTCGTGTCAAGATGTCATGTTATTTTTGTTCAGTATTGTTTGGCATTTCATCATAGAAAGACTGTTCAGGCGTCTTTCCATGATGAAATGCCAAACAATACTGAACAACGTTTACAAATCTTTCAACTTTATTAGGAAATTCACGTTCTGTAAAGAATGTGTTTCGCGCGCTTCGCTCAACTTATGGTCAACATAATCAGCCGACTGAGCGCACTATTCGCCATCACCCATCACCCATCTTGAGACCCATCATTCATTATTCGATAATATTCTACCGAGTAGACCACTTTCAGCACGCAGTGAAGAAAATATAGCGGCCGTTGCTAAGAGTGTACACGAAGACAGTGGAGAGTCGATTCGGCGCCGTTCGCAACAACTCGGACCGACGTATGGAACGAAAGCATACAAAGTACAGCTTGTGCAAGAACTGAAGCCGCTCGAACTTCCCAACCGACATTGCTTCGCTATATGGGCTCTTGAAAAGTTCCAAGAAGATCTGCCGTTTTCTAGCCAAATTTTGTTCAGCGATTAGGCCCATTTCTGGCTCAATGGGTATGTAAACAAGCAAAATTGTCGCATTAGGGACGAAGAGCAACCTGAAGAAATTCAGGAGCTGGCACTTCATCCAGAAAAAAAACGGTTTGGTGTGCTTTGTGAACCAGTGGAATCATCGGTCTATATTTCTTCAAAAATCATGCCGGTAAGAACGTAAAGAGAACACTTCGGTGAGCAGATAATTTCACGCTTTGGGCCGGGGTATATGTAAAATCTAAAGTCTATGCGGACAATCCCGCTTCGATTAGGCCTTGGATCAAAACATCACGCGTGTCTTTCGAACGAGTAACTGAAAATTTGACTCAACGGATGGACCATGTGAGACGTAGCCGCGGCCAACATTTTAAAGAGACAATCTTCAAAAAATAAATGCCAAAGAATGTTTTTTCGAATGATAATAAACATTCCAATTAAATATGAGTTTACTGTATTTTTTTCTTTAAAAAAGGGGGCCTTGAACCTATTGCGCGCATTCACGCGTTCTAAAACATGCAGTAGTTATCGATCTCTCTGTTTCACCACAATATTAATGAAAAATAATTAAAATTTAAAAAATAATAGATTTAAAGTTATTATTATAAAAATTATAATTCTAATTTAAGTCCTTTATCCTTTTTAAATTGGAAATATTTGAAAATATTTAATATCAAATTCTCATAATATGCGAAAATCAAGAATTTGTTGAAGAGTTGTTTTTACTGTTGCGAAATTTTTGTTCTTTTTTAACAATTACTCTAACGCTAAACCTGAAGAATTTTTCTTTGAATAGTAATTGTATTATAAAAAGGAATTTTCGCAACAAAGGCTAATATAGATTTTAAGAAATTTTTGAATCTCACTTTGCAAGAAAGTGCCTATAATAACTTCTTTGAAAGATTTGGTTCCATTTTGCTTTAATTTTTGTACGTTTTTGCTACGCGAAAACTGTTCAGGGCCGAACTTCTTCGAGGTAAGCAGATACATTTTTAGTTAGATTATACAGGTTTTTTAATGAAACATAATAAATCTTGTTTTTATAATTTTTTTCCAAATTAAACGTTGTTTCTGAATATAATGCAAAAAAAAAAAAAAATTTATGAAGCTCAATGGGTGAGGTTTCTAGAATGTTTCGACATTGTCAAATGTGATGCTCAGGACAATTGAATATTTACATCAGATCACTGGTAATGTTCTTCAAGTAAGAACCTCAGTGTTGGTGCCAATTGAAGCAAAACTGCTGCTTTGTTAGGGCCATCTTGAGCTTTAATTTTTAAATTTATTTAAATATTAAATAAAATTATAGATTTCCCTGGTAAAGACTGTTTTTCTCACACAGTATTTGTTTCAATCATATCAAATGTTTTTGTTTGTCATCCACATATTCATTTCTGACTATATAACGTATATTTTTGTTTAAATAAGTTCATTTAGGTGGCTGTATAGCTATTTCATTCAATTAACTTACTTTATACTTGTGTTAATAACTTCGTAAATCTGCCACGGTAGTGTTTAAACAACCCGACTGTTCGAAATCTAGTTTGAAGGAAGTGTCTTTTATATGAAAGAAACTTCTGAATATATTAAATCTCTTCTTGAAACTTGGACTACAGCTTAATTGAACAAAATTTTTCTATTTTATTTGCGAAAAGAACAGTACGGAGAAAAAAGCAACTACAATAGAAAAATATGAGCGCACCACACTTACGCTATGCCATAAACATATTAAAAATTTATCCTGATGACATTCTTTTACCACTGTTGAACATAATGCTAAACCTGATAAAAAAAAATTGTAAAAGCTATGGATAAAGATGACAGAGGATTTTTATATCTAAAAGAGAAATTGACGAAAATCAGCGAATCAAAAAATAAAGATGGGATATTTGTAGGTCCAAGAATGCGGCAATTGATAAAGAAGAGCTTTATTAAACTGAATGTCCAGGAACAACTTTGTTTGAATGCTGTCCAGAACTTTTTTCGAAACCATATGTCAGAAAATTATAAAGAATTAATAAATGACATTAAAAATTCATATGAAGCTTTGGGTTGACATATGTCATTAAAAATGCTTGTACTGGACTTTAATTTGCATTTCTTTCCGGTGTGTTTTGAGTGAAGAACAGGTGAGATGTTCTATCAGGACATTTCGTTAATGGAAAAGCGTTATCAAGGGAAATGAAGTCCATAAGTACTAGCATATTATTGTTGGAGACTTAGAAGAGACTTATCAATAGCCAAATATTCAGGACAATACTAAATATTTATTGTAAGTTAAGCAATAATATTTTTGCAAGCGTAAATTTTTTCTTCTAAAAATAGATGTTTTAATGTCACAATAAAATCTTACGGGTATATATGTACGTTTTAAAAATTTCATATAAGTTTTTATTTGACAAAAAAGTTTCATTCTTGTTGACCAGTATTTTTTAAACAATTTTCCTTCATTAATCTCATAGTAAATGTGGAAATCTCAGTGGATTACGGTCGCCGCGCATTATTCTGCTATTGATTTTTTTTCACTTTACTTTCTTCCCCAACTTCTGTGTTAACCTCCAATTTTTACTTACTGGACAAAAGACCGATTTCTACATGAAATTTTAAAGATTTACAAAGTTTAAAAACTTACTATCCCAAGATTATCACAATCTTTATGATCAATTGAAAATCGAAGGAATTGAGTGCTTTGGAAAGCAAAATTTTTCTCTAGTGGTTTTATATAAAAAACTTTTTCTAATTCAGAAAAGATATCGGATGCAGATAACAAAAGTTCTGTCTAAGTATTTTAACTTGATAAGAAGAAAGTGTAATTTTCAATTTTATAATAATTATTTACAAAAATTAAGTAACTCTAAACGTTTTTACCGATTTACCCAAAAAAGAGAGTTTTTTTTAGATACGAGTTTATCCCAGGAGGATCAAAATTTTTCTATAACAAAATGTTTATTATTTAATAAAAGAAATGTAAACAGTGAATACAAAGGCAAAACTACTAAATTTTGACAATTATAATCGAATTTCTTAAAATTGATATAATTTCAGAACCCCTCTCTGATTCCGGGTCGGAAATGCAAATTGATTCGAAATCATTTCCAATCGGCTTTCAGAACAGCCTCTAACTGTTCCAAAAATTACCCGATAATTTAATTTCTTTTTTGTTCAATATACTTTGGAAAAACCCTGCAACCTGTTTATTTTTTCCAAACTTGAAGAAATGGTTGGGCGGTAATAGATTCGGGTCGAATGAAAAGGTCCTCACAGAAAAAAACGCCTAAATTTACTGCCTTGAAACTCTCTATTATTTGGAAGAAATACAAAAAATTGGAAAAACCCTGGACTAAAAATAAAGAGCTAAAAAGAGACTATGTTGAGAAATAAAACGATTATTTGCCGAAAAAAATAAGTTATTCAAAACGTTACCGACTTTACAAACTATTCCTCGTACTTATGTATGAATATTAACAATTATTAACATAGCTATTGTTGTTGTTATTTCCGTTTTGCGGTCTACTTATTTCACCGTTTCTGTTATGAATGCCGTTCGACTGTGTACTTCCTTTGTTGGCTCACCATTATCAGTGATTGTACTATCTGTTTTTAAAACAATATCATATGTAAACATTATTTCTAGTACATACTCGTATGACAATAAATATATTTGTGCATAAAAATTTTTACCTAACATATATACTTATACATAAACTCGTTTGTATATGTATGTATGTATGTCTTATAAATATGCATAGGCATTGTTTTCCAAAATATCGGCAAAAATGGTGGTTATGTGTTTCAGTCGGCTTTACCTCTTTCCTATTAGGAATATGAGTAGTATGTGCAGAAGTCTAAAATTCTTGTTATGGTAAAAACTGATATCTTTTTCAAACAATATACCAAAGCTACCTTATATACTTAGCGATTAGAAAACAATAACAAATATTAATCATCGAAAACAGCTTTATTGTTTTTCAAAATATTCTCCATTTAGATCTATATACTTACATATACTTTTGCATGCGCTTGAAGCAATTATCGAAGCACCTTTGCCACTTTGAATGAGGAAATATAAAAAAGTCATTCGATACAGTGGATGACTCATCAAATCGATGTTTTGAATGCTAAAAAAATGTAGTTGTTTTAGTCGATGTGTGTGAGCTCTCATTTTCGTGGTGAAGAGTGATCCACCTTCGGCGAATGGTTTTCCTGATTTCTTGAAGGACATCTGGCAAAAATAGTTTTGTACTACTCAACATTTAAAATTCTGCGTTGATCTAGTGCTACGGTTGCGACATGCCCAGTCTTTCCAAAAAAAAATGGCAACAATTTGCTTGGAAGTGGTTCGCGCAAGAAGAAGAAAAAAAGAACTTTTATTGGATTCGGTTCATCTTGAAACACCGATACAGTCGTCTGCTGTTTGCTTTCGGGCTCATACGCGTAAATCCACAATTTATCACCTGTTACAAAGTCATAGACTTCAATTGACACAAGCCTTTTTTTAGCGATTGACAAATTATATTCCATTGTGAACAATTTTTTTTTTAAATCAAATATTCACGCAATATTATTGGTCCCACTAATATTTATAGTTGTCTCAATCTAACGATAGGCCACGTGACGACCTTGCAATATCAGTTTGCGCACAACATCAATAGTTTCCGGAACAACAATTGTTTTGGAGTATCTACGACCTCGATTGAATTCACCATAACATCCATAAACACTAGTCCTTGATGGAGCTTTATCGCCATTAATTTAATCAAGTCCATCGATGTTCGCGATTTAATTCCATTTTTGGCCGAGATGAACATTTTAAATTACTGTAAACAACACAAATAGCGCTCGAAGGTAAAACCGTTTTGAATATGTGTAACATTAAAAATGTCAAACTTTACTATAAATTTATTAGTTGCCAGAATGCGACACTAGGGCAGTCAAATCCTGATTCAAATAAGGCAACCCTCGTATACAATGGGCAATAGAGAGCCAAGATAAAACCCCTGTAATATATGGGTGTACCATATATAGTCAAAGAGGTTATCACCGAGTATTAGCCGCACCTCCATCTGTACCAACCCTGATAAGTGGTGTTTCATAAGTGCTTAACCGATTTTTGGTCGAACTTCTCCGATTTCCGATGTACGTCCATATGAACGTCTGATTGATTTTTTCCGCCGAATACATGCTTAGCTAACCTCTCGGCTATAGCGGACGAGGTTCAAATAGCATCACAAACTAAAAAAAGCTAAACTAAAAAAAGCTCTAGCAAGAAACGGATGGGGCAGAAGTGTAATCTGTGAAGCGGAGAAATCCACAATCTTAATGAACATATGACAAGACTGCTTAAAATAGCGTATAAATTGTTATTATTATTATATTCAAATAATAATGTCATTGAAATTAATATGGTACGGGTACAATCATAAAGCAGAGTTTCTCTTGCCTGAGTCAGGAATTAAAAAGTTTATTTATCTCTCAAGCCTGGTGGTGTCATTCCATCATATCAGATGCACCATATTATATTTATTTCTTTAATGGCAAATACTTGAGTTTTAAAAACTTTCCATGGAAAATGTGCTTGTGGCAACGCAAAGGAGGCTTAACTCACGACCGGACAAACACTGAAAAAATTCGGCAGAAAATATTAACCGTATGTTCAACTATATTTCTGTCATGAAATTAATAGCTTTTACAAAAATTTCAAATGCGACTTAAAACTACTCCACAAATCCACTGTCAATTATACTTAAATAATATAATGTAGTTGTAGTAACAGAAGTGGGGAGAACCCTGTAAGGGTTCAGTAAAGAGAGATTCATGTAGTGTTACCAATGAACGCTAAATTACAGAAGAGGAAATAATTTGGTATAGAAGAAGCTTTAGCAATTAACTACAACAAGTTAATCAGATGAGCAACGATTACGAATACCTTATGCTCATATATCGAAAATTTACGAGCAACAGCTCAAAAATTACGGCCTTTTTCAAGAAACTTGTGCGATTCTCCTCTAATTTCTCTTGATATGTAACCAACAAATGGATATAATAAGCCGCCTCTAAAAGGCTGATGGATTTTTACCCATCACCTTCTTTATGGTAGTATACTTTACTAACCACTGACCCTTTGTGATCGCTGTGAACTATAGTTCTTAAAAATATGTATTCAGGCATCCTGCAAACATTTATGGATAATATGGTCCATTGGAGTACCTACAAATATACTCCTCCGCACAATACCAATTGCATAACAGATTGATTTTGATATCTAGGTTTAATACATGCAACTCTACGAACTTACCCTCATAAATCATTCCCTGATTTTAATTTTAATTTATTTGCTTAACATGAGTACCCAAGGAATAAGATGGAAAACTCCAGAACAAGTTTAATAATTACTTCATATATGACAAATTTTTACCTTTTTGCTAGAAAAATAATTGAATAGAAAAATGTTCATAGTTTCATACCATTAGAGTTTTTCGCTCTGCTAGCAAATTTGGAACTGTCACGCAAAGCAGAAAAGTCATATGTACCACCGGCATATACAGAACCGGCGGTATACAGAAAATGTATGAAATTGAAATTGAGTCAGTTCCATTTCGCTGGTGAGCTCTGCTGGTATACAAAAGTCGTGCAGAATTTAAACTAATTTATTTCAATGAAAATATACAGAACAAATGGGCAAACTGATAATTAGCAATAAACTATCAAATTAATATAAATTTATATAAAAAATTTTATGTTTTAATAACTTTTTAAAAAAGCAGATGGTATTCGAAACTAAAAAGTATTTTCGAATGTAATTTTTTGCAGGTACTCCATAATATAATCCCCAGTAGCTACTCCATGAAGTACTCGGATGTTATGTAGAGTTGGATTATATGGTCCAGCCCTAGGACCTCACAATATTAATTAGGTGGATATAATTCACGCGTGCATGAGTACTCGCGTTGTTTGCAGGGCATGTGCGTTATATTTGTATATATTTACCTTATATATCAAAGGCTATAAATATATCCCGTATATGCAAAAAAAGGTCAAAAATTGAGAGTTGGTAACTCCGACTAGGAAATATTATACACAAGAAGATGCGCGTATATTTTAGCTGTGACTAGTTAGTAATCTGTACAAAATTTATGAAACAAGTGCCAATGAGTTTTCTCAGCCAATTCCTTAAGTAATAGAATAAGAAAAGTATTTATTCTCTTTTGCTTCGGATGAAAGGAGATAATGTTGTGAATCTGTTTGTTTACAACCCCAAAAAGATAAAACAAAGAAAGCGTATATATTTAACAAATTGCATTTTGATTTAATAATAAATTTCATTATTTTAAGGAGTTTAAGAAACTTATATCGGCTGATAACCAATATTTTAAATGTAATTTATCTGATGAGAACTTTCATGAAAATAGTTATTTGCAATATCGCGCTTGAAACATGAAGGTTCTATAGCCAAACCTGCATATATATACATATATAGTAGAAATGTTTTGTGTCTGAAGTCCGTCTTTTGTTTCAAGTTGTTAGTAAATATTGTTTGAATATTGCAAGTCTAAAATAAATCTATTTAAATAATAGCTCAGTAAAGAAAAATTCTCCTATAAGATTTAGCAAGAAAATACACTCCAATCGACGGTATGATTTTTGGAAATGCATAACATTAATCATTATATAATAAAATATGCAGCCCAAGTAGGTACTTTTTTAAGTTAAATCAAAGGAGATATCAACAACAAGAACAGATATATTTCAAAAATATACTTTTGATAATTTCAATGATTTCCAAGCCGAAATCCCTGCTATTATGAAGGTTTCAGAGCATATTGCAGCTGATTACAAGGAAAGGTTTTTAGCTGGATCAAAATGAACTTTAAAATTGTGCAGGACATGTCCACTATGTTGAATTCCTGACTTTAGGGTAATTGCCAATATTCCCGCTATAAAACGCATTGGTACACTTCTATCAACGTTCTATACTACAGAGCACCAACAGGCCCAGGTAAAACATAACAGCCAGCCATATAACCTAACCTAATCTACCTTGGCAAACTAAAGTTCTGTTGATCGGTGAACCCCATTTTCGTGGTATGCTTTTTGCTGCTTGTTTTATAATATCTTTACTTCAAAGCTGCTTTCGACGGCTTACAATTGAAGTTTTTCAACTCACGAACTAATTCGGTATTCTAATGAATCATGCATCATTTATCAGGTCGAATCGCAGTAAGGGTAATTTTTGAATGAAAAATTTAAATTTTGTATTTTGAAACGAAATTATGTTTTTTTTTTTTAATTTTTGAAAACTCCCATTTTACTTGCAAATTTAGAAAAACTGTCTTTTATATAGCTGGCACTGGACTGTAAACTATTAAGTAGTATTTATAAGGGAAAAATAACTTATTTGATGTTTTATTTATTTTGTTAACTCATTGATGTTTTTAGCGATATATATATGTATGTATGTATTTTAAAATAAATTACCATTCAGTTAATCAGATCCACCGAAATTGTCGAAATTGTCTTGAAATTCACTTTTGATTATTAATAATTATAGTATGCATGTACATATGTACATGATTAGGTCTGCTTTTGCTAAATGCACATCATTTGATTTTATTATTATATACAAGTCACTTTTTAAAGTTTAACAAGAATAGAAAGTGTCTTCAGTACACTTTTCTACAAATATTTTTATGTTTTTGCACTTTTCATAATTTTTTTAAAATCAGCTCACAATTTTTTTTATTTATAAAAATTTTGATTAACTGCATTCATTGCTGCATATGAGCTTTTGCTGCATTTATGTACAATATTCATATGTACACATATAAATGTGTATATTTTTATTTCTAACTGCGATATTCCGTGATTTTTCCACTCACACAGAATTTCGTTTCACGTTTGAATGCAAACTGCAATTGAAGTCTGCAGCAGCTCCTTGCTGTTCCTCGTCGTCTTTCAAAAATATGTCGCAGTGGCTCGCTCGTTCTTTCGTTCGTAATCTCTCGTTGTTGTCATCGAATGGTTGCGAGGATGGGCGGCTGCATCAATGCCAGTTTATTTTTCGTCGATCTTTGCAATTCGCTAAATATCGTGCATACTCGTTGCAACATTCGTATGCAGTCGCTAAGTAATGTTGTTCTTGCATTGCAGTATACTTTTTGGCGCAATTTAGCACGAATGTGTGGGCTGCGAAGCTCCAACCAACCACGAGTCCGTTATGTAGGTCCCTGGAGTATGTATTGCTGAGCCCAGACGACGGCGACTTCCACGACAACGGCGAATGGTGCGGCAATGAAACGAATGGCAAGTGTGGAGAATCGGTTAAAGCAATTTGAAGCTTTTGTCTGTAAGTATGCGGAAGCATAGCAACAAAAGTTCTGCCGCTGTTACCGCTGGACAACATTAGTCCTTGGACACTTAGGCATCTCGGTAAGTATAATATATATATATATATATATATATGGTCCAACAAATATTTGCGGGGTTATGCGACAGCAAAAAAATATAAACACACACACACATATATATATATACATGTACGTATATATATATATATATATGTGTTTATATTTTTTTGCTTGTGTATGTGTCGCATAACCCCGCAAATATTTGTTGGACCATATGGTCCATTGGAGTTCCTACAAATATACTCTTCTGTGTGAACTATTGGATCAAATCATGTTTCTATACCAGCATAATGCGATATGACCATTCTTCGGGTTTGACTGACCGCAATTGTTACACGAAGTTACAATTGCGCAATAATTTACTCGTATAAAGAAAATTTGTCGAAATGAAATTGAGTCAGGTGAGCTCTGTTTGTTTACAAAGACGTGCAGAGTTTGAACTAATATACTTCAATGCAACTGCATAGTAAAAATTCCCAAGCTAAAAAGTTTGCTCGTATGTAATTTTTCGCAGATACTCCATAATGTAGTCTCCCGCAGGTACTCTATGGAGTTATGCAGAGGTGGGGTATATCGTCCAGCCTTGGAACATCGTAATGTTAATTGGAGCAAATTTTTTGTATGAATTGTTATAGGGTTCGGATTAGTCCATTGTTTGCGTGTAGTATATATTTCAAGCGTGCATGGAGTACTCACGTTGTGTGCAGGGAATTTCAATTACCCCCCTATAGAAATCCTTTTTATGTCAGCCAAACCAAAGCTCTGCATGCACATATACTCACATGCATATGATATTAAAATTTTTGAATTTGTATGTATGTTTGTTAATATATTGTACATATATGCTAATAGAAACACACAAAATTTTATTGACTGTTGCTTGCCTTGGCAGTGAAAGTGTGCAAGGTATGCTTGTACGTACGTTTATAGCTATGTAAATATATGTGTATGTAAACTACCCAGCCGACTGCCGTAGACGAACCAATCACACATAAATCTTCAAGGTCACGGTCAGATATTAGCCATGGTATTGGCGATGACAATGATGACAATACTTTAAATGCACACCCTCGTCATTACCAACAAAAAATGTTCTCCAATTGGGTTCCAAAATATTTTTGCAGTCATTTTTATTTAGTAGCCTATTTACCTTCCCAATATTCCTTCCCAAAATGCAGAGGTCTATATTTTTATATGAATATACTGTCTTGCAGCGATAGAAGCGATTCATTTCTTCGAGATTGATATAAGAAAAAATATATAATTGCTAAAAATTAATTTTTCAAAGACAAAAAATTGTTGGGGTATTAAAAAATATTTTATCATATAATAAAACTTATTTTAATAAATACCACTTTTTTCTACTTGGAAAGCATTTCAAAGTCAGTTTTCCACAAAATTGTCGTCTCATTGCTGTACTTGACTAAATATAATATATTCTGCATAAGCATTAGTTGTACGATGGGCGTAACTTTCAGTTTGCAGCTTAAAACCCAGTAGCGAACTGTCTAGGCTTAATGCTGCAACTATCAAATAACATAGCGACTCAGCTGTCACAAGCTATCATATGTGAGCGCCGTGTAAACGAAAACTTATCACCGCTTGACGCTGCCGCTACTGACATTTGCCCCATAGCAACTAGCGGCGATTTGATTTATTTCGTAAAACTGACTCAGATAATTACTCGCTGTTATACAAGGTTGTCAGTATTGACAATAAATAAATTTTAGATAAAAGGAAATGAAAACTGAAATCGTAAAGAATTATTTATTGTCATATAGATCATGAATATTTGATTGGCGTTTATATTCGAGCATTAAAATTCTGAAATTTGTTGACGAAAATAAAGTATATACTTGTATGCACACTGGCGGCTGGCAGCTGGCAGCGGGCAGTACATCGTTACAAGTAACCGCGGTAACTGTTGGCAACAATTCCCTCTTGCAGTCGTGTGGAATGACTGGCAGGAATGTAAAATGGCTAGTTCGGCTATAAATCAAACATTTATGAAATTTAAAATTATTAGAAAGTCCAGCGAATTTACTTTTTAAGGAGTGTGAAAAATTAGTTTATAGTGAAACTTTTCTTCAGTCTAAAAATCATCTGCTCTCACTTGCTTCTCCATAATTTGGAACTAATCACTTCTACTTTCAACACTGGACTATACTTATAGGGTTTTGCAATTCTTTATGTGCGTGTGTAAATAAGTTTGTATGTACGTGAGTGTATATTGATGGGTCGAGCTTTTTAGTCGTTTTTGTTGCAATTCAAGTTCAATGCCAATGTTAGGTAACAGCCAATGGGAAATACAACCAACCTTCGATGCAGTTGCCAGATAACATAAATATATTTTAAATATAGCTTATGTATTTTCATTAATTATTAGACGCTTCATTTTAAAAAACAATAGTTAAAGGTTTATTAAAAAAATTATAACAATACTTCACTTCGATATATGTACTTCTCGTCCTTTTTTTTTTTAGTTATTGTAATCTGCTTAGTTTAACCACAAGGTTTAATAAGTGTTCAATAGGATATTATCAAACCTTTGAAACATTATCTATTACTTCTATATGTCTTTCTTTATTTTTATAAAGTAATTTCCTTGTTGTATACAGTAGAGTTAGTTAATATTCTTTCATAATTGCAAACCAAACCGCAGAGTAGTGCTGTCATCGATCATGTCGCAGGCTTTTTACCTTTCATAAACATATCAAATTTATTGCAAATTGCAAAATACGATTTCAATGATTTTCAGTTACAATATTACTTGAATTCACATCTGTAGAACACCAAATTTCAAACTCTTAAATACTGTTTTGAATGATTTTGAACGCTATGTGATATAGTCGTCCAATTTCGATTACTGTCAGTAACAATGTGCAATTCATAATACAAGTATATGTATAAAATTCATGGTCATGGGTTCAAATCCAGAACAGTGTCCAAAAATAAAGAAATTTTTTTTCTTAATGCGGCCACCATTCAGCAGAACCTGTCAAGTGCGGAGTCGAAGTACACTAAAGTATTAATATATATATTTATACTGTTTTAATTAAGTAGTTAACTCCAATCGGCAGGTTAGCTTTTGAAAAAAAATTTTTTTTTACTACTTTTATTTTTGTTAGTAACCCGCGCTATAACCGCGAGGATCAGGTCTTTCAGTCAGGCCAAGATCTGGAAAAAAAATAGTTTTTATAAATACACATACATACATCTCTGTTGGCAATATGAATACCTCGGAGTGTATTTTTGTATTTCTGATATAAAATAATCCATCTGATATAAGCCAATTATTATTATTATTGAAACTATTAGAACATTTCTAAGTTGTAAAAAAAAAGATTTAACCAAGAATCCCATGATAGAAATCCGAGAAAACAATGTCGAAAACCTTACCATTGATTCTAATAATTAAAAGCACCGAAACAGCAACACTAATAAACTGTCTAACCGTCGTCGACATGAATTTAACGGGGTCCAGCATTTTCAGTCCGCTGTACTTAAATCCAAGCGTCAAGCATCAATTTAGTCCGAAAATTGCTTCAAATGCATTATGGGTTATTAAAGCAGATTAGTATGCATTGTAATAACATAGTTTAGTTCTGAAATACCAAAGGATTAATATAAGTTAAAAACATTGCTAGAAGCCCTAAGCTACGAGATCTGTGAAAAAATTCGATTTTTAAACTTTGGAAACATTTTTTTAACGCGTTTAAACGAAAATACCAGTTTATAGTCAAATTCAAATTCAAATTCAAATACAGATACAGAGTGTTTTAAAGCTCAGAGTTTAACTTAATGATATTTGTTCCCATCCATTCTCGAACGTTTTGAGTTTTTTAAATTGTTATCATAGCTAAATTGTTATCAACCAAGGCGAATTTATTTAAATGTGAGAGCAGGAGAACAAATGAAACAATTCCGTTGTAATTTGATTTTGTATTTGGTAGCGATTGTCAAAGTCTTGGAAAAGTAATTGGGTTTGAAAATTGCATTTTCGCATAAATCACAATCGCATTATCACAAATTTAAAGATTTTCACGTTTACAAAAATAAAATATAATGAAATTCAAGCAAACAAAACATACTAAAAAATAATTTTGACAATCTATGCGAAAAATGAATGAAATAAGTTGAATTCGTTGTTATAGTAACTTAACCTTGTCCAATTCGCCTTGTTTAAAACTATAATTTTTTTAAATATTCCGGCCAAACCTAATTGATTTAGAAAAATATTTAAAATTTAAATTGTTACAAACACTTTTAGTAGTAAGGTCAATGCTTTTATATAAAAGTGTAGGCATTGCTTTAAATGTGTTATATAAATATATGGGGAAGCATCGCTGTTCTACATGTCTTTTTTGTGGATTTATTGGAACCACAATGAAAATATGACGTCAATGCTTATTCGAAGAAATTAAAACGAAAATAAATACATTTTGAATGTGTATACATAATCCAATTCAATATTTACGATCGAAAATTTAGGCAATACCATCAAAAATTTCTTCAAACTTTTTAATGTTAATTTCCAAATTAAAGAAATTAAACTTTTATTGATTGATATCTGTGATATATGAATTTTTTGTTGTTGATATTTTTGGAAGAGTAATTGATCAGCTTTAAATATTCGGCAAATGTTTTCCCTCAAAAGAACTTATATTCTGTTAAAAGGCATACTCGTAGTTATGCGGAAGCCAGTCACGGAAAAAATGGTGAAAAATGCAAATTCTGCGTTTTCACGCAGTTCCCAGAGAAAGCTGATTTTTCCAATAGCTCTTGTAGAAAGGTAGTTTTTATTATAATATGTATGTATATATAAATATACTTAAAAATTACCATATTTTTTATTTTAGTATTTGAAATTTCGAACTTTATATCTTAAAGTATTAAAAAAAATAAGCGCTAAATATTGAGCATGTTATATTAAAATTTTTTTGATGCATTAATATTTGTAGAAAATTTTAGTGTAATTTTTTTTTAAATTTTTATATTTTCTTAAACATGAAGGATACGAGATTTGATCAGCTCGCAAAATAGTTCTTTGAGCTGCTGGAATGGAATTTAGTATATTATTGATCATGTTCATACATAGATCACAAGCAACTGATTATTTAATTAATCGGATTGCTCAAATTTGTGAGTTTTGCCTATAAATCCCCATTTAAGTTGTTAAAAACAAAGTTTTGGTATTCTATACATACACGTATTTTACATAATTAATCAGATAAAGCCTAGAGACCTTCTGTAAAATATTGTCAATGAAAATTTAATAAATTGAAGGACTACAAGACTTTATCCGCTACAATTGGGTGTTTAAATATCAGCACCAGCAAATCTCCTACTGTCACATATTTTTTTCTTTCTGAATTTATTAAATTTTTCAGCTTTTCAATTATTTATTATGATCTTAATTAATTTGGAATATTTTTAATTTTTTAAAGTTCTTAATTACTTGTATATAGCAATTTTCAAATTTCACAAAGAAGATGAAGTTATTACAATTCGTTGACCTTGGTTTTGGTTTTTAATATATATGCAGTTTATGAGTCATTATTTATTTCTCATAAAGTAGTCATTGAAGGATCTCATTTTCTAGACAGCACAGATGATAAACCTGATAGCAGAGACTAACTAAATGCAACTGTTAATGGGATGCAGAAAATTGAGGCTGATTATTTGAGACCTGGGCGAAAATTGTATATATAACCGAATAAAAGAAGAAAGATACTCAAATTCGAAAATGAGACTCTGGAAACCGAGTTCAGAAAAAAACACCGATTAAATTAAACCATAAATCGAATTTGGCGACAAAAAAGGATTCGGTGCTAGGGATTCCGTAAACCGGAGATGGGATATTGAAAAAAAAAACAACGTATGGATAATAGAAATCGGGAATTGGAAACCGAACACCAGAAAATATATTGGAACAAGAGATTAGTAATCAATATGGCGTACTGAAAACTAAAAATTCTATATTGTTTTAGGCACTGCTTATGCAATTATAACCGAATCAAAAATTCATTTTCTTTTCTGCCATTCCTTCTGGGCACCAATTTTTAATACCAAATAAAACCAATTCGGTCAAATTAAAGTTTTATTTTACTTATTAAATCATAAATATTTTTAGTAAATTCAGCTAATTTCGTTATATTTATAATACGAGTTAACCATAGTTTTTAAGTTGAGTTGAAACATTCATTCATAAATCTTTGAAAAGTCTGCTCTGAGTTCCTAAGTCCAAAAGGCATACGTGTAAACTCAAACATACCAAAAGGTATTGTTATAGCTGTTTTGTAAATATCTTCTTGCGTCATTGGAATTTGGTAATAAGCCCTTACTAAATATGTATGTATGTATGTAATAAACATGTATATGGTAAAGGATAACGATCCGGTACGGTTACGAAATTCAGCCTTGGGAAATCTCCACACAGACGAAAATCATTTACTTCCTTTTTTGTTACTCGATGCAGATGGTATGCAACTGAGGAGCAAGACGGCCAACAAATTCCCATTTTAACCTAAAAGTTGAATTCGATTTTAGCAACGTTGTATTTCATCATGTCTAAACATCTCGAAAAATTAAGATGCCCTTCCGTGACGAGACGATGTATGCTTGAATGCTTAACTGGTTTTAAATAATCTCGTTCAGCCACCAGTGATGAAAATTCTTTTAATAATTTCGTATATGGATTATCTATTATGAATAATTTCGGAAGTGAAATTGCTCTTGCTATATCAGCCATTAAGAATATGAAAGGAATTTCGCGCCTTAAACCTAAGTTAACATTTAAAAATCTTTTCCCAAAAGTCTAAATTGTAGAAACATTTGCTGCAGTGAGAATTATATCAGAAGATTTCTTCGCGTGTGAAAATTTGGAAACAGAAAATATAGAAATTTTTGCTCCACTTATTTAGTTTTTCTATCAAATGTGAGTAAGAGACGTGTTAAAAAATCAAAATTTCTGCTGTTCGTCGTAGTCGCTTCAACAACGACCGGTTTTAGTTTTATGAATCTTTTTAAGAATTTTTTGAAGGTGAACAAAGTTGCTCACATTTCTTTGCTTTATAGCTAAACTTAAATTAATATTTGCATACCCAATTTGGATTACGAGAATTCGATCTACGTATAAAGGAGTTTCCAAAATACTTTTTTACTTTTATTAAATCGTGACTTAGATCTATTAACTCCTAAATGCTGTTTAATTTTTGATAACTCCAATGTCAATTTTTGAAAGTTTTCGCACATAAAAGAAGTTGTTATGATTAGACTTTCAACAATTTAATTTTGATTTGAATTTGAAATATTATTAATTGAGGAAATTTCATTTATATTAATAACCCATATTTTAACTCCTAATTTAGTTAGTTGATATTAATGAATTGAAATTAGAACTAGCTAAAATCACATTGAAATTTAAAGAAAGTTTTCTTAGCCAAAGTTTTTTAGCATATTTTGATTAAAATTAGATCCGGAAAGTGAAACAAATGACCGATAAAATTCTGAACGTTTTCAATCACTCATGGATTGCCTCTCGATCAAAACTTTTTTATACTTGTTATTGTTATTTCTCTGGTGGATAACTTGTTATTCTCTGGTGGATTTTGAACAAAGTACAAAATCGTTATAATTACCTCTTGTGGAAGTGCCGGACACACTTTGTATTCTCTTGAGTAGTGTTTTTAACATTAAACTGCATCTCTGCATGAATGAACAATGCATCTGGACGATTAGTCCGAAATTGAAGAAGTTTTACTGAAGTTGCATATATTTGAGTTATATTCTGATCATCATCATATGGATTCTAAATTTTTTCATTGAATGTATTATTATTTTATAAATCAATCAGTCGATGT
The DNA here is from genome assembly GCA_030068015.2 of Neoceratitis asiatica. NCBI lineage: Eukaryota > Metazoa > Arthropoda > Insecta > Diptera > Tephritidae > Neoceratitis > Neoceratitis asiatica. Next base: position 40,243,815 of record CM061526.1, on the reverse strand, counting down.
CTTGGGTGTGAGTAGATGTGTGTGTAACATATGTTGTGGTGAACGAATAATATTGTATTGTGTACGCCCCTGAGGAAATTTTTTTTAAGATCTAATTTATAAAATTAAACACGCACAAACGTTTTCCATGAACAGTGTTTATCATTATACAGGCTCACAAGTATGGAAAGCGCCATTTTGTTTGTTTATATTTGAAGCTGAGATCACCTGATTTCCAAAATTTGATATTCTCTCATTACTCACCCATAACTGCACTAAAAAGTAGTAAAATTTCATTGTAAACAATTCCAAAAAATTATAATAAGAATGCATTTATTTGTTAAATTAAGATTTATATTAACGCCAAAGTCTATACTTAAACTTGCATTTTCAATCAGAATGGTTAATATAAGAGTTTGTGGGAATAATTACAATTTTTGAAAACTTTCATAGTACGTGTGTATACAACAATGTCACTCAACTTACTCTTTCTTTTTTTCTTAATTTGATCATCAAATTCGAAATCGTCGTTCTGGGAAATGAGATTGAGAATGAGAAATGAGATCTTCATTTGAATTCGACAAATTAGAGAAAAGAAATTACTTATTTATTTCTAGAATATTTTTATTTGTCAATCAAATTCTTTTCTTAAGTGTACAAAAATCCTGCAGGTGAGCTGTTTAAAGGGAATTTAATTAAAAAATCTTTAGCAAATCTATATAGGTTGAATTAAAATACATATGTAGATGTACAGAGATATTTAAATAAAATGTATTTATTTTTAGGTTATATAAAAATTCTTATTATAATATGAGCGATTATATTATATAAAATTAATAAAAATAGTTCAATTAATTTTCAAAAGAAGTCAGGTATGGTAACTATATTTCATTTACGTTTCACAGAGAATTCTAGAAAGTAAAGCACAATGCAGTTTATTCTAAAATTCTTGCAGCATGAAGGAAATCTGACCGTTAAAAAGATTCGGTGGAATGAAAATTCGCTGTCAAGATTAAAATCAAAATTTTTATAAACTAACAACCATATTATGGTCCTTCTTGGACCCTTCACTTCTTCCATGTAATCCAACGTTGCCTTTCCTACGACCCCTCTCCACAGCTCAATGAAACCCGATTTTTTTTGTTTGCCACTGTTAAATAAATTAATTTATTGACTACTTTTTATTTTTGAAACGATGTATTTATAATTCTTAACATCATCATTCCAAATAAATTATTTTATTTAACAAAATTTTCACCAGAAGAAAACTTTGCATTCACCTCTTCCCCTTATTATGTGACTCAGCGCAGTACTTGAACTTATCCTCTAGCCGAGGTACATAGTTTATGGACGCTCTTTGAGGTATACATATTTTGATATGTATTAACAGGTTTTTAATTAATTAAAATAATAATAATAATAATTAAAATTGAAAAAAATCATCCACGTATTTTTTCAGATATGAATTTATTTCTTATTTCATGACTTTTATAATTTTGTTTAGTTGATTAAAATTATTTTTTTAGTTTTACTTAAACACTCAAACAATAATTATTATTATTGGCACCAAAGTATCGCTCAGTATCATTAACGATCATTTTGTCTTTGAAGGTTATTATTTTGCTGAAAATATCGCTTTATATCGAAAAAAAATTTTCCTGTTTTTAATTATTACTGCTTTTTTAAGTAAAACTATAAATATATGTAATTATTTTCACCTAAACATGATTATAAAAATCATTAAATAATAATTGTATTATCGAATATTCCTTTAAATGTGTCGAATATTTTCTAGTTAAACTCAATGAGGTAGCTCTTTTGGATAGCTAAAAATCCAATAAAGATTTAAAAGAAATTTGTATTATACATATATTCTCCATATTGAATATCGCAGTACAACAACTCCCTTTTTTCACGTCTTTATTCCTTTTTCTTCGACAATTCGCAAATTTAAATTTCTTTCGTTCCAATATGATTCTTTCATTGCCGCTGTATTTATTCGCAAATCTTTCATTCCAACGATGTCCGCATTTTCGAGTTTGCCTGTCAACTTGCTCGCGCTAATAGTCAAGTCCTGAGTTTGTTATTCAAATTCTGAGTAGACAGATTGGTGCCAAATATATAAGATTTCATACTTTTAACTCTACGATGGTTTTTGTATAATGATTTTCCAAAGAAAATTAGAAAAATTTTAATAAATGATAATTACGCAGTTGCAATGATTAAATTATTTTAAATTGTTTAAAGTACTTTAACAGAAAGTATATTTACAGTATCTGCCGATCTGCCGTTGGTAAATTGCAAAAGTCCATTACTCACTCATTGTGTCGACTCAGCGGATGTTGTCATCGCCCATCGTCAAGAGTCTGATTTTGATTGGTGCAAAGAGGACTTTACGTTTCAATTGCCTACCCAGTCTTAAGTAGCACCTGTTGGCAAGTGATTCTGCGTTGACTGACATTATTATTGTCATGTTGGTTCCTACATAGGCGAAGCTATCTAAGATTTCCAAGTTATAACTGTTAACAATGTCGTTTGATTATGAGCTAAGAAACAAATGCGCTAGTTGTTTATGTGGTGATAGGAGGTATTTTGTCTTGTCCTCGTTCAACACCACCCATTCATTTCACTTCTTTATACTGCCTGGAAAATGCAATACTAACGTCGTGCTTTTTGAGGCTATCGATATCAATATAATTTGCATATACCAGCAATCGCTGTTCGAATTTCATCATAGTCGGGTTTTGGAAAGCCTGTTCCATCATAATCGATTGGGAATTCGGGTTCACCATTTGTGGGAGTTGTATTACACTACCATTTAACTCTTTTATTCGAGTTTTCGAGAATTATTCATGCTGGTCAACTTCTCAAGCTATTCCTTTTCACGCATTTCGGTCCCTTTAGCTTCTTTTTTTCGTCTGCATTTCGTTCAACCCTCAGCATCTATCCCAATTCACACGTGTTGCGGTCGAGGTAGGCAGTCTGATTTCTTTCAACTGCCACATGGCAATCCTCATCATACCAATTGCTTCTGTAGCGCTGCTCACACTGGCGTTCAAATCTCCAAGATTTTGACATCGTGTTGGTCACAACGTTCATAAGAGCGTTCTAGACGATTATAGGAAACATCCTTCTCAACCGTCTCAGTCAATGGTTCGTCTACCGGGTAAATGACAGGGCCCTACTCACAACAACAGGGAGTTCACTTTCTCATTTAGCCCGCCTCCAACCCATATTTGTTCGCTTCCCAGAGGATACTTGGTATAAGCCTGGAAGATGTGAGTTGACTGTACCACATGTAAAATAATCGTTGTTCTCCTTTCCTCACTTGCTTGAACTTCTACACATGGCACCACACATTCTCCTGATACTAAAAACAGAGGAGACAAAATGTGGAAGTTGGGATACACGATATAAAATACCATCTAAACAAACCTAAATAAAGACTGTTGATACTGTGTCTCGATTGAAATCCAATATCACCTCACCAAGACTATTTTATTGAGTTTTTCAATACAAATACTTAGTCCATAAATATTGCCCAAAATCTTACCCCCCTTGGGGAAAAAGCGCGTGTCCTTAAATCAACAACTTACACTTCCGCATTTGAGAAAGTAAAACTGCAGCAGTCTATTCAAAATCCAAAAATGGGTATTAAATGCTTATTATTGAAATGATGAATACCATTATCTTATATATATTTACATACGAATTTCAAGGGCCGATCAATTCGAAAAAATATTATTTATGGTTCGATTTGCTTGAAATTTATAACATATATAGCTTCTTCACTGTTTTAACATGAACACGACTTCAGCTTCCGGGAAGTGGACCAGGTACCGGTCTATTCGAAAAAGTTGGATATTTTAAATCAATATCTTTTCTTCTTACCAGATACCGAAATTTTGTTCTGTTCGATTTGGTTAGAATTTTGCACGGATGTAGTTTTGTCTTTAAATGAAATGACCCAGCGTACGATGCTAGTATACTGTGGCTGTAGCGGTTGCAGGCTATGTTTATACGTTTAACAAAATTGTGCGTAAGTGTAGGTTAGAGTATTGGCATTTAGCGACTAAATTATGATTATATCTGATACGTCTCTCCTTTAGTTTGTAAAAAATAACCCAGCCCCGCATTATTCAAAAATATTCAATCGCTAAACATTGTAAAGTCAATAATTATAATTAAGACTATACTTTACCTGCCACCTCCTTTGAAAAACCAACAATAATATGTAAATTAAACAAAATACAGTTTTATAATAAAAAGGAATAATTGGACACAAGAGAGTATTCTGATCAATTTTTTTATAAATTTTATTGATTTTATTAAAATCATTGATGCATTCCATTTCCCCACACATATTATATTTCGTACAGAAATTAGTAGACCCATTCATAAATAAATCACTGAACCTTAAACAACACTTCAAAGAAAAACTCAGAAAGAGTTGGGCGCACAAATTTCAAATACACTCAAGCAAAAAAATTTACTTCAACCCCACTCTACTCCCAACACTTCAATTCGCTGAACAGCAAACAATTTTGCTTTTATGTTGTGTGGTAACTCATGGTGATGGTGGTATTGGTCTGATTTGTCGTTGTGCTGGTGGTTAGAAATTCTAACAATTGTTGTGTACACAATTTTATCAATGGTGATGACGTCATACAAAGCATGAATTTCGTCTACACTTTTTTTTATTGATTTTTATTTTTTGTTATTGTATCTTTTTCTGCTTCTGATTCATTTCGCTTGGGTTTTATTTCTTTTGCCAACCAGCATTTAATAGTGACGTTATAACTTTCAATCGCTTTTTCGCATCTTCTCTATCTTTTAGATATAATAACTATATGTATATATGTACATATGTATGTGTGTAATGAACTTATCTCGCCAATTCGCTCAATGATTGCCATTCATGTGCCCTAATATATGTTTTATCTTTATGTATGTGTATATGTTAACAAATGCGGTTACACGTACATACAAGTATATACATACACTTTGATGTACTTTTGTGATTCTGTGTATACATTAATGTGGGGTTTTGTGATATTTTTGAATGACTCCAATTCACCACACACTTGATTATATATTTTCAATTTACATCGAAGTATATATGTATGTACATACGTATGTAAATAGGAATAGATTTCGACGAGTAAAAACTATAGTTATTTTAATTTGTATGAAAAAATTTAAAAATAATTAATATTTAATATTTTTTAATTGTACAAAATGTATCTCATTAATTACTCACATATATTTACGCAGATTACCACAAAACCTAGCATAATTCTTACATTTAATTAATTTGCAACAGGGTCGTTCATAGTGGCGTTGAGACCACCCACCCGTGCGCAAGTGCGAATCACATATTCAGTTTTGTTTTCAATAGAAATTTTTTTATATGATACTTTTTTATCCAATTATTTGATGCAATAATACTGTGTTTTAGTATAATTTGAGTATGAATGGATTCAGCAGCTTTCCTAAAAATTCCAACGTAATAGTAAGGGGTCCCTAATAGTATACGGATTATTCATTACAGCATTGTAAACTGTATGAATAAATGTTTGTTACTGGAAATTGTAGTTGTTGTTGTTATTCCTTTTTCTGTTGTTTTTAAATATTTGTAAATGCAGAACCATACAACATAGATCATCTTTGTACCATAATACATTTAATCACCGGCGATCAAGCTTGTATAAGCTTCATAATCGAATGCAACCAGGGAATTTAAACCAATGAGAAGGTGAAAATTGGAACCTTCTTCAAACCAAAAAAAAAATGTCATCCCTTTTTACATATAATCCTTGCACACGATCCTTATCTTATATACACAAAAACACAAAGTTTTTTCTTTTCCATACCAGAACGCATCCTACCTAGAACAACAAAACTTATTTAAATGACAGAGATCCGCGTATGAGTAATTTTAATTATAAATTTTCAGTACTCTTTTATTGAGATTTTGTAATACTTACTTGTTTCGCAGTATTCTCTGTGTTATCTACCAGACACAAAAAAATCCGAAAATGCAATAATTCGAAAACTGGTCAATCCAAAGACGATATATTTTATGTATACTAAGCTGGTGTGGTTACAATAGCCGAGTGGTTAGTATTGTGTATAACCGTTCGGAGACCATTATTTGAGCCCTGGTTTGACCAACATCCAAAATTATAATAAAAAAAAAATTTTTTCCAATTACGGTCACTCCTCGGCAAGGAATATCAAGCCCTCCGAGTACACTTTTGCCATGAATAAAGTGTAGGTACCCCCATTTATTGGAAAACCATCAATAAAGAGTAGCTTAGTCTATATCCGCTGCAGTGGTTGTAAAACGCCAAATATATGTATATTTAAAAAAATATATACCCCTTTGGATGTTGTTTCAGAAATTAGCTCGTTCTTTTATGTTTATTTAAACGCTTGCTTATTAAAAATCGTATATTAAGAAATTTCATATGACTTCTACTAATACGAGTAAATTATACTCACACATTTCACTTTCATTTCACATTATAATGTTGTATATCCTGAGATCAGTGTGTTGAGAAAGAACTGCGGAATAATTTATGAAAAAATTCTTGCATTACACTATACTATATTCCACTAAACTTATACACATACATATAAATATGTTCGTATGCAGACAATTGCACTTTGAAAACGTAACTTTCCTTAATACGTAGCTCATAAACAGTTATTATTACAATATTTTTTAAATTATTTTATTTATAATGTCTATGTATTAGTGATCATATATATTTTTATCTTGTCAAAAAGCACTGTGTATTGTGTGTGCCTATATGGTTGTGATTAAATTGACTTGCAGTTGCATACTACAAACGAGAGAACGAATGAACCTTCAGTAAAGGGTAAAACGCCTGTATATACGGTATGTATGCATATACAAAATATACCGAGGCAAATGTTGACGCACTAAAAGTGATGACCTACATTTAAAGAATAAAATTTAAATCAGAATAATGTCATAACATAATTTTTTTATCATTTTATCACAAAAGTTTATAACGAAGGGAGCAGAAAAGCAAATAAAAATTTTTTTCTAAAATTTTGGGTAATAAATCATGAAAATATGATTTAAGAAATACACAGAATTATTTTCTGAAAATATCACATTACATATATATATATGCATATACTTCAATTCCCATTATATATGTATACATATAGCTACAGGCAATGACGTCATTGCTCTTGCCGTTGACCTATACAAAACTGCATTGCCGCAATCTCAAATCCATTCATATACACATATGTATGAACATACGAACCAACAGGAAAAGGTGTGGTGAATATATTGCGCCCATTCATCGGCCGGCGGCCAACCGAGCCATCGAGCCGTCCTTTCGTCCGTTGATATTGCAGTTTAATTGAAGAATTGGAACACGACCTCGCAAACATGAGGACACTGACCCAGTGTGATAGTGCGCAGAAGCGTGTAAAAGGCAAGAAAGCCGACGTGGAGAGACATTGAAGACGAGGTGCTGTTGAATGGGGCAAACTAAAAGGCAACTAAATGTAATACTACCACATAGAAACAACAATGAAAGACATTACATACGAACTGTATATGTTATAACTGTATTTACTTAGACTATGTAAAACGGCGTATGTACTATGTATGTACATTTAAACATAAATAAATAAAAGGTGTGTTAATTAGCGATAATACAGCACTGTATGGTCGTACATTCACGTGTACGTATGCTCATATTTATAATTGTACTTCATTGAAAATTGTTGCTATCGAGTGTTCATTGCATGCCATTTAGTGCTAAGGCCTTTAAAATGTGATATATGTACTTGTATAGGGTGTTTTTTATAGAGGTATAGAACTTTAAGTTGGCATTACTTTTCAAGATGGTGACCGATTTAACAGCTGTCAAGTGATTTATTCTCAGTTTGGTTTGGCAATTCATCATGAATAGACTCACGCCTGAACAACGCTTGCAAATAGTGCAATTTTATTTCGAAAATAATGGTTCTGTGCGGAAAACGTATCGCGCACGCGTTAAATATGAAAAGGAAGGTTTTCTGCATCAAAGCTATTTTTAGCACAGCACACACCTATAGACAACGATGTCAACGCCCAGCAGAGAGGGCCGTTAAAATCGATAGAAGGCGCATAGCGAAAGAGTGAAAATCATGAGGCGCCCAGGGAAATAGAAGTTGGAAAATTGGTTAGTTAAAGCGCCTTGAATGCAATATTCGCTACATTCCTCCAATTTAGTTATACATAATATATAAGAATTTACAAATACATTAAATATAGGTACGAAAAGTGAATGGCAGGCAGACAGCAGCATACACCTTGGTATACGAGCTGAAACTATGAATGAGCCCCGGACTTTTGAATGGTGCAGTACATAAAGCTTTTATGCATACATCTACAAGTATATGTACATATAATGTACAACATACATATGTACATAGAAATATATACAAGTATTTAGATGTTGCTCTCAACGCTTGACAACCATGAATGGAATTTTGATATAGTTACATATATACTTTAGTACATACATATGTATTTATTTCAACTGCAGTTTTAGTGACGTTGGTATTGTGACTCTGCGGTAGAAATGACGAGCGAATATTTAGTCATTTACTGAGTAACTAGGCCAAGCTGACACACGTGATTTTGTCACAATGAATATCAGTTTTACAAATGATTAACCGCATAGCAACAACTAAAATATTTACCAGTTCGCTGTATTTTGTGACGCAAATAAAAATTGTATTCCGTTTGAGGTTGCATTATTAGAAATGTGAATTTTTCAAAACGTCAATTTAGTTTCCTGATGGTGATTCTTGCAATGCTTGATTAATATCGCCTCATTGATCTTAAGCCAGAGTCCAAGTTTTTTGAGTAATCGCTTTTATGGCAAACCTGCTGAAACCAATTTAAGTTGGAATCAAATAAACTCTAAAGATTCTCTTCGTAGGAAACTTGTTTGAGTTAAACACAGTTACTAGTCAAAGTTGTATTAGAAAGTTGGGTTTATAGAGGGCTTCTTAGGGACATTCCAAGACGCATATCTCTCTTATGGCACTGATATTAAATAAATGTGGGAGTAATGCCGGAAAATCAACACATAGCGAACAATTTTTGAAGTCCACTTTTATGAGAGATTAGCTTGGAGCATTGCAGAATAATCTTATTCAAAGAAACCTTCTTGAAAGTAGTCTCTACTCAGGATCAGGAAAAATCCGATTTACCGGAAACTTGATGGATCTGAGCTTTGATGGAATTTCTTTCTAGGATATATCTTTCTAACCAAATCAGTTCAAACTAATCCAAGCTTAGAGATTTCACATTTTGATTTTGATTTTGAAGCAATTTGACAATCAGAGTCAATTTTGGTGAATTGTATTAAAACACACCTAACCTCACTTTCAATTCTATTCTTCAGCTCTATCTTCTTAGCGGTCATTTAGTCTAACTTTGGGTTTAAGACTCCATATATCTCAAGTGGCTCATGATTATGAAAGGAGCACACCCTCAAACTTACCTTAATAAAATCGAATGAAACTACGTCAGATCTCGGAATTATTAACATAAAAACCAAGCATTTTAGCTTAACTGCACAGTCGAGAGGTCACCTGACGCTGGTAGATTTCAACAAAAACTCAGGAGTGCCTTATACACACAAACATATGTATGTGTACTTAAGTAAATTGCCATTTTCATTCATTCAAACGTCGACTCGACATATATACTTACATGTATATTTACATGTATATGTGCAGCGAAGTGCCTGCTTGCAATGAATGAAAAAATATATGCATAAATATTACAGAGCCACCGTCACACGAATCAAAAGCGAAAGTAGAGCAAGGACGTATAAAGGCGACATACAACAAGAAATCTCTAGCGCCGATTCCTGTATAAAGATAAATACAACAACAATAATTCATACAAGCAATAAAAACGGCAACAACTAAATCTTTTAATGACTCTACTAGAGCATTCCCATGTATATGTAGTTAAACATATACATATATAATTCTATTTATAGAAATACATAGAAGGACGTTTGTATGTATGGGCGAACAGTTGCAATATTGCATTGTAAATACGAATATAGATATGTGTAAGCTCACGCTGGAGGTTATGAACCGTCAGCGAACATACTCTTGAACTTTTGCTCCGGTTTAACACGACGAGCGAGCGGCACTCAGCGATTGCAAAAATTTTTGGCGTAGAGCTTCCATCCTTCATCTTTTGTTGTTTCCCATCGTTGCTGCAACGACGCCACTTTTGCATGCGTAATCTATTGCCTTGAATGGTATGTCCTTTGACTTTTTCGGCTTTCATCTAATTATAGTTTAGCTGAAATCTGATTTATTTGGTTTTGTAAAAAGCATAAACATTTCAAAATATGCAATTAATCGCCTATAAGTGGATTAGCTTGATTTTTGTCATTTGATGTTATTACATAGGTTTTCCCTTTCATATTTAGGGCGTTTACCATCTGACGCAATATGGCCTAAAGTGATAAAATCGTTAAATAAAATATTAAACTTATATTTAGTTCAATTAGTTAATTTAATATTTCAGTACACATGCTTATGCTGGACCTCCGCCCATTTTATTTATTTAACTTCATTTTTATATTTTCCAAGAAAAAAAGGAACAGAAGAAGTCTTTACCATTTTATTATATCCTCATTTATTTGTGTTATATTTATGTTGGATCAAATATTCATGATAATTTTATGATCGATCAGTAAGTAAGTATGTATGTATGTATGTAAAAATTATGTAAAAAACCGATTTGCATAAAAAAGTTTGTATATTAATTAAGTTTCATATTTTAAAATTATACATAGTTAGTAAATAGTTATTTTTTACAAGCCAAATAAATAATTTCTTGCGATCAGAATATTTTAATTTACGCTAAAAGTCAAGCAAATAAATTGAAGAATAAATATTAAATTCCTTAACAACGATGAAAACAATAAAAGTATGCAAATTGAGAAAAGGGAAATAAAAAATTAATCAAAAAAATGTTGTAATTTTTTAAATTTATTTCGAGAATTTCGGGCAGCTATTTTTTAAAAGTCGGTTTGTTTTTAAATAAAAACTATAAACATAAGTACTACAAATATTTCCGGTTCATAGTATAGTAGGAGCTATAGTTTAAGACAAGAAAGAGAAAATTTTTAATAACTTCATTTAATTTTGACAGGAATTAATTTCATATTTTATCTTTATTTTTGATGGATAAGCGCTGCACTGCAGTTACATAATCTCTCTTTATTTTAATTTTCTTTGTTTTTTTTTTTTTAATTTTTGTGTCTAGTTAGTTTTTATTTGCTGCATAATATTTTAATTTTGTTTATTTAATTAAATATTTTTAAATATGGTTTTATGCGCTTTTATTTTGTTTTTGCTTTCTAAGCTTATAAAATTTCAAAAAGCTTCTTCAATTCAACCATGAGTGACCAATCAGCCTTAATTAAATCGTCGCGGAAATAGTCCTTGCAAGCGTCGATACTTTGACGTGAGATCTGTAAGTAAAACAAAAAAAATGAGAGCGAATTAGGTAAGAAATTGTTAATAATTCTAATTTTTTATCAATTATTGGCTTATGAAATATTAATGAAAATGTAATAAGATACTCAACCGAAAGCTTTATTTTATGTGATATTAAGTAAAAAAGAAATTACAAAATTTTCAACATGTATTTTTTTCTTGAAAAATTGCTGAAAAAAAATCTCAAAACATTTTCGGGTTTCTCGGAAAAGTATGAAAAGATTATGACACGAACATAAGCTCATATTTTAAGTCGTTAGGTGACGCAAGAGTCAATAATCGGTGCCATGCTATCGAACCGAAATACAATTTTTCATCTTGATACCGCACAAAGTCTTCGATAACGTTAATTTCAAAATGGCATTAACATTCTCTGTTAACGGTTTAATACTAACAATGAAATTTCGTTTCGCTTTAACGATAACATTTCAAAATGTTTCAACTAAAACGATTGAAATTTTTGATTAACATGAAATTCATCTTTACTATGAAACCTTCCTTATCCTTATCTGTGATTTCAATACAATGGCAGTTAATATCTTAGTACGCATTTTGTTCCTCTATATGGCCCTATAGGAGAATTATTCACGGTTGGACATTATGGAAATACTTTTATGAAAAATGTATACGCCAGGTGGCGCAAAGTCGAATTAAAACAAGAAAGAACGACTGTTTACAACAATTTAATTTTATTTTCATTTAAATAAAGGGACAAAAGCTATAGAAAATATTTCCAAAATAAATAAAAAATATCCATTTGTTAAATTTTATACAATGCGCGGTAACCCTATTACAAAGAGAAACAAATATCATGTAACGAAATTAGCTTTTGAAAGTTTTAATTCATATCATATCATAATTTCGTAACCAAAAATTCCAATCAATATATTTTAACAACTAACTGGTTATCATGTTCACCAACGAATTTGATTTTATGATTTTATAATTTTTTTTTTTTTAATAAAACAATGCAAATAATTTCGGAACGGTGGTAAGTTTGAGCGACAATTTTGGGTAACAAATCTCATAAAGATAACTTTCATATAGTAAATAGCAGCTACATACATACAAAGTTTCATCGAATCCTTGCAAAGAAATTTTCTGCACTTAATCAAATTTGTTAATATAGATTTGAGTTATATTTAGTTAAATGATAATTTAGAAAATTTGTTCGTGCGTATTTTGCAAGTATTCTGGCGTGAAGTGTACAAAGTAAAAACCCACCCCATGAAATTTATCGTATTTATTAAAGCAAGCACCAAAAGTTGATGAGGTTGCTCATACGCAATGGATTTCTATTGATAGTAGTCTGCTGAAAATATTATATTATATTATATATATATATATATATATATATATATATATGTGTATATATATGTATATATATATATATATATCATAATATTAGTGCACTATATACATGCATATATTTATTCTACTACATATCTGCACATGTCAATATGATATGCATGTATGTACTTGCTTCTATACTTTTATGTTAATAGCTAAAATACAGGCGGATTAAAGGTTTTTCCAGCTATTTTTTTTTTTATTAGTATCATTTGTATATATTTTGATATATATATTAACGTCGTTTGTGACGTTAATCTTCGTGTTTGTCACCTCTTTTAGCTGCATAAGGAGGATGCTGATTATGGTATTCGAATATGTACATATGCGTGAATACCATTTCCTTTCTTGCTCAATACAATGTAATTTGACATTAAAGAAAATAAAAATATAAAAATAAAAATTAAAAAAAGCTGACTGCTATTGACAGTGATTGTTTGGCTGGTGTGACGTTTATCGAACAAATTTATGTACACACATATGTATGTATATAAAACAAATATTTCTTGCAGATAACATAAAATACGGTTTTATGAATAAAAATGTAAATATGTCAGGTGAAAATCTGCGTTCGTATTCGATTTCCTTTTCAGTCTGCGTAAAACCTTATTATAGTATTACGGATTTTATTTGTCAAATGGGATAGTGGGAAGGTTAAGATAACACATATATTTTATAAGCGCTTACGCACAATACGTCTATAAATATACGTATATATAGGTATGTTATACATTTTCCTCCACACAAATTTTCAAGTTCCAATTTCCTGCTGCGCACCCCCTACTTGTTTAATCCTTGAATGACTTTCGTGTATCGCAGTCGTTGTCCTCGTTTCATTCAAGGTTTTTATTTTCATCACATACATATATATATATATACGTTTGCATGTATTTAGGTAGTCGTCAGTACCATAAAGTTCACTAATAGAATGCATTTGCTGTTTGTTGCCCATTGCCAATTGCCGGTTCAGACCGCTGCCAATATGATTCTCTTCACACGTTGCACGAACGTCCGCTTTGTTGACGTCAGTGCTCACCTTCTGTTTTATTTCAGTTGGTTGGTCGGTCGTTGACATTCCAGCAGGCTGCTTTTCTGCAATAACCTATTTTTCAGCTTATTGCATGTCGTCTATATAAGTGCAGGTTGTATGTATGTATGCATGCACGTGTGTATCAGAGATGGACAGCGTTGTACCGTAACTACTACTACACCGTATTTATACTACTCATATATCATTTTTATACACGCGTATTGAATCACTACTCCAAAAAACTATATTGTATTTGTTTACCCGTTTTCTTTTCTGTTTCTTTGTGACGACTGCTGTGGTGTATTTTTAGACATACGAACAAACAACATATAAGTTGAGTTTTTAGTTACGGAATTTTGTTTTTAAAAAAGCAGGCGGACTATCGTCCGCGCAAGCATTACTTTATTTTATGAATCCAAACTAAAGACTAATTACAATTATTTGCTTAACTTAAAATTACACCTACTATTGGCCTCACGTCACGTTGCACTTCCATGTGCGCCCTATTTCTTGTTATTGCAGATTCGATCTTTCTGCTGACTCTTGTTTACTTCGATTGATTGCTGACTGTTGTTTCCGCTACCTGTGTTGAAGTGTCAGCGGTTATGCGGATGCGCGTGTAGACCATTGGCAAAAGTCAACCTAGTTGAACTTTTGCAAACTGCCGAGTTAACTCTTCCCCCTTTAAGCATGATCGTCCTCGATCATTAATAGAACGGTAAGTTATTGAAACTTACATATGTTGGAGTGTGACTAGTAATGCCTGTCAACGTATCTTCCTGGCTCGTTTTGATTTGTACTGGCTTTATAACTTCCTTTTCCACATATTGGATATTTATGGAACGTTTTCTCAGGAAGAAGATAATTATTATAATTATTGAAATTGCTCCCATTGTTAGGCCTCCGAAAGAAAATGTAGCCTTTTTAATAGAGTTGATTTCGTCTGCGTTTTTGATGTGCAGATCTTTCAATGCTTCTAAGGAGAGGAGTTCTATATGATCTTTCTCTAGTGGGGTTGGCTGGAGAATTGCGGGGATAGTTTCGATCGTTCTTGCTTCAATATTACTAAATTGTTGGTCGTTTATTTTTATTGTTGAATTATTGAATATAATAACATGAGTGCCATTAATTGTTTGGGATATTTCGTCGGATACTAATTTGCCGTCAAATTGGTTTAGCAGTATTACTCCTTGTTTGACTTCTTCTAATGTAGGGACGTGATGGCCATTTGTTGTTGAACAAGTCGAGTTCAAGCTATAAATAATTCTAGTTATACATGAATCTTTGCTTAAATCTACTAAATCTATTTTTTTGCAAATTGTTACATTATTATATTTTTCGCATTCGTTCTTTATTCCGAATGTAGAATTTTTTCCTTTTAGTATTTCTTTGAATTCAACTTTAATTACAATATTATTTACCTTTTTTACAGGTCTTATAATGATTCTTTTAAATGTTTCCTTAAGTGTTAGAGGTATTTTTACCATATATAAAATTTTCATTTCATTGCTTAAAACATTTACTTTTGATAGTTCCAGTGCTTCTTCGGCACTCTTAAAAGGTATATTTTCTTCTTTTAGTTTGTTAATTGACAATTTTAATTCTTCTTTGCTTAATATTACCGAATTTAAATATTATCTTTTGCCGATTGGATGGCATATCTAATATTAATTAGTTCTTCTTTAACTAGTCTAATCTTATTTTGCAAATTAATTATAATTTCTGTTATAGTGTTTTCATCTTTCCTAATTGTATTAAGCATTTTGTTTATTATATGAGTTATATTATTTATTCGTGTCTCGAATAGTTTATTAATCACTACTTGATTGTTATTGTTTTCATTTAATTTATTCAAATTATTTGTTATTATATTAAGATCTTCATGATCAGGGGTTCCGGCTATGAACTTCCTTGCCGTTCCCAAAATGTCAATTGATTTTCTTATTCTAGCATGTTGGGAAGGTTTTAATGCGTTTAGGATTTCAAGGGTTTGGATGGTTTCATGTTTTAGAATGGGATATAGGAAATGATTGTTAGGGATTTGGTTGATCATCTCTTCATATGTCTCTGTTAAAAATTGTTCGTATTTCTCTAAGTCAATGAGATGAATGAATCTGAATGTGCCGTCTTGTATTTTTGCTTGTCCATTGTCTATCGTCACTAGCTGGGATTTGCTATAGTCCAAAATTTGTACGTCCGAAGAGGAAGTTGTAATAAAAATGCAGATGATGAAAAGTATGTATTGGTCCATTTTTCCTAAAAGTGAAAGGAGAGATATTTAATTCTTTATTAGAGACTTGTGGATTGTTCATCCCGATACTGTTTTAACAGTCGTCCTGTGGTTTTCAGAGACCGTTTCTTTTTTATATTTTGGAGTTAACTTGGATTCTAGTCTTTTATTGATTTTAACGTAAATGACTTCTCCAGTTGAGAACTTTTTGTTTTCGGTCCTATTTTTGTTGTGATATAAGAGATCTAGTTCTTGCTTTATCTTAAGTAAGGCAATGTTATCCTGTCTTTGTTGTTCTAACTGTTGTGGGTCACTATAAATTCTATTTCCAAAGAATATGTCTATCGGTTTACTTTTCGTCGTTGAGTGTATTGAGGAGTTGTATTCTTGGACTGATTTGAATAATAATTC
The DNA here is from genome assembly GCA_030068015.2 of Neoceratitis asiatica. Classification (NCBI taxonomy): domain Eukaryota; kingdom Metazoa; phylum Arthropoda; class Insecta; order Diptera; family Tephritidae; genus Neoceratitis; species Neoceratitis asiatica. Next base: position 40,227,244 of record CM061526.1, on the reverse strand, counting down.
TTCAAACGTTATTCCTACGGAAGTTGCTTTTAGACATCTCAATATTTCGGAAAGTGTACTATGGAATCTTTCTATTTGCCCATTGCTGGTGCTACTATAAGGTGGTGTAGTATAAACGTTAATGGACATTTGGTCCTTGAGTAGGGATGATATGGTAGCAGAATTAAGGGATTTTTTGTTATCTATTATTACGAGTTTTGGTATTCCGAAGGCAACCATTAGTTCTCTTATTGGGTCTTTAACGTGTTCTATCGCTCTCGATTGTATTATTTTAACCTGTGCATATTTTGAGAATTTGTCAATTGCAGTGAGGATGAGCCTTTTTTCAGTTGAATAGATGTCAATATGGACGATGTCTCCTGGGAATTGGGGAATAGGTGTTTCTTGTATCTGTGGTTTAGGAGGGTGTCGATCGTATTTGTGTTCACGGCATGTGGAGCATTGCCTAACCGTTTTTTCGATTTTCGAATGCATGCTTGGGAAGTAAAATTTCTTTAAGATTTGTGCTTTATTTTCGCGACTGTTCCTGTGTGCTCTTTGATGTTCTTTATTGATTATTTCTTCCTGTTCTGTTACGGATACGATGTCCTGAAGAATAGTTTGTGTGAAACGAATTTTAATGTTGGCAAAATGGAGTGGATAAATTTCTTGTATCTTTCCCATCAGGCTTTCTGTCGTGTATAGGCCGTTTAGTAATTTTGGGTCAAGACGTCGTTTGAATATGTCTATAATGTCCTGGGTCGAATAGTTTCGTTTTGTAATTGTATGCCTATGGAAACTAGGAAATGGTAAATGGAACGAATAACTATCTTCATCTCCAATCATTAAGAAAAGTTGGTTCTTGAAAGCATTTATGGGGGCTTCGGTGGCAGGAATAAGAAGGTGAGATGAGCTTTCGTCGCTATGGTCTGTGGTTGTAAGGGTATTAATATCGGTTTGCGGCGGTCTGGATAGCGCGTCTGCAACGACGTTAGTTCTTCCTGGTTTGTATTTCATCTCGTAGTTGTATTCCTCGAGGATACACTTCCATCTCTTCATTTTTCCATTGTGATTTTTATTACTCAATGCAAAAGTAAGAGGTTGGTGATCTGTGAAAATTACAACTTTCGCTGATCCATACAAGTAGTTTCTAAGTGAGGTTAGGGCCCAGATTATTGCCAGCATTTCTTTCTCATTTGCGGCATAATTCTCTTCTGTTTTATTGAGTGATCGGGATATGAAGGTTATTGGTTTTCCGGATTGTTCCAAGACAGCACCTAGAGCGTAATTTGACGCGTCGGTAGTGAGGTGGAATTCTTCTTTGAAATTGGGGTATGATAGTAGTACTTCTTTGGATGTTAGTGTGGATTTAATTTTATTGAAAGCAATCATGGCGTTAGTGTCGAGCACAACTGGCTTTTTGTTGGAAGAGTTTTTGGACACATGTCCATCTTCCCCTCTTAAAAGCGAGGTCAGAGGTTTTGCTCGCTAAGCATAATCTCTGATGAAGCGTCGATAATAGCCTGAGAGGCCAAGGAAGGATCTTAAGTCCTTCAAAGTTTTTGGGCAGGGGAATTCTTGAATTGCCTTAACTTTCGCAGGATTGGTCTTTATTCCTGTGGGCGAGACAATGAAACCTAAAAACTCCACTTCCTTCTTGAAGAACTCGCATTTGTCCAACTGGACTTTCATGTTTGCTTCTTCGAGAGTGTGGAAAATTTTTTCTAGATTTTGAAGGTGGCTTTGTTCGTCTTTGCCGAAAACTATTATGTCGTCGATATAGACATAACAGATTTTCCCTATAAGATCTCGTAATATGTCATCTAGCGCTCTTTGAAAAATTGCTGGAGCGTTTTTTAGCCCGAAAGGAAGGCGCGTGAATTCGTATTTACCGTTGTTAATTGAAAATGCTGTCTTTTCGATGTCGGATTCCTTTAGTGGAATCTGATGAAAGCCACTTTTCAAGTCAAGAACGGAGAAGTATTTATTATTTCCTAGTTGTGAGATGACTTCGTTGATTTCTGGGATAGGATATCTATCGGCTATTGTCAGTGTATTTAGTTTCCTGTAATCTATTACTAATCTGTATTTTCTCTGACCTGATGCATCTAGTTTTTTTGGTACAACCCACACGGGTGAGTTATAGGGTGAACGGGACGGTCTTATAATTCCGTCTTTTAATAAATTTTCTATTTCTTAAGTCACAAAGTCTCTCATTGCGAGGGGATATGGATAGTATTTGGTATAAACTGGGGAACTTGAGGAGGTTCTGATGTCTCCTACCACTGTAGTGGTATAAGTTAGCTTTTCATCTGGATCGGTAAAAAGATTTGGATATTTTTTTGTTAAATAATTTATATGTTGTTTTTGAGTAGGTGTCATATGGTCAGTTCAGACGTCTATTTTATTAACTGTAGGGGAGAGTTTTTGTTTAATTTTAATTTTTAAACCCTTATCTATTGTCAAGGTGTCGTCCCGTATGTTAATTGTTGCATGAAGGTCCTTTAAGCTGTCGTTTCCTATTATCCCGTCAAAAGATTTTAGAGTGGGGAGCAAGAAAAATTTGAGGGGTGTGCCAAATTTTCCAAATAAGTTGATAACCGTATGGTGAGTAATTTTGATTTGTCCAGCGATAGAATTCGCAAAGAATGATTCGTCGTTAGGTATTGTCTTTGGGACATAACAAGGTTGTATGTAATTCTTGCTTGACCCTGTATCGATCAACATTTTAAGAATTTTTCCGTTCTTCGTTTTGCATTCGATGTAAGGTAACGAAGAACTGTTCATTCTAAAAAATGAATATCGATGTGATCCTGTACTTCATGCTGTATATTTCCTTCAGCATAATCTTGAGCTGATTGTCCATTATCTTCCGCTGTCAATGCGGCTTCATACTCCTGTGGAGTGGGAGTCCAGTTCTGTTGGTTGTATTGGTACGTGTCGTATTGTTGGTCTTGTTGGCAGTCTTCTTGGTAGTATGGTTCTGTATGAAAGTTCCTTTGTTGTTTGAAAGGCACTTGTTGTGAAAAGTTTGCTGGTCTTTTCACAGCGTTATTGACTTGAGGTCTATTCATATAATTTACCGCTCTAGAATGAAGAGTTTTGTCAACATCCATTGGTTCTGGACGTGAAAATTGAGGTTTAGTGTGAGTCTGTTGCCATAATGGTCTTTGCTGTTGGACGTTACGGAAATTGTTGGTGGGAAAATGAGGACGATACTGATTAGCAAAGTTTTGGGGTTGCATTTGGGGTCTTGGCATATATGTTAATTGGGGATAAAATTCGTTAACTGGTTTCTTGGGTGGGAGAGGTGGTCGGAAGTCGTGAGTCTTCCTATTTTGACTATTGCTATTTAAAGCGTAATGAGAACGAAAGTTTTGGTTCTCTAACTTAAGGCAAAGATGGAGAGCTTGCGGAAGATCTACTGGCTCTCTCATAGCTAGGAGTCTTGGTAAGTCGCCTTTCAGTCCTCGTATGAAAGTGTCAAGGGCTTTGTCCCGGTATGTGCGGGTAAGTAAATGCATAGATTCTGCACTGACGTCCATGCAGCCAAGTTTGTTTAAAATAAGGGAAAGATGGGAATAAACGCGTTGATAAAATTCTTGAATAGTTAGGTTGCCCTGCACTAAGGAGGTCATTTGGTACTCTAGGGTACCTAAATCTCGCTTATCGGCGTAATGAAGACTAAGGCATCTTGAGATAGCCTTCCAATCCAATGGTGTATTATAAGATTCGAGTGCAATATCGGCATTGCCCACAACTTTGTTCCTTATAACGTTTAGGATGCCGTAATATTTCGGCGTTCCTTTAAGGGGCTCGTAGATCTGGAGAATACGATCTACGCTCTTTTTCCAAGAGTTATATTCTCCTGGATTACCGGAGAATACGCGCAGGCATCTAACAACGTCTGGTATTTTGTCAAGTTCCGTTAAATTGTTCAGGTGACTTGCGTCAATAGTCACGTCAGTTATGTGGGAAAAACTTGCATTTGGATTGAGAGCTGCTTGTACCATATTTCGTCCTTCTTGTCTAAAAATATTGTTGACAAGTCCTGTCACTATAGTTGTCAGTTGATCCATATTAAATGAACCTGAAGAGGAAGCAGTTGGTTGGGAGGATGAGTTAGGCACAGATGCGTTAAGCATAGGGGGTCTGATTAAGTTGTTAGGGTTTGCCATTCGAAAATTATTTTATTTTTTTTTGGATGTTTTTATTTATAATTCTCTGGAATGTGAATCGCAGAGATTGTTTGTTGTTATAAGCTGGAGGGTCCCCCCGAAGGTGGTGAATCGCAGCTTCGAATTATATTATTTTATTGGCTTTACAAGCCCGATAAATAAAAATATATTCTTATTACCTATTTCTTAATTTAGCTTTTGGAGTTACGATTTTTTTTTTTTTTTTGCTATTTTCAATTCACAATATTATTATTAAATTGTTAGAAAAACTCTTGTCTTCTTTCTTATTTTCTTTTCACTTTTGTAGGATCCTCTTTTCAATTCTTTACTATTCTTAATTTCCAATATTTATTAAATGATAGAAGAGTTCCTGTATAATTTTTAATTTAAAAAAAAATTATTACGTTTTAATTAATTAATTAATTTAATTCATAGTTTTTATTCTTAATACTATTCTTACACTATTCACTTCCCGGCGGTGGGGTGTAGATCCTTTTTGCTGCGTCTGCTACTGGGGCACCTCCGAATCCTCGCACATTGGAAGCGTGCGTTCTTTTCCTACAGGAATTCAACGCTGGACCGGCTCTAGATTCGTGTCCTTCGCGTAGATTATCCCACTTTACTTGCTCGTTGCTTAGTAGCTTGGTTGCAAGTTATTCTCTAGCGCACTCCGTGGTTTTATCGTTGTCACTAACCCGTTCACACGCGTTAAACAATGCGATTTTAACCAGTATTACTTTCGATATTACTTTTACGCGAACCCAAACCGGTCCCTGCTCGGGCGCCAGTTGAGTTTTTAGTTACGGAATTTTGTTTTTAAAAAAGCAGGCGGACTATCGTCCGCGCAAGCATTACTTTATTTTATTAATCCAAACTAAAGACTAATTACAATTATTTGCTTAACTTAAAATTACACCTACTATTGGCCTCACGTCACGTTGCACTTCCATGTGCGCCCTATTTCTTGTTATTGCAGAATCGATCTTTCTGCTGACTCTTGTTTACTTCGATTGATTGCTGACTGTTGTTTCCGCTAACTGTGTTGAAGTGTCAGCGGTTATGCGGATGCGCGTGTAGACCATTGGCAAAAGTGAACCTAGTTGAACTTTTGCAAACTGCCGAGTTAACTTATACAATTTTCTAATTAATATGTATGTATGTACATCTATATTGTGAGCTGAGAAAATCTATATGAAAAAATGGTCCAATTAACATTACGATGTTCTAAGGCTGGACCATATACTCCATCACTGCATAAAATGCGCGTACTCCATGAAGTACCTAGAGGGGCATCTACGAAAAATTGTATTCGTATACTTTTATGTTTCGAATACAATCTGAATTGGTGAAAAGTTAGTAAAACACAATATTTATTATATAAACGTATAATAGTAGTAATAAATATACGTACTCGTATAAAACGCATATTTCGAAATGCGCGATTTTTCTATTTGAATTGGAAAATATTAAATTTAGTACCAGTAGAACTTACTACTGAAATGAAACTGACTCAACTTATTGCGCAATTGCAACTTCGTGTAGTGAATGAGATCAGTAAAACATGGGTGTGCCGCCCTAAGCTGGTATAGAAACATGAGTAGGTCTAATAGTACACACCGAGTAGTATATTTGTAAGTACTCCAATTGTAGTTCCATACGCGCAGTGCGTATCCGTACACACACCACAAGAAAGGAGAGTACACTATTAGTACTGACAATAGGCACCGGTGCACATCTCTCGTAAGTAAAAGGTTTTCCAATAGGTATGATATAATTCTTCGATGAAGCTCACTTTCATCGGAGTGGTGCGGTAAATAAACAAAACTGTCGATTCTAGTGCGAAAAAGATCCACAAATTATTCATGAACAACCAATACATTCACCTAAATTGACAGTTTGGTGTGGTTTTTGGTCTGGCGGAATCATCGGCCCGTACTTCTTTCGAAATGTAGCTGGTAGCACCGTTACTGTCAATGGAGAGCGGTATAGATTGATGATAACCAACTTTTTATGGCCACAATTAGAAGAAATTGATCTTAACAACATCTGGTTTTAACAAGACGAGGCTACGCGTCACACAGCACGTGCAACAACCGAATTATTGCGAAAAAGGTTTGGAGATTCGATTATTGCAGGAAATTGTGACATTGAATAACCTCCAAGATGTTGTGATTTAACACCATTAAACTACTTCTGGTGGGGTTATTTGAAGTGGTTGGTCTTTAGCAATAAACCAGACTCTCTTCAAGATTAAAAAGTCAATATTGAACGTGATATTCATGACATACTACTTGATTTAGTGAAAAAAGTGCTCAAAAATTGGGTTCATCGAATTCGTTCCTGCAAAAGAAGTCGTGAAGGCCATTTGGATGATGTTATATTCAGAACTTAATTGTATCGATTGTACTTGACATTAAATAAAAAAAACATTTGAATTTCCTTAACAATAAGTGTTTTTTTTTTGTTTTTTTTTTTTAAGAAATCATACCACTCTTATTGGAAAACCTTATATATTATATTCTGTTGCATACCGATATACATATTGGAGCGCACTGCAATTTGTTGAATGAAATATTAGTAGTCATTTCCTCATAGGTTCTTCGCCGCTTGTATTTGTTGGATTCTACTTTTAGCTGCTTGTTCCTTTGTTCAGATTTTTTGAGTTTAATTTTCATATCCTTTGCACGAGCTCATTTATTAATTCATTCCTTAGGAAATCCAAGTGTACCGAAAAGGTGCCGTAAGGACAGATTAATCTTCGTGGTATCATAACGGACTATGTTAACCTAAATATTTCGACGTGCCTCAATCAGCAATCATTTAACCAAACCTAATATTCGGAATCGGAATACTATATAATTTAGCCCCCATATAACCGATTTGTTCATATATGAAGATTGGGGATAAAAGTAAAAAAGAGGTAGTGAAAATCATCTTTCATATATATATAAACCAACTTCACACTCTTAGATGCTTGTTTGACGGATTTTTGACCCAAAATTTCGTATATACTTATATGTTATTGTGGTTCGATCTGGCTGGTTCAGACAAATGTACGTATATATCAAAGACTGAGGGACTAGTTTGCGGTCAAACAGACGGACAGACGGGTATGAGTAAATCAACTTAGCTCGTCATTCTGTTACGATCGTTGAATATTTTGGTGAGTCTATCTCTTCTCTCTCTGGTGCTTACATACTTCTCATCAAAGTCAATAAACCATTTCATGTACATGAAATATATAATAAACGAATAGTATGAAATTTATTGTTCTTACTACTTTGTTATAGCAGTAATTTATTATTAATATATATATATTTTGGTTTCAATAAATTTTAGTTTAATAACAATAATCAAAAAGCATACACAATTGATCAATAAAAGACCAACTATTGCAAGACGTGTACCGACGAAAGTAATAACATAGCAGCAGCAATTTTTTTCGTAATATATTGTTACGATCTTGCTGATTAACCTCGATGATTTCCTTAATCTTCCGGGTACGACCTCTGGATTGTTAAATAAAATCGCCAACTTAATTTGCAGTCTCTTTATTTACAAAGACTTTAATTAATGTCCTTTTAATTATTCGGTAATTCACAATTCAATTACAATTTACGTTACTATTTACAATCACTTGTATACAACTTTCACAATGTACTGTTTTTATTACTTTACTGTAATGTAATCTCCACGAGTTTAATTCACAACTTATTCACGACTGATTGCTGACTGACTGACTTGCAGTCGTATGTCGTCCTTATATACTTGTTTGCTGCTTGAAAACGAAACTCCTGGAATAATCGCGTCGTTTTACGATAAACCTCTCGCTTACGATAATCGTCGTTTACGATAATCGCCTCGTTTACGCTCTAGAACGTGCCAGTTGTCGGCTCCTCTCTTTCATCTGTCATTCGCTTCGCATTTTCGCCACACTGCCCTCCACCTAAGTCTGGTCGTCCCGATCAGACACATTCGCTGTTCCAAACGCAGCAAGCCTCTCTAGGTGGACCACTTTCATCTTGTTTCTCGGCCTCCCCACAGTTTGTATTCGATACACTACGTCGTTTAGTCGTTTGATTATCTTGTATGGATATTCCCAATTGCATTGAAGTTTTGGGGACAAACCTCTCTTTCGTTGTGGATTGTACAGCAACACCAAATCTCCATTTTGGAAGCCTTCGGAGTTCATTGCCTTGTCATACCTAGCCTTCATTTTGTCACTCATAATTTGAGTCCGCTGCCTCACAAGAGCATGTATCTCTCTTAACTCTTCCTCGAGAACAGTAGACGCTTCCTTCCCAATTCTTCTCGCATCACCAGTTATTCCAAATTTTAAATCGCTGGGCAACCGAAGTTCACTACCAAACAGTATCCTGGCAGTTGTTTGACCTGTTGTTTTATGCACTGCGGACCGATATCCCATCAGGAAAAGCGGTATGTGTACATCCCAATCATCTTGATTCTTGTCCACTACTTTCCGCAAGTGCACTTCCAGGGTCCGGTTGAATCGCTCTACCATGCCATCTGATTGAGGATGCAGGGCTGTCGTTCGTGTTTTCCGAATACCAAGTATCTGGCACATCTCTTGGAACACCGCCGCTTCAAAGTTTCTTCCTTGGTCTGAGTGCAATTCTATAGGCGCACCGTATCTGGTAACCCAATTGTGAGTGAATGCATCCGCAACTGTTTTTGCTTCCTGGTTTGGGATTGGGTAGACCTCAGGCCATTTACTAAAGTGGTCCATAACCATATAACAACATAAGAACGTATTTGTTTCCTTGTCTGCTCATAGGGAATGGACCGGCTACATCCATGGCAACCCGCTCAAATGGTGCACCTAAGTTATACTGCTTCATCTGCCCATGACTTCGTGACTTTGGCCCTTTAGCTGCAATGCACTCCGTGCAATTAGCAATCCACTCAGCGACCGATTGACGACAGCCAACCCAATAGAACCGCTGCTTGATCTGTTCTAACGCGGAAATGTTGACCATATAGATATTTGTGGAAGTGTTTAATGCAATCCACCAACGTTAATAGTTCTCTCCGCGTTACATTCCCTATTGAGACCTCACATGTTACTTCTCCCACCACTTGTGTGTCCTCACCAGTCGCCGTTTTCAATATTGCTCCAGGTAATGGTCTCACTTCTTTAGCGATCAGTTCAGTTCGAATGATAGAGTGCGATGCGCCCGTATCCACTGTTAATTTTCGCGCTCGTCCATCCACATATCCACCAATAGTAATGTTGCTCGTTTTCCTACCAATTTGCGAGACGGAGATTATGGGGCATTCAATTGCAGGAGCCAGCATCCGCCCTTTTAGACTGGCTCGTTTTAGTTTAACGACTGAGAAGTTGATGGTTTATCCTCCTCAGCCTTCCGTTTGCGCTGTCCTTCCTGTATGCTGGAACCCGTTTTGCATTCGCGTGCGAAGTGACCAGGCTTTCCACATTTAAAGCATTTCCCAGCCTGATTCTTACCACCAGAACGATTCATTCCTTATAACGACTTCAGAGTTCTCAATATTTCGGTCATCACATCTGCTGTTTCAACCTCCACTTTATTGACTTTGTATGCTGGTCTGCTTATGAGTGCCGCCGTTTCACGTGTTTGAGCATACGCCACTGTTTCAGCTAATGTTAACTTTGGATTCGCATATGTCTCCCGCTTGGTATAAACGTCTTTTATGCCGCTGATGAATTTTTGTATTTTCACCCTTTCGAGATGCTCACCTGATGCGTCTCCGATGGCTAAATGAGCCAATCTCTCAATTTCCGAAGCATATTCCTGTAGAGATTCGTTGGGTTTTTGGTCGCGCTTTTCTAACTCCATCTGGTAAATTTGTCTTCTGTGTTCGCTACCATAGCGTCTTTCCAGGGCTCGCATCAATCCGTCGTAATCATTTCTCCCATAATCAGGTACAGTTTGCAAAAGTTCTGCCGCAGGTCCTTCCAACGCAACGAATAGTGCAGCAGATTTTTCCTCCATGCTCCATTTATTGGTTTCAGCCGTCTTCTCAAACTGGAGCTTGAAGACTTGGAAGGGAATTTTTCCGTCAAACGATGGTGTTTTTACCTTGGGAGCGTTCACTGAAGTGGTTGGACGATTTAACTGCAAATCCCGGAAACGACCTTCCAATGTGTTGACTTTGGCTTCAATTAATTCTTCTATTTTCTCTTGCCGACCGTGCAATTCGTTGACTTTGCTCTCAATTAGATCCTGTCTTTCCTTAAGTTCTGCATTGCCTTTCTCCAGATTTTGCTGTATTTGCGCGATTGTTCCTTCTAATCCATCAAACTTTGCATCCATCTTTTCTGAAATCTTCACATTCATTGCAGAATTAAGGGCATCCTGTGCATCCATCTTTTGTGACATCTTGGCATCCTGTGCATCCATCTTTTGTGATATGCTGGCATCGATTGCAGATATATTTTGTGAATTACGGGCATCCTGTGCATCCAGCTTTTGTGAGATTGCAGCCAATAACATGTTCATGCCAATACCCGCAGATGAGCTAGGGGCCTTTTCTTAAATCTTACTTGATGGCTGCTCTAACTCCTTCGCAGAATCACTAGCCTCTTCCTTGTCAACATCTTTCAAGGATACATCTTCATCCTCGCGGCGGAATTCGTACTGGTTCAAGTCGATGCCTTCGGCTTAAATTGATTTTCGCAGTCTCGATTGCAGCTCTGCCTTATTTCCTGTTGTAGATAATCCTCGCTTGGCCAACTCCTTCTCGAGAAGAGATATCGTCAAATCCTGAATCTTCACCATTTTTCAGTTATTACCCTCTGGAATTTATTTAACAATCCCACTTCTGACACCAATTGTTACGATCTTGCTGATTAACCTCGATGATTTCCTTAATCTTCCGGGTACGACCTCTGGATTGTTAAATAAAATCGCCAACTTAATTTGCAGTCTCTTTATTTATAAAGACTTAATCAATGTCCTTTTAATTATTCGGTAATTCACAATTAAATTACAATTTACTTTACTATTTACAATCACTTGTATACAACTATCACAATGTACTGTTTTTATTACTTTACTGTAATGTAATCTCCACGAGTTTAATTCACAACTGATTACTCTTGTAGTCGAATGTCGTCCTTATATACTTGTTTGCTGCTTCAAAACGAAACCCCTGGAATAATCGCGTCGTTTACGATATACGCCTCGTTTACGATAATCGTCGTTTACGATAATCGCCTCGTTTACGCTCTAGAACATGCCAGTTGTCGGCTCCGCATTTTCGCCACAATATATATATATATGTATATATATATATTTGGTGCTATGTAACCGCTGAAGCGGTTTTTGGCCGAGCTCCTCCTCCAATTTGTGGTTTTTGTATCTTGATGTTTTTACCAACAAATGGAGGGACCTACAGTTTACTCTAAGCCGGCTCCGAACGACCGATGGATTTTTATGAGGAGTTTTTATTTCATATCAGAAGAGAACTTGACATTTCGAATGGCAGTACAATATGCTAACCACTCCGCTATCATTACGTCACACTTTAAATGTTTTAAAAACTTGACAGCAATCTATCAATTATAAACACCTATAATACGATAGATTCTGTAAAGAATAGCAGACAATATCAATGGCATTACAAAGAAGGAAAATGTTTCTCTACATTTAAAAGTTTGGATATTTTTTTTGTTTTTGTGTCAAGCACTTAACGGTTTTTATGGTATTTGTTTCATGAGTAATTTTATAACACTCTTTTGCATCTGATTTAAATTTCTCTACCTATCTTCTTCATAAATAAATAATATATATATATATATATATATATATATATATATATGTATAAGTATATGTATATATAAATATATACATCTTTTGTGTTTGTATTTGTAAACGAGCTCCTCCTCAACGGTTTGACTGATTTTGTGTGTCGGTTCCAATAGATTCGGGAATGGTTTTGAACAATTATTCCTTCTGAAAAGTAAACTTAGGTCCGTCTTTGTAGATTAATTTCGGAAGAGGGCCAGGGGCTGACCTATTTGAAAAATTCTTTTAATTGATCAATTTACTTATATGGGTAACTTTAGATTAATATGGAATTATTTAATATAACCACGAAGTACTTGTTCGGCAGAAATGTCATATTATGAATGAAAGAAATAAATGAAATTTTGAGTACTAATTTCTGTCAAAATCTGGCCTCGTACATAAGGGTACTTAGTTGATTTTTATTAATTTTGTTAGTACCTTATTCTTCAAAAAAAAAATACCTTTGCTTAGCGAGATAAAACTTTTACTCTGTATAACCACCAAACTTCCATGTGCAGTAACAGCGACTCATATTTAGACTACGTATGCTGCCATAATTGACTAAATACCCGATTTTTTAATGGTTCTCACTTTATATAATTACTTATTTTAACAAACCGTTCCAGCTCTATTTTAATTCTAATCGTAATTTTTTTAAGGTTTTAATTTGAGAGAAATTAATTCAACTACTTCACAGGAAGCTGTCGGAGCTCTTTCAAACACACTAAATTGCTTTTCCTAAACCTGTACTAGTGTAAATTTAGCAGATAATATTTTATGAAATTAGCTTTCGTCCCTCGATTTCGGTGAGTGATGATAAGCACACATGTAGCGTTAGGGTTTGCTCGGAATTATAATACTTTCTGACAAATTTACTACCTCATGACGTACCACACACTTAGGAGCAAATTTTTAAATTTCCTTTGTAGATGCAAATCCAAGTTTTAAGTAGTCGTCATTATACTTGCGATGAAGATCTTTCACTAACACTATTTTTATCGTCGTTAGATTTTCTTTTTTTTATCCATTTTGCTATCCATGTTCTGAGTCTGTTATCGAGAACATTTCCAAAAGTTTCCTCCGCTAATTTACTTACGTTTACATACAAAGAAATGCAGTAGAGAGTACGAAGACAATGAAAAATCTTTTTCCATCATAGATCCCTGACTGTTGAAAACCATTTGAATTTTTTGGTTATTTTAGATTAGATAGCCCGCAATTAGAATTAATTAAGAGAGTTTTAAACTTTATTTATTTGGCATCACTGTCAAATTATAGGTGAAGAATCTTACGTTATTTCGACCCATGTGCCATTTATCAGATCATTATATTTCATTATATTTAAAGAAAATGGGATCATTAATATAAATTCTTTGGAAAATTCCTTTAGGGGAATGATATATATCTTAGGTAAACGTGTTGCAAAAAAAACATCAAAACATTTTTCTTTGATGAGAAATAGATAAAATAAATTAATGACGCTTAATTTATATAACACTGATCATAAATCTTAATTAAATATATTGATGGGCGAATAAGCAATTAATTTAAATCTGATTAATTAATTACTTCTGGAATAAATTCTATTGTAATTAATCTGAAACTGATAAAATCAATATTTGCATACGATTAATCGAAAATACATAAATTAATTAATCGTTTATCCATTGTCAAAGTAATAATTTGTTTAATATAACACAATTTCACACTTAAACTCTAAGTTTTGATATGACATGATATGAATGTTAATTATGTATATACGGAAGTACGTTTAATAGCATCCTTGCAACTTACCTTGCTCACAAGAAAATCGTCCGCATCAAAATGACGTCCATACATTTTAGGCGATTCACCGGGTATCGGCTCAATTTTAATGCAAATCTCTTGTCCTTTTCGTGCGCTTTCTATTTGCTTATGATTGGATTCAATAGACGTAACAATGCCAATGTCAACAAACTAAAAGTGAAAGAAAGAAACAAATGTTTTAGAGATTATAAATTTTGAAAATAAAATTTTTGTTCATTTAATATTTTTATATTAATTCCAAAATTTAATGTAATGAATTAGAATTAAAAAAGAAAAAGTTCTAGTGAAATTTTCAATTCGAAATATATATATATATATATATATATAGACTATCAATCACGGTTTGCAGAAAAGAAGGTTACAACAACAGAAAAACCTTATGTTTAATGACGAAGTTGGTTCAATTTAATGGATTGCCAAGGCTTTAAACATAAGTCTACTTAATTTAATTAAAACAGCACAACATTTTGACTATAAAAATCTTAAGGTCTTCATTATATTTATTTAAAATTTACATTAAAAGTCTCGAATAAATATTAAAATTATAATTTTTTTGTTATTTTGAACTAAAATTTCTCTAGCTTAAGTATTCCAGCATTTGATGTCAGTAATTCTTTTATTATTATTTTTGTTATATATATATATGAAAACTTGAATAGATGGAAATAAAATACTATTTAAAAAAAATTAATATTTCGAAAAATTTCCACTTGACCATTTTGTTTAGTTCATATATGTACATACACATATTTAAAAAAACGCGTTTTTGATAATATAAATATCAATCTTGTCCACTGTAAATATGACGAAGTTGTTTCGGTGACATCAATGGTTGTCGTAACCTTCTATTCCATAAACCTTCTATAATTATGTATATATATATGTATGTATGTATTCGAGTATATTAAAGTCGCCACGCCACCTACAGAAACAAAAATGTGTTTACGACTTATAGTACTTGAAAACAGGAAACATATTTCCTCTTGATGATGGCAAAGCGGTGAAAATTAAAAAAATAGCCTCATAGTAATAGTTAATGTTAAAAATAGCTTAAATATTTACATGGGAGTAAACTTTACCAACAAGTTCTCCAATAGTCACTAATTAAATACATAAACACATAGGTACCCATACAACATACGTATGTATGTGTAGCTGATCCATATTAATTTTTTTTCTTTAATGGGCTTTAGAAAGTGTATTAACGCCAAAACATGTATCAAATATACATAAAAAAGTATGTATGTTTATAGTTACAGGTGAGTGCAAATTAATACCAACTAATAAATAAAACTGTGTATGTGTATGCGTGTAGGTTAATAAAAGCATGTGGCATTTAAAAGTGCAGCTGCAGATTTTTACCTCTCTGGTTGTATGTTGACAGCAAATGAATTTCTTTTTGAAGTAGACATTTACAAATATGAATGTATGTATTTTACGTTATGTATATTTGTATGTTTTTTGATATGTCTGTACAAAAATTTGAATGTACGCGCCCACATAACATATCTAGCAGACGCACATATAAGTGGCCACACATGACATAAAAATCACGCGCACACTCACGCACACACACGAATACAGTGACGGAATTGTATACTGAAAACTGTTGTACTTGCGTTCATTCATTAATTTCCTATTTTTATATTTTTATTTCTTGACCGAAAATCTTGAATCAATAAGTTTTTTTTTTTTTTCGTTAATGTTTTGTAGTCTGAGAATAAGTGTGTAAATTGGGTTGTGGCTTCCCTGCAGGGAAAAATACTAGTTGTTAACCGGAATCCAACTAGTTTGTATTTTTGCACTACTAGTTCATCTTCCATCTATTTCCCATGTAAGCAACTGTAATTTTTAACATGGTAAAGTCCTACGAACTGTCGTATGAAACTATGTGTAGAATTTCTAATTTACTAAAAATAAAATTGAAAATAAAAAAGGAATAAATTTGCCTGCAACGAGATTCGAACCGTGAACCTCACGACCTACAGTGATAACCTCTATCGTTATGATGTAAAGAGCGACGACATATTTCGTACTTCAACGGAGCTTATTTGGAAATGAAATTCAGCAGTAGCGCACCAAAAAACAACAACATGGTGGCTATGGTGAAAATTATTATCCCCGATACTATACTCTAACTAGAATTTTTGCATACTAGTCTACTTTTTCACTGCATGGTATGAGCTACTACTGACCGTGTAGGAAAAATTTCAGTGTTAGAAATAATGTTACTCAGCCGCTGACTCAAATAGTTCGTGGTTAAGATATTTTTTGGTGTTTATTTGCATAAAGACATTCGTTAAATCAATTTTATAGTTGATAACTTAGAGCATACAAGAATTACTTTTTAAGAACAAAAAAAAAAAACGGCTTTAAGCACATACATATGTAATTCACAACTTTGACCATATAAACATACATTGTACAATGGATAACTCAAAAAGGAATATTTTATAAACATGATTCTTTATTATTGAGATTGTATACTTTAAATTCTTTTTGTGACAGAAAGAAGGAATGATTTGAAGGTGAAAATTTTTTTTTTTACAAATGCTAATAAACATCCATCAATTTTCGAACTGATTCTCAGAGGAGAAAAATTTTTCATTTTAACTAGTGCTAAATTAAACAAAAAATAATTAGGGCAAAGTAAACCACCAGAATTACTTTTGAGTAATTTTTATGTATCTAATGTACAGTTGTAACCGTGTAGATGCATTGCTAACTATTATAACAGGTTAAAATATCAAACAATTCCTCAAAATATCGAGAGTTAGTTTTAAACTATTTCCTAACTAATTATCTAATTAAATAAAATAATAATTTTAAAGAGTTTCAAAAATATACTACTTGATTAACCAATTTACAGTTAACGGATTTCAGTTCAATTTCTTTTCCTAGAGGGCATGGTCTCACATAGTAAATTTCTTATGCTTGTGCATATTTTTGTATTCTTAGGCGATTGCGTCCATAGACCGGATGTCGTCTATTTTCGAAATTCATTCACATTGAACAAAAAAAAGGCCCATCAACATCAAATAACAAGAACTACAAACGGTGAGCGAGTATAAATAAATAAAAATATAATTTAAATAAAAATAAGCAAAGTATTCATGATTCAACGCCAATGTTGTAAGCATTTATAAAGTTGAAAATTATTATTTTTCTTTTTGACTATCAAACAAAATTTATAGACGTTAGAGGATTACTAAAATATCCATTAAAAAAAACAAGTGATTTAGTAGACTTAAAGAATTTTTATTTAGACATAGAGAACCTTATGTTAGAAAAAGGAAGAAAATATAACATTAAATGTTGCATTTAAAATTAAAAAAAAAAACTGTGCAACAGACGTTTTTTGTACTACGAAACAAGATGTGTATTAAAAAAGTTGTAGGTTGCCAAAATCAACATTTTGCCATTAGGAAAGAAAAGACATTAAAGTCGAATGTCGTAAAAAATTCTTGTTGTGCTTTTTTCTTTGTTATCTCCAACATTCATTCATTCGTTCGTTAACTAATTCATTGATGGAGTTGTTTTTGTCAACAGGAAGTACTAAATTAAGCCCTCAGAAATTTCGTATGAAAACGAATGAAGGAGGAAGTGTGAAATTGCAATTGTCATTTTTGAGGGCAGACAAATCAATCAATAACGAGGGAAGTAAATTAATTCAAGCAAAAAAAAAGCTATGAAAAGCGTGAGGAAGGCAACCGGGAGTTAACTTTTAGCACTGTCTGTAGTTGCACTCGAAAAAAGAGGTTGTGCAAAAACGTAAAAGTACAGAATATGAAAGCATTCCATCGGAGGTAAATTCTTTAAAGAAACCATACGAGAAGAAAGAAGTTATTCGTCTGCGAAGGAGCCGATGCTCCTACCCCCTAAAATGGTTTACTCTATGAGCCCGATATTAAATCGGCTTATTCTCTTTCATAAGATTTCTTCATTAGTTTGAAGTATAGCTCGACAACTGGAACTTGTCCGATCAACATCAGTCCCAGTAAAGTGTTGTGAAGGTACGCTCGCTCAGTGCATTTGCTGAATGACTAATAAACTAATACATGGATTTACCCACCATTCTCAACTTCATTGCTCACGCTTCTTCTCTACCATATTTCAGGAGTGGAGCGATAAACTTATTCACAGATCCAAAAGATCGAAAAAAATTTCAAAAATGCGGCGGCTTACAGAAGGTTTTAAGATCGGAGCATACTTATGTAGGACCCAATGAAGTGATCAGATTATACTGTGTTTGTGGAGGGAACACTTATTCTAAGAAGTAGCCAGAGCATGCATCAGCTTATTTATAAAGTTTTGTCGGATGAGTTCGCCCCTGACGGTTGGTACCTGTGCTCTGCTTAATCCACAAAAATACAGGACCTCAAAATCTGCGCCATTTGTCGTGGGAGATAAGCCTCTTAACACCGCATATAAGGACTAATTATGCATAAAGTGAAAAAGTAACGCTCGCCGGCAATGAACGAATTAGTCCTTATCAGTGTGACTTCAAGCCTACGAAACCTACCAAGGGTCAAATGTTGGAAAAGAACCGTGAGAAAAGGTCCGGTCATACCGCCTTCGTCAATTTTAATTCCCTTAAGGCCCCTTATGTTCCACCGGTATGGACACCTCCGACTCGCTTTTTTCTATCAAGCATGAATTTTGGTCATCGATCAATTTAATTTTCTGTTTGTCCTCCAGACACGCCTCTAATTCGATTGAGCGGAAGCTCGATAACGCTCGGTTTGTCATCAAAAAAAATATTAAGAGACCATTACATTAACGCCTATTTTTGAAAGCGGGTGCGTTTGCCGCTGTAGTACGACTGTAGTCACTTTCTTTCTCCCAAGGCTATTCACCATTTTATTTTCATTATTGCAACATAGCCATAGAAAAATCAATGCGCCAAAGGTTTTATCTGATTTATTTATATGCGAATCGATAAAAGATGTGTTCAGCACGCATTAAATCTAAACGTAAAAGCAAACAAAATTCCATTACTTGATTTACACTAAAATTTGATGTGTTTTCAACAACCAGACAAATTGTTTGCAGCAATGTTTGCTGAAATTCAGGTCTGATTTTTTAAATTATGCGCAAATATGAAATAATGTCTGCATATACATATTGTATAGAATATGTGTGTTAAAAAAAATACCAGACATTTAACGGAAAACAGAAGATATGAATTAAATATGATGAATTTAGGTATATTATTTATTTTAACGAATTCAATGGACGACTGTATACGCATTCACGCATTCACTCATTTATTCATTCACTTATCCATCAAAACATCCCTTTCCCTAATTACAACTCTGACGGCCAGGGTATGCCGCATTAACGAAAATCCTCAAAATTTATGAATGAAAAAAAAAAGTAAATACTACACAAAGTATGAATGAATGAGCATTAGCAACAATTTCAAGGCATATGCAAGAGAAAAAAAATACACAAATCCGAAAATAAAAACAATGTCAGGCAACCCGCCAAAAACGGATGACAAACAGCCCGTGTAACAGCGAACGAAATAAACGGAAGAACAGAAGAGCAGAAAGTTATATGAACTAAGAACGAGCCGATTGAGGTAAAGCAATGAATGAAAAACAAACAAAAAAATAAAAAAAAACCGGAACAAGTAATTTTATTAAACCGTTCCGGAAGTAAAACAGTCACATGCATTTAGCTGGCAATATGATGGACAGACAACAAGCAGGCAGTGAATGAGTGCGTCGGCTGTCGAAAGGCGCAGCTGCTAGGCACACATGCACACACACACAGCAACAAACAAGCAATATGCATTGTTATAGTCACTCATTCATTCATACTTCAATCCTCGCCCTGCGCAAGAGGCACCATATGACCTAAATTAAGTATAATTTTTTTTTCTCTCTCTCTCTCCTTGTACTTCACAGTTGGAGTCGGAAGTTGTTAAAAATACTTCCGTTTTACATTTGCCTAATGCAAATAACCACTTGAAGAGCCGCCGGCACTAATGAAACCAGCATGCCTGCATTGCAGCGCTCATTCCAGCTTTGAATTGAAAATTGAAGGCTGTTATGTTCCCTTGAAAGGACATATGTTTGCTTGTATGTTGAATGTATGTGCACACATTATGTTGCTGGTTTCGTCTACGATATACTCTTTTGTTTCTTACTCTTGTAATATACGTTTGTGTAGTTTTTTTGTATTTTATGCAACGACACGAAATCGTAGAATCGGATGTAATGCTTGCAATGCATTCGTATGCATATGTATTGTAGGTGTAGATGAATGTGCGTTTAAAGCCGCTGGTAAATAGGCAACAAAGGAAAATAAATCTCATAAAAATGTATGAAAACACGTACGAATCCGATAAAAATATTTAGTTTCCCACCACATACTTATGTCGAGTGTAAAGGTGCCGTCAGACGTAGCAATTTTGAAGCAATGTTTATTTTATTCAAATATTTTACAGTAAAAAAAATATTAAATTTCGCCATCTGGCCACCCTGAACTTAATTTCTATAAAGAAATTTCTTATAGTTGCAGAAATAAAAAAAATGTGCGTGCGTCTGCATTCATTTATCTAGAAATGATTTATTAAAATTAAATCTCCAATCGCTCGGATATTTTATTATTTTAAATTATTGTGACATTAGTTGGTCGCCTTCTGCTTACAAGTCTCTCATCCTAGATACATAAAGGATTTCCTGCAGCACGTTGCCAAATATTTTTACCCAAACACTTCTTTGACTACATCACGATCTTTCACATTTTATGCTATTGTGGCAATAATTTCTATTGAAATAATTTTATGTTATTAATTTTCACGCCAAGCTGGTGGCGCCGTACGCCAATAGAAATAACATCGAAACAAGAATTGCGCAGTGTGGCCAGCAAAATTTAATTTCCAGTTTTTTAAATTCAATTTCGATGAAATATTTTATACTACGTGGTCCTGCCAAATTTCGAAATTCTTCATTTTTCAATTTGAAATTAAATTATTGCTACATCTGACGGTAGCTTAAGTCATATCAAGTAATAAAAAATTAGATAATATATTTTTAGAAAACACAAAAAGTTATATGTGTAACAAACCAATTGGAAAGTCCCCGGCCTGACCATAGATGGCGCTTTTTGTTTGCTAAAATATTGCTTTTTGAAGGGCAAAAATACAGTTGAAGCAAAAACTTGGCTTGAAGACGAGTTTCCGGACACTGCCCTAGGAAAATCGACCATCATGAATCGGTATATTAAGTTTAGACGTGACAAAATGAGCGCAGAAGACCCTGAACGCAGTGGACGCCCAAAAGAGGTTGTTTCCGACGAAAATATCAAAAAATCCACAAAATGTTTTTGAATGACCATAAATTGAAACTGAATGAAATAGCAGGCACTCTAAAGATATCAACTGAACGTGTAAATTATTATATTCTCGAATATTTTGGTATGAGAAAGCTCTGTGCAAAGCTCACTTTTGACCAAAAACAATAACGAGTTGATGATTCGGAGCAGTGTTTGGAGAGGTTCAAGCTTAATAAACCAGAGTTTTTGCATCGATGTGACAGTGGATAAAACATGGCTCCATCATTTCACTTCGAAGTCCAATCGAGAGTCATCCCAGTGGACTGTACACGATGAACCCGCCCCAAAGCGTGGAAAATGCAACGGTTGGCTGGCAAAGTCTGTATTTTGGGATGCGCATGAAATAATTTTCATTGACTGCCTTTAAAAAGGAAGGACCATCAACAGCGACTATTACATAGCACTATTGGAGCGTTTAAATAACTAAATCGCCGAAAAATGGTCGCATTTGAAGAAAAAAAAGTGCTATTTCAGCAAGACAATGCACCGTGACACCAGTCAGTAAAATCGATGGCAAAAATCCATGAATTGGGTTACGAATTGCTTCCGCATCCACCGTATTCTCCACATATGGCCCCCAGCGACTATTTTCTGTTCTCAGATCTCAGAAGAATGCTCGCTGGAAGAAGTTTTCGCCGAAAAAGAGGGGATCGTCGAAACTGAGACCTATTTTGAAGCAAACTATGTAGAATAAAATAATAATAATTTTGCCAAAAAAATTTGTTTCACTATGGTAGGCCGGGGACTTTTCAATTGACCTGTATCCAATATCCAATGCAAGATACTTAAAAATCTAAAAAGATCTAAGAAAAATTCAACTAGTCGGTTTTTTATTTTTTTTACTTGTATTATTTAGTAGAGTCATTACGTTCCTCTGAATATCTGATTCTACCTTATTTAGGTTGTGGGCATGATAACTCAGGAGTATAAATAATACTAAATTCATTTTTACTTTGTGCAAATTACTGCTTGAACTGTGTAATCTACGCTGCGGCCCCCATGTTGGAGGTGCTCTATGACGTTAAATATTCCGGTACGGTGCTCTACATTAGATAACATTTGGAGCCACTGAAAGGTTTGCGGTAGTTGATGGGGATAGACTTGCCAATAGCGCTCCTCAATCTTTCCATTGAATATATCATATGTCCGTATGATTAGACTACCAAGAAATATTCACCATATTATGCGTGATGTTCTACATACCAAACTACAAGCAATTTAATAGGACTAGCAATTTCATGAGAAGGCATACAAGAAGTATAAGAAAAAATCTCACCTTGTTGATGTTAAAATAATGTATATGTGATATGTATCTATGATATCTAGGCTAAGACTGCTCAAATAAGAGCAAGAAGTTCTATAATCTTGAAGAAAAATTTAACGGAATCATAGCCACACTTCCAACCTGTCTAATTTTATGTAAAACAAAGGCAAACAAAGGTTGAACTCAGATTAGTCTGAAAATTTAGTTTCAAGACCCTTCAAAAATAGAATGATTTTGAGCTGCGTCCAATAATTGAATATTATTTTCGCAGCTGATATTCACAGCAGACGAGACACGAAAAGAACTTCAGTAGCAGCTGTAGACAAATAACCAGAGCCTTAAATACGCAGCTAATTACTATCAAGTATCTAGACTGCACGTACGATAGCACAAATAATAAGCCAAAATATGTATATATACATGAGTGCATATGAATGTGAAACTCGCTGAGATTTAATAAACTGGACGCAGTCAGTTAAGTCAATGCTTTGCCAGTTTAAACTCAAAATGTAAAATTTCATTCAGCACACAAGAAGTCTCATGTAAACTTTGTGTGTGTATGTATGTATGTACGTCTACGATTTACTCAGGTGTCAAATTGCTGTGACTACAATACATACGAGATACATCAGTTCAAATGGCATTGTACCCTCAAAATTCCAAAAGGCAGAAGCTTAAGAACAATTTAACCTTTGGAAAGGAAACATTCGTATAACTGGTCTGGACTGATTCGTCACCTGAAAGTCAATGATCAACTGTGGGTCAACAGAAGTGCTTGAAATATGCTCAGAGCGTAATATTAATATGTTTATATATATATGTGTAAATCCCTTCATGATTTTGGTATCAATTTACTGTAATTTTTCGTTGCATATATATTGATGTTGTTGTTGCTTTAGATTAGTATGTTGCTACCTGAATTCTTTATTGCACTATATGTCAACAACCCTAAATTTTATAAAGAGCGTATTTTGTTCATTTTCCTTAATTTATATATTTCTTTTTTCTTGCACAGGTCATTGTAGCCCTTCTGAACTCGGAAGTGGAAGTGGTTTACTGTCACTTTAGATAGCTTCGCTCACCTAACCGTTTCTTTACTGCCGCAAGAGTTGCCGAAAGTTAATTAATACTGGAATTTTAAGTGCCTTGTATGTTTATCTTTCTTGGGAAGATAAACGTGTTAATCAGGAAATATAATGTGGTTTTAAAATATATATGTATGCGTATTTTTATTGCCAGCTAAAGAAAGGGTGAGTTGGTAATAAGGAAATTGTACAGGATTTACAAGTATAAGGATTAAACCGATGCATCGCAAGAAAGGAGGCAAAGGATATGAAGGCTTAAAATCCAAAATATTTTAGACACATTCGCCACTGGTTTGAAACTTACCAATTTTGGAGTAGAACTATCATCTATTTTTAAATTTAATAACAAGGAAATAATTATGAAAACAACAATGCAAATTTTGCAATGGAATATGAATGGTCTATTTAATAATTACCCAGATTTAAATATACTAATTAACGAATATTTTCCTGATGTCGTAGCAATACAAGAAACACATCTCCCCTTTAACAAAAATTTTCATGCCCTTAACAAATATCACAGCTACTTTCATAACAATAGTCAAAATACCATTTGTAAACAAGGGATAGCTGTCTTTATTAAAAAATCAATACCCCACAAACGTATTCAATTCAGTTCAAACATCTCATGTTTAGCACTTGAAATAGAAATCGCTTTTAAAGTTACAATTCTCAATTGTTACATCCCTCCTCATCAAAATTTTTGAGTTGGAGATATTACAAATATCTTGAACAACATCGATACCCCTATTCTAGTAGTAGGGGACTTTAATGCATGGAGCCCCTTATGGGGGTCCACAGATACCAACAGGCGAGGTGAAATAATAGAGGACGTCATATTATCCCATCATCTAATTGTACTTAACGACGGTGCGCCAACGCATTTCTCGACCCATGGAACATTCACTCATCCCGATATTGTCCTAGCTTCGACCACACTAGCCCCTAAGCTTTCCTCCTATACCATCGATGACCTTCACAATAGTGACCACTTTCCCATCATAACTTCCCTTGCAATTCCCAAACCATACAACGTCAAACCCAGATCAAAGTTTCTTACACATAAAGCAGATTGGTCTACCTTTTCATCCCTCTGCTTATCCTTGTCTAATAAAAAATTACCCCTTAAAAACATAAATGCAGAAACTTCAGCGATAAAATCAATCATTCTCTCTGCCGCTCATCTTTCTGTCCCCCAGACGAGCACCAAAAAATTCTCAGCAAAACTGCCCTATTGGTCCAATACCTTAAACATTTTAAGAAATAATAAAAGGAGCTTATGGACAAAATTTAAACAAAATAGAACCGATACTAACCTAATTAATTATAAAAAGGCCAACGCTAAATTTAGAAAGGAGTTAAAATCAGCTAAACGTCAATCATTAAAAAAATTACTGCGAATATTAACCCCTCCTCGAGCCCCAAAAACATATGGTCAGATTTAAAATACCTGACAGGCGGTACCCAACGAATTGGCATACATCATATCCAGACGGAACAAGGACCGATTTACTCCCCAAATGATATTTGTGAAAAATTTGGTCAAACATGGTCATCCCTTTCAAATGATAGCAACTTCCATAACAGGTTCAAACTAAAAAAAGGAAATATTTTAAATGAGAACTATAGCAATCCACATCCATCCCCAAAAGTCCTTATAATTAACTCCCATATAACTGCAATAGAATTTGATACTACAATTTCAACGCTTTCAGGTACAACACCTGGACCGGACAGAATACCTTACCCCATACTAAAACAAATCCCACTTGTACTTAAAAATAGACTCGTTAAACTCTACAACGACATCTTTAGTTCCGGTAATTATCCCCAACAATGGAAGACTGCCACAGTTATCCCCATCCTTAAGCCTAACAAAAACCCTCAATTTATAAAGAATTATAGACCGACCTCCCTACTCCCGTGTATGTCCAAAGTTTTAGAAAAAATTATATCCCTTCGAATCATGTGGTACGCAAAATCGATTGGCTTCACTAACCCCCACCAATTTGGTTTCCAAAAAGGTTTAGGAGTAATGGATCCTCTATTATATTTTGAGCACTTTGCCTCTACAGCAATTATAGCTCGTAATCACACCTCCGTACTAAGCTTAGACTTTGAAAAGGCCTTCGATAAAATTGGGGTGCATGTAGTACTGGAAGAGCTAAAACGTTGGAAAGTTGGTACAAAAATTTATAACGTTGTAAAATCATTTCTGAGTCATCGCAAATTTTTTATTTCTAACAATAAACATCACTCACAAATATATCACCTATACAATGGTATTCCCCAAGGCTCACCCCTATCGGCGACTCTTTTTATAATAGCTTTCAACAAAATAAGCACTTTAATCCCTACAAGTCCGACCATTCAACACTTCTCTTATGCCGATGATGTAGTTATCTTCACCAAAAAAAGAACTTACATAAAGTGAAAGAAATATTTTTAAAAATTTTAAATGATATTAGTAAATGGTCTGAGGAATCTGGGGCAAATATCTCAACAACCAAATGCTCCACCTTCCACATTTGCAGAAAACACCGGTGCTCCTTCCCATACCTTTCCTTTCGTAACCTTCAAATACCTCACACTAATTCCTTAAAAATATTGGGTATAATATTTGATAAAACCATGTCATTTAAGGAACATTGTAAATACGTTAGATTAAGCTTATCTATTAGACTGAACATTATAAAATTTCTATCTTCTAAGTATTCTTCATGTCATACAAATACACTTGTAAATATTACCAAGGCGTTATTACTATCAAAGATAGATTACGGTCTTTCAATATATGGTCATTGTGCTAAAAGTCATATCAAGCTCCTTTGCGCTCCTTATCATGCGGCAGCTAGAAGGTCCATTCGAGCCTTTCCAACTTCACCAATCAAACCAATCTTAACAGAAGCCGGGTTACCTACTATAGACCAAAGGACTGCCAAGATAACGATGGGTCTCATTCCAAAGTTGCTAAATATCCGGAACAAATTGTTGTTCGCACAAGTGAAAAACGCTCTTAATAATTTAAAAAACATAAATCATCATAAATCATCTACTATAATACGCGCCTTAGCCATAGCGAAAGAACTACAAATCATTGCTATCCCAACATTGGTTGAAACAGCGATATTCCCCTTCGTCTCTAAACTTAAGCCATCATATATCAATACCTTACAACATCACCTTAAGAGTACTACCAGTAATAGTGAATATATCCAACTATATAATGAAACCTTAGAGCATTACAACAAAGGTTGGGAGGTGCTCTATACAGACGGATCTAAATCAGACACCGGTACTGCATTTGCTGTGACAAACATACTGGGTGCTACCATTGCTGTATATTCTCTTCCATCATACTGCTCTGCATTTACAGCCGAGACAGCTGCCTTACTAGAAGCAGTACTTTTCTCATCGCAACGCGGTAGAAAACCCGTTATTTGCTCTGACAGCAAATCTGTTATCGAAGCTGTCTTCAACCAAACGAACGACACCCCCATCATAATAAAGATACGCAACGTTCTGTTCCATAACACAAGTGAAATAAAATTAATGTGGGGGCCTGCGCACATAGGAATCCAATGCAATGAAATCGCTGATAGAAGAGCTAAACAAGCTTGTGTTGAACCATTGTACACATCTGAGCATTTCACCGATAAAGATATAAAAAATTTAGTTAACCAAGTACTTGATGAAAAAATCTTAAATCAGTAGAGTAACTACAACCATCACTACAAAACCTTTAGCACGACGGGATCAAAACCAGTCTACCCTTCACATTCCTACTCTAGGAATATAATAACATTTATACGTCTCCGGATTGGACACACACTTACAACACACGCACATGTATTGAAAGGCCTACCTAAACCAAGTTGCGCGCGTTGTGGTTCTACAGTTTTCAATGTTATGCATATCCTTGACAATTGCCCAGACCTACAAGAAATAAGAAATGCAGTATTCAACAACTCCAAGCCGTCAGATCATCTTAAACTCCCAAACGACCGTAACATTAAACTAATTGCAAAATTTGTAACTCTTTCCAAAATAAACATATAATTATATACCGATTGTCAAATTTAATTTACTATCTATAACAAACACTCTATACGTACCCAATAAGAAATGAATAAATTGTAATTAGTAAACTTTAAACAGTACTTGTCACCTCTACTTTAATTCTCTTATACTATAGATATTAGTTTAAATATAAGCCGAAGGCCCTGGCAGCCAGTGCTTTAGTACGTAAGTGGAATAATTATTAATAATTGTTTCTCTTTTAAATAAATAAATAAATAAATAAAAATAGTTTTGAGTTTTGAATACTTATGTCGGCGAACTTTAGGAAAAGTGCAAGCTGCTTAAATAAAAGTATTTCAATAAAAATACGGCTATCGACTTTAAGAACTTTAAATGATTTACATTTCAAAATTAAATTTTATATAGCATTACTAAGTATATAAACATTTTTTATAGGTATAAATCAATCACTTTGGAAGCAGCTGAACCGATTTTTTTTTACTGTTAAATGACAATATAGGTGTCACACTCAAGGGGTTAAATAAATATTAAAGATTAATTTGCATATGTAATATATAATATTTTTGGGGCTAAAGAATTTTTCATCAATGTTTAAATAAAATCTTGATGAAATGAACAAATGAATATAATAAAATGAAAAATTAACAAGGAGGAATTGCTGTCTTCGGCCATGCCGAAGTCTTTATACCTTTCAAGAACATATCAAATTTATTGCAAAATGCAAAATTCAATTTTGACGATTTTCCGTGTTAATATTTATTTGAGCTTACGTAAGTAGCTCACGAAATTTCACACCATTAGATGGATTTTCGACCAAAAATATATATCTACTTCTCCGATTTCGATGGTTTTCAGTGTCAATATTTAGTAGAATATTCGTGTGTAGAATCCCATATTTCACACTACCAAATGCTGTTTTGGCAGATTTTTGACCGAAAACCTCATATCTAAAGGAATCGGTTGAATGGGCGCTATAATATATAGTTTTCCGATTTCGGTGATTTTCAGTACCAATATTTAATTCATTATATGTGTGTAGAATACCGAATTTCATGATCTAAGATGACTTATTGATGTATTTATGATTCAAAATACATATCTGAACAAATCGTTTTTATGAGAGCTATATGATATAGTCGACCGATTACGAAAAATGATAAATACATTACAAAAATACACCTTCATACTAAGTTAATATAACATTTCATGTACATGAAAAGTATAATTATAGAAAATATCTTAGGTAGGATTGCTTCACTAACAAAATTTATATTTTTAATGAAATTGTATAATTTTAAGTAGACTTGCCATCTTTTTAAAATTAATATTTTCAGTTGTATTTATGTATATTTTAACAACCTTAAATAGAATTGTCAACAAATTACAAAAAAATTATTTGGATTACCAAATTTACCAAATATATGTTTTTAATTGCACAAAAATTGTTATAAAAAAATTTACTACAGAAGATATTTTAAAAACAGTTGCCACCTTTTCAAAATGTATATTTATACCTTTTACGTACATGAATTGGTATATTAACCTTAGTTCGAAGTGTGTACCCGAAGGAGCAGAGATAGAAAGACTCACGAAATTTTTACCGATTATATATCCGAATGATAAGCTGAGTTGAATTAGCCATGTCCGTCTGTTTGAACGCAAACTAGTCTCTCAGTATTTGAGATATTCACTATTTGAAGGAATCTAAGTAGTAACTGAAGAATAAAAAATTATCACAAACAATAAAGAAGTGCTGGGCGGTTCCGACAAATGATCGTATAAAAGTAACAGTGCATCTGCCCACCAAGTTTGATTGAAATGGACATGGCTAAATCAGCTTAGCTCGTCGTTCATATACGATCGGTATAGATTTTGGTGGGTCTATCTCTTCTACCTCTGATACTTAATACTTCGGACCAAAGTTGTTTACCATTTTATTTACATGAAAGTATAAAAAAATTAAAAATCATCTCTTATTTCATTTCATTTACTGGTCAAAAACATGGAAGAACATGTAAAGAGGCCTTGAACAAAAGCATAAACGTTCTAATTTATTCCTATCTTTATTAAATTTTAATTTACTACACACCACCACCACCTACTTTTTTTTAGTTTTTTTTTACTGCATATTTATAAAGATAAGCATTTGACTACTATAGTAAGTTACTCTAAAGCTGATAGTGGAAAATTCTCAACACTATACGAATGCCCCGAAAAAAAAACAGTTCTAAACACAAACAAAATGCTGCAAATGCAACAAGCAAACAGCTAGCAATTTGCAACAATTTCATGAAAGGAAATTGCCCATATGTAATATACCTGCCCACAATAAATTGACGTAAATATCCTGTTTGCAAAAAGGAATAAAAAGTGAGATTCCTTACACATACGCACACAGAATTCCATATAACTTGAAAATGCATTCGGCTGATGATTTTAACAATAACATTGACTAACAGGTTATAGCAACTTTATAGCGCACATATCTTTATAACACACATATATATGTATATATGTACATACCTTGCAGTGAAAACGTTTACTAGTGTACAAAAATTCTAGTTGAATAGAAGTATGAAATAGGATGATATCATACCAGTTCGTTTGCAGTGTAGCTGTTCACCAGTAACGGGAATAGTAAAATTTTAACCACTACGCCGTTCGTATGTGTTTTATTATTATTTTTAGTACATCATGTCTGAATTTCATTTCCTAATAAGCTCTGTTGAAGAACACATTATATAGTCGCCCTTTGCATCGTCATGATAGCCGAGTGGTTAGCGGTTATCACTCTAGTGCGTGAGGTTGACGGTTCGAGTCTCGCTGCATGCAAACTCCTTTCTATTTTTATTTTCAATTTAATTTTTACTAAATTAGAACTCCGTCACTTACTTATATATGAAAGTTCGCAGGACATCGGCGTATTAAAAATACCAATTGCTTACATGGGAAATAGATAGAATGATAGATGAACTATATAGTGCAGAAATGCAAACTAGTTTGATTCTGGTTAACAACTATTATTTTTCCCTGCAGGGTATATATTTATTTAAGCATGCACATATGTGTGTTGCGCACATCTATCGCTGTACTCGTTCATGTAGACATATGAAACGAACAACCAACGATTGATGCAGAAGTTACAGAGAATCTCCAACCGGATAGCTGGCGCAGTGTGGATAATTGAGGAAGCTATAATTACTTTGCGTTAAATGTGAATCCGGCAAAAGCAGTGGCAGTGGTAATAGTGACGGCAGCAATAACAGCAAAAAGGAACAAACAACTTTGCTTGGTTTTGTCTGCGGCTTGGCTTTTGCACGTAACGTAGTTGTTTATGTTTTTGTTGCTGTTGTTATGAATGAAGTTAAAAGCTGATTTGGCATACCGGCAGGAAGAGCGATTGTTTCCTTTTCTCTTTCACTATTTTGTCTCTAAAAAAAATCAGCAATAAAAAATAGCAGGGAGCATTTACACGTTCGATATACGAGTATATATCTTATGCCACCGTCAAAAGCCAGAGAGGATATGCTAAATTTATTTAAATTCACATTCGACTTTAAAGGAAGCAACTGATTTTCTGCTAATGGACAGAAAGGAAATTGTACACTTACCCAATCGCTTTGACAATGTTGAGGATGAGAATGTGAGCGCGACAAAAGGTGGCAGTTGAGAATTTTATCACAGAAATAGTAAAATGTTTAATGAATAAAAATATAAATCAACTCGACGGTTTCTTTTTTTTTTTTTTTTTTTTTTTGGGATAATATAAAGATATTCATTATTCACATCAGATATGTATTTATTGATCTTTCAACAAAAATTAAGAAATAAACTCAAATAATAATTCATTTTTATGCACCAGTCAGTGTATTTTGAATTATTCATTAATCAATTAAAATTTTGTTAAAAATAATTCTGAATTAAAATCAAATATTTGTTTACACTGAAAGAAAATTTACAAAATTATTGAACACAAAAACCATTATTTAAATTCTCTGTGAGTAGTTTTCAAAATTAATTGAATAAATAATGCAATATTATTTGCTATTCGAAATTAGTAGTATGATATTCGATAATTAATTATTATTATTTTTGGAAAACACAATAACTAATTTCTCGATATTTACAGGTTGTTTGATCATAATTTAAAAAATTAGCCTAAAACACTTGCACTAATCAAAATCTGACTGATTACAAAAAATGTACCTATTTATTGAGTTTCTAGTTGCTCATCTTGTAGCAATTTCCTTCGTGGAAATAATGTTATGTAATACTACTACCAATACTATATTGGTGTAACCCCGCTTACGCGATTATAACCGAATCAACTATAGCGGGACGACATGACATAGTCAGCGGTAGCCGCTGTATTTTTATTCGCTGAACTATTTCAATATCCCGGTATAACTCGTTCCATCCCAAAACCGCTTTTTCGAAAACTCCTTTAATGCCGACCCATCGGATACTTAAATCGTCCACTTTCTCTCCCAAATAGCAGGATGGGAATATTGAGCGTGTTGTAGTTTGGTTTTGGTTCGTCGAGAGAGGACTTTACTTAACTAAAAAAATAAATCACCTGTTTACAAGAGTGATTCAGCGTTGGATTTCCAGAAAAAATCACCAGTTGAAAAATTCATACAATATTAGTTACCTTGTGCAAACCTCGTTAAACGATTTTTCAATTGATGTCGATGAATCTTTCCTAGTCTGTGCCATTAGATCGTATATAGTATATAAATATTTTAATATTGCCGATATTATCTGAATATTTGTGCAACACGTTTTTCTATTTGTCTTTCAAGAAGTCAGGAAAACCAACCGCCGAAGACGGATCACTCTTCACTACGAGCTCTCACACATCGACTGAAACAACTGCATTTTTGAGTACTAAACATCGATTTGATGAGTCATCCACCGTGTAGTCCCGATTCGGCACCGAATGGCCGTTCAAACGCATGTTCTAGAGATACCGCAATAAGAGTGGCAAAAGTGCTTTGGCAATTGGTTCAAACGCATGCAAAAGTGTAAGTAAGATCTTAATGAAGAGTATTTTGAAGAAGTGATTGTCGATGATTAATATATGTTTTTCTTCTTTAAGCCCGTATTATAAAGGGCAACCCCCGAACCATCGAAAATGTATTATTGGCTTCTCAACGTTCCATTGAAAAGAAAGGCGAGCGATGAGGGAATTAATGATATGAATAAAAGTATGCATAAAGAAAATATTATTATTAGCAATTGGCAATTGCTAATACTTATATTTGCTTCACTGCTCGGCATACATACATACATTTCGTGTAGTTTTAAAGGCCAGTTAAAGTAATAATATTTTTATTGTTTTTGTTGCTGTATTATTATTTTTATTCCATCTTCTTTCACTAAAGCGGTTTTTGGTTTTCCCAACAAATGGAGAGACCTACAGTGTTTTCTAAGATATTATGAAGAGATTTTTAATTAATATTAGTAAGAAACTTGGATGGATTGATATTATCTGTTTTGGGGCGGCTACAATTAGAAAAAACTTCTATAAATTTGGATATTATTCGAAACCATGATCCTCCGTATTGATATAAATTATGCTATAGAATGCGAGCGTGAGTGAAATATTAATTTTTCTATAAAGTTCGGTATGCAGCTCTTACGAAAACCAAAAACTCCATATAAAAAAGTGCAAAAAAACGATGCACGAAAATTTTTTTACGAAGCAGTACGCACCTCGAACAGAAAAACCTCCATTTTCTACTGCCTATTTCTAAAGCTTTTAAACACATACGAAAGCACGGCAACACAGGTTTCCGAGCGAAATAAATAGTCTCATATACAAGTATATTTCGCGAGAAACAAGGAGAATACTAATTTTCAAACGTATTAAAGTAAGCTTATAAAACAATTTATGTAATGTTTTTAATTTTTTCATCAATTTCTACACCTTTTTTATTTTTATCCATGAAAAAGATAAGAATACATAATCAGCGACAAATATTTAGCGCGTCTACTCATGTTTTTCGTTTTGTTTATTTACGTTTGCATATCTTCTTCCTAAGTGAAGAGCTGTTCACAATAGAAAATCATCTGTCAAATTTCTGTGCCTACTACATTTTTCCATCCACAAAATATATGAGTTTTTTTTCGCTAGAGGTGCATACCGACCTTAATACTGTAAATTCTATACTTCTACACACATTCGGAAAATGTGCTTTTATGAACTTTCCATCAAATCGTGAAATTTTAATTTGTATTTATTTTTATCACACTTCTGGATAATGTGGAATTTTATTTATTTATCGAATAAATTAATCAATCAGCATTATGACTAATCAATATATGTATATATATATATATATTTCTGTCAAAACTATTTGAACAAATCTTCAAAGGTGTGAAATGTAATTTTTTTTTAGAAAATCACTAAATAAAATGTTTTTTATTTTATTTTTTCAATTTGAAAACTTCACGAAACTAAACATATGCGCACCTGTGTCAATAAAAGTTGCATAAGAGAGGGGACATTGGAGCTTGAAAACTCTAGACCATGATAAAAAAAATTAGAAAAATGCATATAAAAAAAAAAATTAAAAATTAAAAATAAGCAAATAATAAATATATAAAAAATAAATAGAAGATTATAGTAAACAAATATCAATCAATTACTTGTAAATAGAAAATTCTAGAAGGGAGTTAAACCTCAATGAAGAAAAATAAGTAATATTTTTATATGAAATTCATTGTTGTTCAAAATAATTATTTTTCTATAATTTAAATTTGTTAAATGTATTATTGATAGGTACGCAAATGTTGCTGTCACTATACCAAACTTATTTATTTTGATTTGTGTATTGACATGGCGTAATAACTTTTTTGCATAAACTGTGCTGAAGAGTTTTCTATCTACGAAAATCATATACAATAGTAATCAATTGTTAATAAATCTAGTGCGTGATAGTGAATTCATTGGGAATAAGGACATTCATTGTTTCATTTATCGTGCATATAAATAAATGCAAACATATACATATGTGTTCGCATAAGTAATCACTAGATTTGTTTTACTACACCATTACCTTTTGCCACACAGCGAATGTGCGAAGTTTACTTAAAAACACTTCAATGACATTTACTTTGCAAAAGCCTGTTATTGTGAAATGTACGCTTATATGTTTATGTTTATTTAAGCTCTTACCTTGGCATATAATAAAACATGCATGTCCAAAGGTAATCAGTGTAAAATAAACATATTATATTTACAGAAAAGGCACAACGTAAAAGAAGCTTTTAAAGTTTACCTGTTATTTTTCTCATGAATTTTCAAGTAAAATATATACGTATTTATTTGATTAAAAATACACTGTAATTGTTCAGGAAAAAATGAACAAAGTAAGGACCTAGTTGAAGTCGAGGATGTTGAATTCACTAGTGAAACGTTATTTTTTAGATTAGGACATTTAATTGAGTAAAATCAAATTATAATTTTTAGTAATCAGCCGCTTTCGGTTTTCGATTTCTTTGAAAATTTATGTGAGAAGACTACTTGGAATACTTTTTATAAAAAACAAATTAAAAACTGGCTACAGAAATTGTTAATATTTTTATTTGCTTAGTGCCAAACACAGGCCATACCTATAGATTTTAACTCAATTAATAACTAAATGTTCTTAAACAAATTTCTAACAACTGGATTTGCACAGCCAGATCGACTTTACCATTAAAATATTACCTCGTTTTCATATAGCTCACCTCTTTGCTAGGCACACAAATCGGTGTGCCGACTTTGACAATACCATTATCCACCATTACACCCATAACAATGGGATCACGACTGTTGAAGATGAAGTGGGGCAGGATCTACAAGTAGAGAAATATAAAACTTTTAGTGACTATTAAATTTTAAATATATTTTGAAATATTATCTTTCATAATTTGAACAGTTTTGCGTATATTGATTTATTACGACACTACTTTTCCTATTATTCAACAAATCAATTATGAAGCGGAGCAATTTAAAAAGTAATAAGAATACATTGTATTTTTGATTTATGATCACGTATTGCATTCACACATACATATACAAAGTTTATACAGAAAACACAAAATTCCTTAAAGTTTATATACAATATATGACTACATTAGTGCGGTCCAAATTACTATTAGTCAGTTTAAAAAAAAAAAACTAAAAACTCTGTCTATTTTATTCTAACCCAGACGGTGCCTAAATAGTTTATAAAGCTTGCTGACCTTGATGAGGATAATGAGATAAATTGATCAAATTTTTGTGTTGTCGCCGGTTGTTGGTAGGTGTACAATATTTTACTGCAGTCTGTTTAAAGTGGGTCAAAATCGAGCTCAAAGGAGTCGGCCGCAATCATACATCCATACAAACTACTACTGTCCGCATCAATAATTGCGTATCATTCGTTTATTCTTTTCGCAGTTTGCCGCCAATTGGTCACTCTTTCCAATGGAGTGGAGGACTTCCTCTTCTCTCCTTCCACCAGCGGGTACTGCATCGAACACTTTTAAAGCTGGAGTGCCCCCGACACTCTACCCCAATTATCGTATTATAAGCCTCCTCAATATCGCAAACAAGGTTCTATCGAGTGTGTTGTGTGAGAGATTAAAGCCCACCATCAATGAAATGATTAGACCTGATGAATCCACTATTGACCAGATTTTCACCATTCGCAAAATCTGGGAAAAGTCACGAGAGAAAATAATCGATAAACATCAACTTTTCATCGATTTTAAAGCTGCCTTCGACTGCACGAAAACGAGCTATGTCTGAATTTGGTACATAACTTATACGGCCATATAAACTGACGCTGGATAATACCAGAAGGGCAGTCAGAATTGGGAAGGCCCTCTCCGAACCGTTCGATACCAAACGAGGTCCCAGACAGGTGGACTCTTTATTGTAATTTCTTCAATTTGATGCTGAATAAAATAATAGATAATTTCGCCTATTTAGGCACCCACGTTAACAACAACAACAATAAAAGCCTTGAAATATAAAGCAGAACCACTCTTGCCAACAGGTGCTACTTTGGACTGAGTAGGCAATTGAAGAGTAAAGTCCTCTCTCAACGAACCAAAACCAAACTCTATAAGTCGCTCATCAACCCCGCCCTGATATATGGCGTGGAAGATAAAACGATAGGAATTTCTGACGTGTTGGCGTTAGGAGTTTTAAAAAGAAAGGAATTTTTTTAATTTTTAAGACAATCCTATGAAATTTTTAAGTAGATATACATATGTTATATTTTTTAGGATGTTTGCAAGACAATTTTTTTAAGTAAGCATACATACATACATACATATGTACATAAAGGGTTTTCCAATAGGGATGATATGATTTCTAACTGTCGTTTTGGCCAATTTTTAATATGTCATGATTAGTCTTTTTTTATTGTATTCAGTAATGTTTACAAATTCATCCATGGACCATCATAAACGTCGTGAATTTGCTGATTTTGCCTTGGAACAACTTGAAAACAATAACGATTTTTTTAAGTAAATCATCTTCTCCGACTTTCATCTCAGTGGTGCGGTAAATAAACAAAACTGTCGATTTTGGTGCGAAGAAAATCCACAAATTATTCATGAACAACCAATACATTCACATAAATTGACAGTTTGGTGTGGTTTTTGGTCTGGTGGAATCATGGGTCCGTACTTCTTTCGAAATGAAGTTGTTAGCACCGTTACTGTCAATGGAGAGCGGTATAAATCGATGATAACCAACTTGTTATGACCACAATTGCGACCAATTATTGCGAAAAAGGTTTGGAGATTCGATTATTGCAAGAAACTGTGACATTGAATCCTTAACAATTAATGTGTTTTTTTTTTTTAGAAATCATATCACTCTTATTGGAAAACCCCATATATGTATGTGTTATACTTCTAGGACGTTTGCAAGACAACATGTTTTGCAAAGGCAGGACTCATTTGAACGCAGCTTTGTTAAGTCGAAAATAGTTTTCAAGTCTAAATTGAAAGAAAACTTAAGCAACTATCAGAAAGATTCTTCGAAATTGCAAGTTATACGGCACTCTAAATATATCACAGTTCTGCCTTACAATTTTTTTTTGCACTAAGTTCGTCTTTGCTTCCACCGCTTGAGCTGGATGCATCATTTAAAAAGAACATTTTAAAATGAAAAATTTTGCATAAAAATTGTGAACGAAACGATTTAATTTAACTTAATTTAATTTAGTTTTTTTTCATTTATTATTTATAATTATTTTATATATATGTGTATACTACTATGCGAAAATGACACCCAAACATACGCTCACCCAGCCCTGTATAATAAAACTTTACGTGAAGTTCGAAAATCCATGTGAAGTTGGCAAACAACAAATACATATGTACAGTTTGTACGATGCTCGAGTATGTTAGAATAACGAAACATCATTGAGTTGCTCGTAATTGTTACGTTTATATTAATTGAAGATTCCAGAGTGGTTATCATTTTCTATTAAAAAAAAATTGCAAGGTAAAACATACGTATATTTTTATTCTTCTATTTTCTACATACATATGTTGAAAACAAAAAACTCAAAGCAAGTCGATTTCAAATACCTTTCAGGACAACACTAATGTACACAAATTTTTCAAAATATGTTTTCGTATATATGAAATATTATTATTTGCACATTTCAGGACACTCACCTTAAGTTTGCATGGAAAGACGGCGATTGAGCGGAATTCTTCTCGTTTCTTCTGCTTCAACTCTTCACGAAAAGCCATAAATTTGTCAAACAGATGATAAATAATATCAGCTTGGAATATTTTCACACCCAACGAATCTGCCATCTCCTGAGCTTCACGCTCTACTTTAACATCGAATGCCAAAATTGTTGCATATCTGAAAGGTAAAAAACAAAAGCAAAAAAATGAAAATAAAATAAACATCAATAAAAAAATAAAAATAATAATAATAATAATAATAATAACAATGTATACCTACAACTTATGTTGTTTTAAGCAAGTGAAGCACTTGGAGAATGCGTAAATGTGAATGAATGGATAATGTAGCAGATGAAAATAGCAAGTGTTGACCAATTACATGAATTAGCTCTGAAAAAAATCTTTTTCGAAAAATTATTTTATCCTCGAAATCGTTGACCGTTGACAGACAATGGTGAAAAATCGATATTACACGGAACTGAAAGTCACACTCACACACTATTGACCTAAAAAATGGACATTTTGCCCGAATTATACCAAATGTCGCTTTTACTAATGATTGGCAATTGTTGAAAATAGCCGGTAACAAAAAACAAAATAACAATTCCAGTGGAAGTGGTATTAAAAACAAAACAGTAGCCACAAACCACAACCACATTGGCAGCAGCATCATCAGCGTATGGCAGGTGACGACGGCTGATTGCCCCGGAGACGGAAGTACCAATGGCATGTCATGATCATTAAGACGAATCAACAAGCAACCGTCCGACATCACAAACAGAACATAAGAGAAGTGAACCAGCCAGCCAGCATCAGCAGCAACCAATAAGCAGCAAGCAGTCATATGAGATGCAAGTCTCCGCCAAAGCTTTGCTGTGGCAAAGAGGAAATCGCGTTAAAAAGCAATTTAATATAATTAAAGACACCCAAAGTAAAAATAAAATAAAAATTAAAAAAAAATGTAACAAAAAATTAAATAACCAAAATATAATAAATATCATCATAATACAATAAGGCAAGGTCTTATACGTAGTGACTGTCCGTTTTGTCGACTCCCTTAGCCCAATGTTGCATTTTAAGGGGATCGAAACAGGAGAGAGGAAGAAAAGAGCCCGCTTTGCGAAATAGTATCAAAATTAATACCCTTATTCCCTTTTCGCGTTTCAGTACGGTTTTTAATATTTTTTATTATGAAAACGATTTTAATTTATTGCTAAAATTGTACCATCAACTTTCATAATCTCAAACGTACCTAATAAAATGAGAAAATTTGCATATTTTATGAATGTATTATTAAAGTATTTAATTTTTTCCAGTTCACAGGAGCGCTTGAGACCTCGAGTAATTACTATTTGAACATAATTACGTGGCGTTCTAAGCATGTAACTTAGTGAGTCGTACTGGTATGTTGATGATACAAACTTTGTCTTCAGTTAACATGTCGTTCACGTCCCGTATTGACCCAATCGAAAAATTCAAAACACTGTCTTCGAACTTCACCTTTTGTACCCATTTCGCTACATTTGACCATGGAAGAGGATGATCACTCTTCAGCAAATGGGCATAGAAGAAAAAAAAACGGGCGGAAGCATGCGGTCTGGTGTTAACACCCGAGGAAAAAATATGCAGTTTGCATTTCACGCCTTCGGATTTCTTGCCTGAGTCTGAGCTTCAGAAGATCCGAAAAAATCTTCAAGCAAATTTAACAGTAGTCCAGATCAGAAAAACTGAAAACCATTCCAGGAGTATACGTTGGACGTGGAGATATATGTCATCCGCTGAACACCTAGGTTGAGCGTTTACAAAGCCGTGGTAACAGCAAGTTGTTTTGAAATTGTTACCGATTGGTTCACTCTTCTGAACACGAAGCTATCGACAATACAGGTTCCCCCCCAAAAGGCCTTTTGGTATACAATTCGATGAAAGTTAGAAATTCTCTTCAGAATGGACGAATGTGTAAAGGACATGCCTGTGAGTAGAAACTCTACTTTTTTGTCTTTACTTATAACAAATTCTTCCTTACGAAATTTATATTGGTACGTCAAGGAAAAATATATGTGGAATATATCTTGACGTACCGCTTGACTCAAGACCGCAGGTTACATAATTATAAAATTGTGACTCTCCCACTATATTTACATTCGTGGGTGGAAAAAATATCAAGAGGAGCTTTGATATAACCTTCCATCGGATTTTTAAATAAAATAAAGGAACTTGAGAAGTCGTTTTCACATTTTAATTTAATTTTTTATTGATGGAGACCCAAAATAAATTTATTGAAACATTATTAAAAAAGCGAAGTTTGTGACTGTGAAATTGATGTAAAAAACTACTTTTTAATGTAGAATAAATAAATAATAAAATAAATAAAAATTATAATTAAAATAAAATATTTAAAAGTTAGTAAAAGTAAAAAAAAATCAAAAGTAATATGAAATTTCTTTTACTCAGTCGCAATGTCAGAACATTTAATGATCACAACAAAACAGATAGCAAATTCAACTCAACTCAACGCAATAAAACTGAAGCGTAAAGAGAAACCAAAAAAGCAAGTAAAATTAATTATGAAGATATTTTTCTTTCCAAGAATAATATTTACTAAATAAAAATGCATTCACACAAAATCATAATCCATAAGCCATGCTTTAATTCGTATTCTTGACAAACGAGGTGTGGAATTTAAAAATTTACACCTTATCAAAGACAACTTTCTTTAATTACAAATAACCAATGTGACCAGCAAAAAAATTTCATATTTTCAAAATTCAATTTTTTTTCCGACACATACTTATATAAAATCTGTTTATACAATGTTATGTTTCCATCAAATAAAGGTACTTTTTTATTTTCGTCATGTTGGCAAGTATAGCCAGACTTTGCGTCTTTGCAAAGAGACTAGTTTGAAGTCAGTACGTTGAAAACTCTCCACTCGACAACCCGTTTTGTGAATAATATCAATCCGGTTTCCTGCCAAGTACGAAAAAAACGGGGTCTCGTTTGGAAGGAAAAAGGTCTATTTGCTATTTATAATGAGGAAACAACTACATACTACGAGTGTGTGCAAGTGGTGTCACGAGTTTAAAAAGGAAAACCTTCAATTGTGACTGACAAAATATCTAAAAAAAAAAAAAAAAAAAAAAACGGAAATGCGCTCCTTGACGATCGCAGATTGACTGTGGGGGAACTCTCTGTGATGTTTCCGCAAATTTCCAGAGCTCTACTAAACGAAAGAATCAAAGATACCGTTAACTGTCTGCGAGAAATAGACGGTGTGGTTGGCGAGAAACTACTTCGAAGAAGACATCACAAAATTGATACCACGCTTCACCATTTGCATAGAGAGGAATGGGACTATGTAGAAAAATGGCTTACATTATGTACTAAAGTACCACGTAATTTTTTAATTTAGATACAAAATTTTAAAACCTACAAAAATATAGTACACTTACATTCTGAGTATGCCTCGTATGCAAGTTGCCAACGCACTTATTTGATCCATAAAAAAATAGGTATGCACTTATATTATTAAGAAAATATACAAATAATCATATTGTCTTCCAGAAATTTTCTGAAATTAATGTTTTTCATATACATATAAATGCTAATCACGTTTCATTGAGCGCACTTCTATTTACATAACAAGTATATATGCTTAGTAAAATATGAGTAGAGGGACCGTCGTAAAACCATAAAATGGTGCCGATATTATTGTACATCCGCCGGAAAATTGACTAATAAGCGCAATAACAACACCAACGCCAAAGAAGCATTATAAAGGAAAATTTAAATAAACAAATTAAATATGCAAAGCAAATAGCGTTAGCTCAAAATGTGTATAAAAATACATTTAATAAAATAAAATGAGCACCAACAATCAATCAATATGATATAGGTGGGTAAAATAAACCCACTAAATTCTGTATTTAAAGGTACGATCAGAATATGTGACCAGATTGTCTTTGAGTTGAGAAACACACTAAGTGTGCCCATAAAATAATTAATTTCTTCGAAATCTTCGAAAACTGTATAATAGATAAAAACAGGATAGATAAAAACAGAGCAATAAATTTAAATTTTTTAATATAATCTCATTAGATTTTTAATACCCACAACTTTCATCCTAAATAAAAAAAAAACTTTTGAGGTCAGCATCAAAATAAAAAGTTTAATTAAATTATAACCAGTTTTGAGCCTTCTTCTAGCTCTCTGAACTGCGTAACGAACAGAAGCCTAACTGACGTATTCTTATTAAAGCCGGACAAAAAAATAGCAGGTCTTCTAACATTTCACTCAGCACTTTCTCTCTACATTACCTGAAACCCAGAATTGTTCGTATGGAATAATGGGTACAATGGGAAAAATTGTTGGAAAAATAGTTTCAGTTTATTGAAATATTAAAAAAGAAATATTAGTTAAAAAAAGAGTCAATTGGAAGGAAATAAATATTGGTGAGAAAAAGGCAATTGTTAAGCTTTGGTAGAAAGGCAAAAATTACAGAAAAATTGGATGAACTGTTGCAAGATAAGAGAATCCTTCTATGATAGTCAGACACATCGGCAAACGAAAGACAATTGCTGTATCCACAGTCCGAAGAATGTTGAATAGAGCCGGTTAATTTCGTAGAATTGCATGTATTCATCTTAGACATCAAAGGTAATCTGTCACGCAACGTTGTGAAAAATTCCTATCTGCCATCAGCTTTATACCTGATGATGGCCCAGACGTTCACGCGCTCTAGAACACGCTGGTCATCTGTCTCTCTATTTCACATTTCATCATCTGTATTTGGTATCTTCGTCACACTGCCCTCCCCTAAGTCTAATCGTCCCGAACACGCAATTTCTGTTCCAAATACTGCAATCATTTCCAGGTAGACTCTTGTGTTTCAGGGATTGAATTTATTTCCACTACGTTGAAGCAACAAAAGTTTTTAATCCGCTTTGTTACCTCTGATTTCGGCCGAGGTCCGCCTCTAATTTGTGGTTTTTCGTCTTGATATTTTTACTAACAAATGGAGAGACCTAATCCGCCTCCGAACGGCCGACAGATTTTTATGAGGAGCTTTTATTTCATTTCAGAAATACACTGGAAGGGCTTGACCGAGGGACGACCGCAATTAGAAAAATTAATTCTCTATAATTTTGGATGTTGGTCGAACCAATATTAACCACCCGGCTATTGTGGTCGACAATTACATAATTCTCTTATTAAATCATTGCTCCATACACATCGGGTAGGTAATGAAATTTTTACTTCTTCTATTAAACTTCCACAGTGTTTTTGACAAGTTGTCCTGAAGCATCGTATACCCATGCTCAAATGCAATTCAATACAAAAAATATTACTCAAGAAACTACTAAATACGAGTATACTTTAACTACACTTTCTCAGGAAGTAATTATGACGATTTTGGATTATATTAGAGATCCACCCAAAAGCAATACATTTTCAGTGTTAAAAATCTTGATTGAAAGATATTCGTGAAATGAGAATGCAAAATTAAACAAATTTTAATTCAGAATTTTACAGATATCCAGTACTACTTTCTGGTTCTAATTTTAGCTATTAAATTTTAAAGAAACTTGATGAGAAAACTACCAAAATTTTATGTTATTTTAACTAATTCAAACTCTAGAGATATAATTTTTGGGAAGTTATCAACAAAAACGAAATAATTTAAAATTCTAAAGAACATAGTTCGATTATGACTAATTTAGTTACGACAACATCACTTATATGTGAAATTTTTCAGAAAGTATCTTTGGAATTAAGTAAAATCAAGAA
The DNA here is from genome assembly GCA_030068015.2 of Neoceratitis asiatica. NCBI lineage: Eukaryota > Metazoa > Arthropoda > Insecta > Diptera > Tephritidae > Neoceratitis > Neoceratitis asiatica. The sequence continues at coordinate 40,183,287 of CM061526.1, read as the reverse complement.
GAGAATTAATCAAAATTTTTCTAGATATCCTTCAACAAGTAGTTAAAAATTCCATGATAATCAGAATTGGATATGAAGATATCACTACAAATTTGGAAATAGGGCAAGAAAATGTGATGCATAGGCGCTAATTCCTTGTTTAACTATGGAGTTCAAATCGACATTAAAAATAAATGTTCAGTAGTCCATTAACGAATTTATCGTTAATGCAATTTCTTATTTCGCTATGTTCCCCTTCCGAATTTCTTCAGTAGATAATCAATATACAAAATTGCTAAAGGAATTATCTTGGCTTTTTGTTGAACCAGATTATTCAAAGCCGGTTAAAAATACAACAGTTCACAGGTTTGTAACCGAAGGAAATCTTCCTTTTCCTAAGCCAAAGTAACGAAAACAGAATTTGATTATTTAATAAAAACTGGAATTTTAGACCACCTAATTTCCCTGGAACACCACCGCTTCATTTATTACCAAAGAAAGAGGGTAATGACTACCATCCATGTATTGATTTTAGAAGGCTTAATATTATTACTGTATCTGATATTATCCTTTCTTTCCATTCACGATTTTAATATGAACCTTAAGAACGACTACACATTTTTAAAACTAGCTTTAGTTCGAGCGTATTATCAAATTCCAATGCCAAAAAAGATACATATAAAACCCCCAATGATTACACCTTTCGGCATGTTTGATTTCATTTGAGTGCCCTTTGGATTGAAGAACTCAGCACAAGCATTCCAAAGATTCATCAACGAACTAGTGGGATAATATGATTTTGCTTTCGTATACATAAATGATCTGTTAGTTGCCCGTGAGAGTGGGGAACATCATTTAAAGGATTTTCGAAAACCTATCATATGTATTTTTAGGGTTTCTGGTATTGACTCCTTAAAACATAGTATTATGAAGCAGGAATTCGACATTTGATCAAAGCAGTCAATTTACTTTTAAATTGTCTTCAGAATTAACAAAATTATTAGGAAGTCGTGAAATTACAAATTCTTCATACTAGGCTAATAGTAGAACGTTAGAACAGGCCATTGAAATCTTCTATAATGGCTCGAAATGGAACAGAAGATTGAATTATTGGGTTTGCGGTCAACATTCAAACAATATATATTTCAGCTGTAGCAACTGAAATGGTTTTCGGACAAAATCTACCTGGGGAAATTGTTGTTCCAACTTCTGAAAATTCTACTTCGTCGAAATTTTAAAATATTTACGCGAAAAATTTAGAAACGACCATTCGACTCTTAATTATCGAAGTTCTGATTCAGGTATTTATGTACGTCTTAAAAAAAATTTATGTAAATTCTTTTTACTACGTCTAATTAATATAAAAAAAATTAAAACAGCCTTGTCGAGGACCGTATAAGGTTATTGAAAAAACACAAAAAAAATTTAAAATTGAAATCTATATATATAAAAATCAAAGCAATTTTGGTGAATATTGGTCGCTACCCATACAAAATACATGCAACAACAGCAAATACATGTAAAATTCCAAAATACGCGTACATTACATTGTATATGGTGATGAAAGAGAGAAAGAGTGAAAAAAATTAAAATTAATATAAAATTTTTACATAAATTAAAAAAAAATTCTGATTTCAAAATAACATTTTTTCGATTAAAACAAATATTTTGACATTTCTTCATACAAATCTAACTGTTTACATTAGTTAAATTTTTTATAGGTGGAGCAAGGCACGCCACGTCCGCTAGTTGATAATATACTGACAGATTGAAATAACAATGATTGAAATATTGCCAACATCTAAATTTTCTTACCGTAACAATATTGGAAAAAGAAAAAGAGTCATATTTAATTTATTTGATATTAATTCTTTGGAAACGGAAGTAATGTAGGGATCATATCCTTATTAATTTGTTTGGAAATAATTCAATTTTGAAAATATCTTTTAAAGACTTTGAATAACTCTTATGTGATGCCACACCTGCGAATGCCGATAATTTTGATGTCATTGGCCATAATAACCGCCCCGTTAGTTCCGATTTCTCCAGGTTAGATAACGAAGCGAAGCGAATGGGTCTCGTGATGAACGAAGACAAGACGAAATATCTTCTGTTATCAAACAAGCATTTAGCGCATTTGCGTCGGTATCCCACGTCACTATTGGCAGTCAAAACTTTGAAGTCAAGATAATTTCGTAATTTATGAATAAAGAAAAGAATGCAATGCTCTGCTCTCAAGTCGCTTAACTGTTAATTAACTTATAACTTATTTTAGTGGACTACCTCCATGTTATTCTCAGTTTTTGTCATGCCCATAACTTCTAGGAAAATGTTTTTAAAAATATTCCGGTCAATTTATGTCAGTTTTAACATGAAATTAAACCGAATACCGAATTTGAGCCAGTTAAGTTTTTTTCTAGCATTGAATTCTCCTAAAGGGAATGTACCACGATTTAAAACTTTTTAAGAAAATATTTTTTTGCAAATATGCCTATATGTTGTATTGTCTATAAAAGTAATGGTTAAATAATTGTCATGAAAAATATATCGAATGCTATTCATGCCTTAAAATATAAGTACATATTTAAACTATGTATTTTGTTGCGGCGATTTCCTAGGCGAAAAATTTAAACAAAATACCAAAACTAATAACTTCCAAGTTTAAATTATGTAAAGTGGAGTATAAAATAATTTCATATTAATTTTCTCGATTTTCTTTTTTTTCTTTCTTATAAAAGTATACACCTATTCATCTATTTTTATATTTAGTGTTCAATTCCCCATAACTGGAAAAAGGTTTGAACATAAAAATATTTACGAGACCATAAAATTATTACTTTTAAATCTTGTGTCACCGTGAATTAGAAATATCGTAGATATAATATGCACGAGTACGTACAAAAACTAATATTTTATTATTCGTACAAATCGATACATTCATAAATATAAATACATATGTTACGTACATCTATACATATGTTTGTGAATACAAATACAATATTTTGCACGCTGTTGACCAAAAGAAGGAAATACAAAAAAACCTCTAAAATAATTACCATAAAATTTTTATAATTTTTTTATAAATAGATATGTGTGTATGCGTTGTTACTAAGGCAAATTTATTAGTTTTAAATGTACGCTGTATAAATTGTAGATATTTATGTATATGCCTACCCCGCAAATCGATTTTTAAATATGTTTGTACATATATGTATGTATACAACATGTATGAGACAAATATGTACATGTACATCTCGATAATGCCGTCGAATCAAGTTTTTAATTATATTATTTATAGTATTAAATGCGAAATAGCTTATCACAAGGTATTTATTTTTTACTTTTATTTATGTTTAATGCTGCAGAATATATATATTTTTTGAATGAAAATAAAATAAAATTTTTATTCTTATTAACCGGGTCTAAACTTCGCTCGACTGCCATTAGTGGAATAATGAAAACCAATTGACTAAATCGTATTATATAACGTCATAAGAAATCTAAAAGAATGAAACACAAAACATAACATCATAAAATCACTACTAAATATTTAATAGAAGGTCGTTAATTTTATAGTAATGTACAAAAAACATAAATTATGAAAATCGTAAATATTATAATACTCTTACAAACACACTTATATATATATAGGGTGTTTTTTATAGAGGTATACAACTTTAAGTTGGCATAACTTTTCAAGATGGCGACCGATTTAAAAGCTGTCAAGTGATTTATTCCATTTTAGCGAGGTTTAGCGATGAAGCGCGCTTCTGGTTGAATGGCTACGTCAACAAACAAAACTGCCGCATTTGGAGTGAAGGTAATCCTCAAGTGTATATTGAAACACCGTTACATCCAGACAAACTAACTGCTTGGTGCGCTTTATGGGCTGGTGGAATCATTGGTCCGTATCAATGGACGTAGTGCGCGATACGTTTTCCGTACAGAACCATTATTTTCGAAATAAAATTGCACTATTTGCAAGCGTTTTTTAGGCGTGAGTCTATTCGTGATGAATTGCCAAACCAAACTGAGAATAAATCACTTGACAGCTGTTAAATCGGTCGCCATCTTGAAAAGTAATGCCAACTTAAAAAACACCCTTTATTTTTACAAATGCTTTTGGTGTTAAATTAAATTTTCGTCGATATTCATATTCATTGAATATTATTACCCGCAGGAGTATAGTGGAATGCATAACAATTTATATATTTTTATTAGTTTTTTATAAATAAATAATAATTGATTGTAGTAAATAGTTAAGGACTTTTCGAATTAAATTTAATAAGCCCTTAAGTTCAATATTTTATTTGGTCTATTTAAATAAAATAAAATACAGTAAAACAAAATGGAGCAAAATAAAATTAATTAAACAACTACAATTAAAATAAAATAAAATAAAATAAAATGAAACAAAATAAAATAAAATAAATACTGGCAAGTCGTTCAAGGTACATGCTCTCAAATCATAATCATATGTACGTTCGCTCTAGTCGTTATCAAAAGAGAGGTCTCTCAACCGAGATTGTTGTCCCGCCTCAAACTTAGCGCGTAGGTTTACATTAAAGCTCCATTCCTTTTAGTCGCGGCCTAAGGTTCCACTAGGATTGGTTATCCATCTCGAAAAAGGGTTTATGTTCCCAAGGTGCGCGACGAGATCTCAGGAATAAAAATTTAATATAATCTTATAACTGTAGCCGCATATCCAGAAACAGGGCTAAACACAATACACTCCCAATATCCACTCACTGGTGAAAATATCATTCGAACTAAGTAAGCTATATAAATATTTGTTAGACTAGTTAATCTCAAACATTTTAGAGCAAAGCAAATGTGTTTATATAAACATGTGTGTATTCATATTTATATTTATCAAGCCATTTTAATTGTGTTCGAATTCAAATTTGAATTTCGATTTTCAGTAATGGCAATGCTTTATTTATTCTCCAATTCATTCATTTATTCATTCATTTGCGTGAGTAGATATTTCCCCGTTTCCTTATAAAAAATAAACACTTCAACTGGAATACGTTTTTTTTTAGAAACAAGTATAGATACAAACATATACATATGTTACATACATATGTATTTGGTGTATAATATAAGCTAAACATGTATTTATTCATGAAAGGCACACAGTAAGCAATAGCTCAAATCTGAGGAACCACTTTTACAATATAGTTTTCTTTTTTTTTCTTTTTTTTGTAGCAACAAGTGTAAATATAAATCTCTGTTGGTTAGGTGTGTGCGCGTTAGACAATTTTTAATACTTATCGATACACTCACGGCAATGCAAGAGTAAAGCAAGACGGCAATTAAAGAGTAACGACCTACATACCCATTTGTATTTACATAACCAATTTACATTACTTTTCTTCATATTTAACTATTTTTATTATGCACTACTCATATTACTTGATAATTTTGCAGTTTTAGCAATTCCCAAATTGGAGTGCATTCACCAGGCAGGGCTGACAGGGTGTGAAGTTGTCTTTAATGAATTTTGATTTGGTAAGAATTCCCGGTTTTGAATGAATAATTTTGCGTAATAGTAATGATGAAATGCTAATTTAAAATTCCGGCTAATTATAATTGCAAAAAAAAACTGTATTACAAAAACTACTCTTCTACTTTTTTCCTGTTTTACGGATCAATGTTGTTAACGCATTGTTTGACAAATTTTATAATTGTAAAGAATGTCTATTTTGCTCATTATTTTTGAATAAAAAAATATACATATATTGAAAATATTTGTGTCGAATAACATATGTATGTAAGCATTCATTAGCTTATACAATTTGATACCAAACGGAATGTTGTAATAATATTGTATTTAAAAAATTGTTTTCATGAAATTCCTTTTTTATTATAAAGTTTTAGCCTGTGTGTGACATCATGTGAAAGACATCATTCAAACGATCGCCTCGTGAATGTTTTCAAACTTCGATCCGTTTGAGGTAATTTTCGATCACTTTTGGCACATATTGGGCGGTATCTCAGCCATATCTTGATGAATATTGGTTTTCAAGTGATCAAGAGTTAAAAGTCAATTCGCATGATCTCGGTGACGAATCGACATCACCAAGACGAGAGATTACACGACCGAGAAAAGAAGAAGGATTAGGTCCAATCACACCTCCGGGCCAAAGAGCGCACCGGCCACAAACTTTTTATTAAAAATTCTGGAAGCTCCAAATGCTACAATTTTGCTTATTTACGTATCCACCGAGTGAGAAATGTGCCTCGCCGCTGAAGAAAATTTTGTTGGAAAAATCGCGGCTCACTGCTTTCGGTTCAAGCACACAATCTACATAACTACGTCGTTGTGACTGGTCAGTTGGCTTCAATTGTTATGTGAATTGGATTTTATATGGATGTATGTAGGTCTAATTCCAAGTGCAAAATACGCCGTGATGTGCCGTAAGAAAGTTCCAGCTCTTGAGAACGTCGAGAAATAGACACATTCACGTCTTCGGCTACACTTTCACTTACAGCAGCGATATTTGAGGTGGAACGAGCAAAACGATGATGCAGAGGCCTTACTTTATCTGTGACCGATTCAGTATCTTCAAATTTCTTTAAAATTTCACCAATTTATTAAGTAGTTGGACGATTATGTGCACCATAATCACCTCTTAAACCACGAAACGTGACCACGTTTGAATCACCTCTGTTTAGTAGGTTTCAACAATTTTAACGCGTTTTGCGGTTGTTAAGCAGTACATTTTCATAAATGCCTGGCTTTTATTTCTTCCTTCCTTTTTTTTCTATTTTTTGGCAATTTTTTCCATGCGCCAGAGCATCAATCCATTTTCTTCACTGCGTGCTGGACGGGGTCTACTCGGTCGAATATTCCATCCAATAATGAATACTGGATCTCAGATGTGTGAAGGTAGGCCAACTATGTTGACCATAAATTAAGCGAAACGTCGAAGTTCAATGTATTCGGCAACGATGAAAGGGCAAATGCTTGCAGAAAAAAACATACTGCACTTAACTCCAAAAATATAGTACCAACAGTGAAGCATGATGGCGGCAACGTAATGGTTTGGGGAGCGGTTGCGGCATCTGGAGTTGGAAAGCATGTTTTTATTGAGGGTAATATGGATCGGTTGAAATATAGGTCATTGTTGGAAGTTAATCTGAAGCCTTCAGTGGAGAGTTTGGAGCTTGGTGCAGGCTGGATCTTATAACAGGATAACGATCCAAAGCACAGGGCCCATATTTTTAAGGATTGGTTACTTTATGATGATCCAAGGAACTACACACACCAACTCAAAGCCCAGATTTGAATGTTATTGAACATGTCTGGGAGATTTTTGAGCGAAGAATTAGAAAAAATCAGGTTTCGATGCCACGATGGCTTCAAGCTGTTATTGATGCGAACGGTAGATCATGTTACCTGATATTAACCAAAGTTTTTGCGCTAAGATAAGTTATGTATGTACTGTATGCGACTTTTGTCAATGTTGGATTTACGTTTTTTGTTTTATCACAGCTTTAATATTTTATGTTAAAAAATGATTTTTTTCGTTTTTTATGAGCAATAAACCCTTTGGACTTTCAATTCAACGAAAACAGGGGGTGTATGTAGACTTTTGTCCTACACACTATCTATATAGGCCTTACAGTACAATAGTTTTTCAAACTTGTGGTACACATTTTGAGTGACTGTATAGAACAAAATACTCACTGTGGCTCATGTTCGAGCATTGTGGACGCTTTCATCACATCTCGTTTCACTACCGGCCCAATTCGTATGGCAGAGTACTGAAAAGATGAAAATAAATATTATATTTTATTTATTTTATTTAAATATTTACAATCAAGAATTTTAACATAAATTAGCCTCTGTTTTTTTTTTTTAATTTGCCGAAAGTTTTTTTCCGCCCTTTCTTAAATAATAATAAACTAACCGTGTGTGTTTCGTAATACCATTATTTTTTTATATTAATTTCAATCACTTCTTTTATTTCATAAGTTTGTTTATTTTTTAAGGGAATATTTGCCCAAAATCTCTTTCTACAATACCTATACATTCCTGAATGGTTAAAAATTTCTATGAAAATCTCCGTCAGGAATGCTCGAACCATTTTTTATGTTCCGTTGTACATTCAACCGAAGCGATTAGTGTCGTTTTTGATCCGTATTTGCAGTGCTTCCACCTGGTCGCAAATTAAATTTATCAAACAAGTGGCAAATAGTCAAAAATATGTTTCACTCAGAAATCCTTTTATAAAATATTTCCACATTAAACTTTATTTAAATATCTTCCACTTGATATCCATATTATATAATTTATTATCTTAACAATTTGATTTGTATTGATTAATAAATTGATCCTTCAAAACCATTTAGCATTTAAAGCCTTCAAAATTCAATTTAATTTAGTACCCACAATATTACATATTATTTAACTTAAAGATCAAATCATAAAAATTTCTCCATCATTAAGTTTAGAAATCTCTTTATTTCGATTCTCTACTGTAATGTACAATGTATTTTATCGATTCTTTTATATTAAAATTTTTAAACCGGTGGCAACACTGTTCAAAGATGTTGTGGCACTAAGCCTTTCTTTAATCTCTTCTTTACTATTTTTAAATTATAATTCTAAATTATAATTCTAAATCATTCTTGAGCATTGTTGAACACAGCTTGAGTTCAGTCATAGACACACGTAACAGAGAATATATTTGTATATACATATGTATAAGAGATCAAAATTTGCTGAAACATTTTCGAGCAGTGCGAGCATTAAAGAAACGACCGCTACCGCACTTGCTCATTGCTCATTACTTGAAAATTTTCGACCATGAGTATTTCTGGTATTTTGACAAAAACCTTGACTTTTTTCTTAGGACTTTTTTAAATAATTTTAAATTCATTTATGCAAAGTCTAAAACTCCAAGAAGTTTTGACAAACAAAATTGAAAATGTTTTGTTTTTTCCTGCCGAGCAATTGAGCAATGAGTGAACATCGATCTGCCGCGTATGTAGAGCTCAAATGTGTATATGAAAGTTAGTGGTGTCATGCCAATTTTCTACATTTGGGAATATATATAAACCATCTGCATTCTACCTAAAATACCCTGTATAAAGTTGGATGAATTCGGAGCTTGTTCTCAAATTATAAGGTAACCACAGAAATGTGAGCTTATATTTGTATATTTGTATATAAGACTACCCACCCTCCCCTTAAAAACAAAAAAAAAATTCAAACACATTCAAAACCTTTTGCTCTTTTACTCAAAATATTTTTTTGTCAATTGTCAAAAATAATTTTCCTATTCCTTTTTTTGACAGCACTTCTTTTACTGACATTTTGTTGATTTGAAAAAAAAAAAATATTTTCGTGAAACAAAATTCTTGCTGATTGCGGATGTTTTGTTATTTTACAGAATTGCAATGAATAAATTCAATGGGGATTGGGGGGGGCATTGTATCGCAACAACATCTTTTGGTGAGTTTTATTTGTATTTCTCAATTCTTGGTGGGCATGTGTGTTTGGTAAAAGCAAGTTGTTTTATATGTACAAATGTTAGCAGAACAGGAATTACAACCATATTTTCATTCAATTTCAGATTTTTCTGATCCAGACGTAAAGGAACGTCAGAGGAATAAATATATGGGAAACAAGTACTTACGGTACCACACTATGGGGAAAACGAATGATGGGGGTAGTAGGGGTCCCCCCATTCCAAAACTGAAAACCAAACCCCGAGGAAATGCCTAGTTTTCGAGATATTTAAATTTAGTTGCAAAAAATATGAATTTTTTCCTAAGTTTTTGCTTATCAAAGCAACTACCATAAATTTTGGTGATGCCACCTGTAAAAAAAAAGTTCCTAAAAAAGCAATAAAAACACAAATTTACAGTATTCTTAAGTAAAACACCTTTATAAATTAGCGGCCTTCGGCACAACAAAGCAAACTGACAGAAACTATTTTTCACAAAATAAGTAAATCTGAATAATGTTTAATGTTCTGATACTATACGAAGATGAAAACAATAGCCGTGGCGGTATTTCATGAGGAGAATATCAACGCAACCTGCAATGTGGTAGCGAGTGTGGAAAGAAGAAGAAAGAAGAAGATTGCAAGACCACTGTGATCCGTTTCAGATGAATGATGAATTGCAAGTACATAATTTTTCTTATTACTAATAATTTTTAATTTAATAGATTTACTTACAGATTCAAAAAAAAATTTAGACTGCATAAAGACGCCATCAAGTATGTGCTAGATACTTTTACCGATGAAAGTAAATCAAGTACTTTGACATCATTATCTGCACTTAATCGGGTAGTAGCTGCTTTGAGATTTTTTGCCGAAGGCAATTACTAACACGGAGTTGGTGCAGATTGTAACGTAGGAATGCCTCACTCAACAGTGTCAAAGTCACTAATTTTCTTAAAGTAATGCAGCGAAAACTTTGTCCTACATGGATAAAATGTGAACAGAGTGAAGAAGAAAAAATTCAAACGAAGCAAGAATTTTATGCGAAGGCAGGCTTCCCAGGTGTCATTATGTGCGTTGATGGTACGCACATAAAAATAATCAAACCTTCTGAAGAAGATTTTCTGTACTACAACAGAAGAGGATTTTATAGCATCAATGCTATGGTGGTACTATTTATTACACCAGAGGCAGAATTTAAATTAAATAAATTTTATCTATTTACTTAAAGGTGTGCGATAACAAAATGCGAATTAAAAGCATTGATGCTCGGTATCCTGGATGCAATCATGATTCTCACGTTTGGGGCTTGCGCACTCCACAATATTTGCATTTACTACAAAGTGAATGATTTGAGCGGAAAAGAAGAAGGCCGATTATACATCCATAGCGAACCGTATTCGAAATAACATACTCTCTTCTTTTTAGGAATTTAATAAAAATAAAAACCATTAATTATATTTTTTATTTAATTAAATTAATTTCACAGCCAGAATTATTAATCTTAAATAAAATAAAATCCATTAAATTCATTTAATTATTTTAAGAAAATAAACTAAAAATGAAATAAAAAAAGGATAAACAAATAAAAACCAATAAAAATTACAAAAATTAATTAAGTATTATGGTAATTATTATTATTAATTAATTATTAATAAATTATATTATTTAAGCGCACTTAAATCTGAAATAGAATTTTTTCCGCCAACCAAATTTCAACGTACAAAAACGTAGCTACGATCGAAATGCAGAATACACAGAGTGAATAGAGGAACGGAGAAAATTTCGATTCGAGTCGAAATGTGGAATAGGGCTGATTATGAATACTAAAATAAATTTACATAAATAACATCTGTAGTAACCACATTTGAAAGTATCATAAATATAAGTAAAGTATTTTGGCTAATATAAGCATTGGTACCATCTTGCAAAGCTCAGCCAAATATATATTTGCATATATGTATTCATATACATATCCCTGCCAGTCCAAACTGGTTAAACAACGAGATTATTTGAGCGAGTACACACTTATACACACATTTACCCACGATCCGTGCTCAAAATACAATAAAATAATCGCAATTGTGAATGAAAGAGGTAACTATCAGGCATGTGCTGGAAATCTCGCGATTTCATTTCGATTTGAAATGATGAAATTTGCTCGATTTTATTCAGTTTCGAAAATTATAAATATTTTTGTGAATATGAGCTTTTTAACAGTTTCCGACTATTTAATGTACCGAAATGATTGGAAAAATTATGCGAAACTTGCCCGACGGATTTTAAGAGGTCGCTACATTCCTTTAAATATTTAAGAGGCAGGGTAAATACATATGTATGCATACATATAAAGATTTAGGCCCAACGTTAACGTTCGATATCTAATAATGTATATTTGGTTCTACAGGATAAATAGAGAAGCATTTAAAAATATTTTTTTCAACGATATAAGGTCCCTGGTGAAGTCCATAACTGTTCGAGCTAAAATTAGCAGCCATGTTGAGATTTCTTGGAAAAGGGGGATTGCTACCATTGCGCCCTCACAACATATGCCACCTTTAAAATTTAAAATTTGTAATAGAAAAATTTTATAAATATAATATTCAAGATTGACCTGGTGAAAGTATCGACCGTTTCCATACTCATACAGCAAATATAAGCAATCAAATTGCCAATAATTTTATGTAAACAATATTTTAACTGTTTTTTTTTAAATATAATAACTAAACTAAAAAAAATAGACTACTTTTGCTTTATAACTAAACCACTTCATTTTACAAAATGTTGCGCTGTCTAGTTAATACATTAATATTTAATTCGCGTGCATTCAAACGACCGATTTCTGAATGGAGAAAATGCGGCGACTTCGATTTCTGGGATTCATTTCGATTCATCTTCGCTATTTGACGTTCGAGAACGAAAACGGAACATTGAAATTCAGCACATAGATCACGTTTGCGACAACAATTTCATGCAAAACCGAATTGCAGTACATGCTTGTATGTATGTATATACATACAGCTGTGTTCGTAATAATAGCAGTGGCTTGTGAAAATTAAAGTAATGATATTTTTACACTTCAAAAATTGTTATCATTTAAATTTCTTCTGTGCCAGAACATAGGCCCAAATATTTTCACTCTGTTTAAATTGATTTTTGATACAACTATCACACTCATTGAGTCCTGTTATTTTTTGCCCCACATAGTTGTTTTTTATTGTAAATTAAAATAGCAGTGCAAGCGAAATAGTCATTTTGTTCGAAAGAATTTTACTGAAAAGCGAAAATTTAAACTAATGTCGGTAGAATCAACAGTCCTTATTGAATGCATCGCTTTTTAAATTTGTAAACAAATGTCTATTGCAAAAATGGGCCATGCTAAACACTGTTCTAAAGAAAAACGAAATTTCATTCGGCCTTATTCTGCATTTCGACTCGAATCGATATTATCTCCGTTCGACGGATTTGATATTCTGCGTTACGATCCATTTGGATCAAACTTCGAAACTTCCGATTATATCCAATTTAAATAATAAAATCTTCACAAAAATGTAAATAAAAAATGACTTTTATAGTTCGAAAAGTCATAACGATGTCTTCCTTTGCTTTTACGTGCTTAATGATGCTTTTTGACACAACGCAAGAGTAATATGAAAAATTAAGAAGTTTTGAAACAACTTTGCCCAAATGAATTTGATCCCTCAGTAAAAAAGAAAATTATGCGGGGTCATTGACGTTCTTAGCAGACACATTCCTACGTTATAATCTATACAAATCGCAAAAAAACTACTACTCGATTAGGTGAAGATAACCATGTCAAAGTACCTGATTGAGTTTCTCGCGCAAAAATATCCAGGACATACTTGAAAACATTTTTATTAAGTCTAAAGTTTTTTTGAATCTAAATTAATAAATCTAAATTTCAAATTTTGATGAACGCCTATAACTTGAGAACCAACAGGAGTTATAAAGAAATATCAGGAGAAGATTAATGTGTAAGTTTTCATGAGATTGGCGTAGCCGTTCCAGAGATATGACCATTTCAGTGTACTTTTGTAGCCACCCATACAAAATGCATGCAACAACAACAAATACATGCAAAATTTCAAAATACGCTTACATTACGTTGTATGTGGTGTTGAGAGAGGAAATAGTGAAAAAGTTTAAATGAAAATAAATTTGAAAAATTAAAAAAAAATTAAAAATTTATAGAAAAAAATTTGGAAAAATATTTTTTCATAAATTTTTTTCGTTTCCTTTTCAAAAAAAAAAAAGAAAATTCAAAATTAAAAATTTCAGTTAGGTTTTCAGCACGCTGGGGTCCGCTGGTTTATTATACAAAAAATTACGAATTTCACGCCCGATTTCTTAAAATTCGTCATTCAAATCGATTTTATTAAAAAATTTTAAGTTATGCAAAAATATTTTGAATTTGTTTCTTTTGTTTTGTTTCAATTTTAAAACATTCACATGCAACCAGCTGATTTCGAAAAAGTATTCTCTCTTCCTCTTCGATTCGATCGTTAGTCAGAATACCTAACTACGATTATGGCGGAGGGGAGAGCAAGAACGAAATCGAAATGTAGAATAGCCCTGATTAAAAATTATCGTGAAAAATCCCGAAACAAGGGGATGAAAAGAAGCTCCAGTTGAGGAAAGTTGTGGCTTTGGTCCGTGCAAAGCCATTTCGTACCTCCAAAAAATTAATGTCCACCATAAAAAAAATGTTAATAACAGCTTAACTTTTCGACATAAACCCAAGAAAGGTGCCATTACTTCAACCTCAGCATGTGCAGTCCAGAGTTAATTTTACTGAAAAGTATCTTCAGTCGAAAAACAGCCCAAGATATTGTGGTCCGCCGAAATTAAAGTTGTTTTATTTAGATCCAGAGGACGACGGTAGTATGTAGGAGAGCCAGAAATTCTTTCGGTTGATCCCAGATTTGTTTCCAGGACAGTGAAACATGGAGGTGGCAAATTTAACGTATTGACGCTTTTCTAACTATGGTAAAGATCCGTTATATTGTATTAAAGAAAACATGGATTCTAAATTGTACGTTGAAATAATGGAGTCAACTATGCTACCATCCACCGAATGGAAAACGCCGTTGTAATGGGTCTATCAACAAGACAACGTCCTAAATTATACCAGCAAGTTGGCCAAAAATTGGTTGGCTTCAAATGGAGTTTAGGTTAAGGGCTGGTCGGCTTAGTCACCAGACCTTAATCAAATTGAGAATCCTTGAGGTCATGGAAGCTCTATGGAAAGAGAATCGTTCAAATACGAAGCAGTTATCAAGTGTTGTGAAGAAGGCGTGAAAGATCATTCCCCCAGAAGATGCGCAGTTGTGTTATCCAACTATTATTAATCACAGCTGTAATTTTTATTTACACACTATTTTATTTATTTAAAAAAGTACTATAAGTTATTTTTAAAAGAATCTCAATTTTTTGTAAAATTGAGTATGGGCAAACTAAATGAAATAGTTCTTGCTTTGACTCTGCTATTATTTCGAGCACAGTTGTATATATATAAGTTAAAAATAAAACAATAAACTAAGACTAAAAAAAGAGAAAGATAAAATATATATTATATAAACATATATAGGTACCTATATGCATATATTTAATCAAATAAGGCAATTGAAACTATTTCAAGCGAAAAAACTACACCACAGATACGATATAAGCAAATTTACATACATAGACACATACATACATATGTATTTAGATCTGTGCGTTTGCGTATATTTGTATGCATGAATGTTTAGATTTCATGAATGAATTACTAATAGCAATAACAACGGAAATAAACATACAGGCAAACCTATTTACCAATGGGGAGAAATGCCAAGGCCCATTATTGCATTTTTCAATTTACGTACTTATGTACAGAAAATACTAAATAAGTTTTTACAGTACAAGTCAAAGTTGCCCAAGTCGATTTTTCTATTTAGGGTTTACAATATTTACAATTTTCATATAACTAAACACATATATACCAGAGATGGGCACCGGTACTAGTACGCCGCATTTATACTACATTTTCATACACGAATATCGAATCACTCTTTCAAAATATTGTGGTGATTTTTTTACTCGTTTTCTCTCGCTCGTTTTCTGCAGAACCTTAAGGAAACTGTAAGATCTCCTATGTTCACATTGCCTCAGAAGTTCTAGGGAACCCTCTCTTAAAATTTTAAAATCAACAGAAGCCTTATTTTGTTAAGTTTTTGATTTTATTTCTTATTTCACAAAAACAAAATTGCTGATTCGGAGATCGGTTTGAATATTTTCTAATTAAAAATCTAGTCGGTTTCAGAACACCATTTTAAAACGATACCCGTACTCGTATGTTGTTATTGTTGTTGTTGAAGTTCAAAGTATGTCGTTGCTATTAATATCATAAGGATAGCTGAGTGATTAGAGGTTATTGCTATAACGCGTGAGGTTCAAGGTTCGAGTCTCGCTACAGGCAAACTCTCTGAATTAGAAATTAAGGACATATCTATATATGATAGCTCGTAGGACATCGGCGTGTTAAAAATACCAGTAGTTCACATGGGAAATAGATGGAAGATCGCCCAGTTAGTGCAAAATTGCAAGCTAGTTAGAATCTAATTAACAACTAGTTTTTTTTATTTGCAGGACAGCCATAAATACTCCACGCGGATAATATTTTACCACAAAAACAACCGCAAATCATACCAAAAATGTGGTAGAATTAGCATTGTAATGTCTTAGGATTGTACCATATAACCTACCTCCGCATAACATCCCATCACTCCATGGAATTTATTATATAATAATAATTATATTCGAACATATTTTTTAATTTCTAACACAATCTTCTTTGGTGAAAGGTTAGTAAAACACTTACACTCAATATAAGCATAAATTTATATCAGTAGTATAATTGATAACTAATAAATATAGGGTTTTCCAATAAGAGTGATATGGTTTCTTTTCAAAAAAAAAACCCCCCACTAATTGTTAAGGAAATTCAAATGTTTTTTTTATTTAATGTCAAGTACAATCGATACAATTAAGTTCTGAATATAAGATCATCCAAATGGCCTTCACGACTTCTTTTGCAGGAACGAATTCGATGAACTCAATTACACAAGAAATAGTCTAATGGTGTTAAATCACAAATTCTTGGAGGTCATTCAGTGTCACAATTTCTTGAAATAATCGAATCTCCAAACCTTTCTTTCAATAATTCAGTTGTTGCACGTGCTGTGTGACACGTAGCCCCGTCTTGTTGAAACCAGATGTTGTTAAGATCAACTTCTTCCAATTGTGATCATAAAAAGTTGGTTATCATCGATCTATACCGCTCTCCATTGACAGTAACGGTGCTATCAGCTTCATTCCGAAAGGAGTACGGACCGATGATTCCACCAGACCAAAAAAAATTATCAATGGTTGTTCATGGATAATTTGTGGATTTTCTTCGCACCAGAATCGGCAGTTTTGTTTATTTACCGCACCACTCAGATGAAAGTGAGCCTCATCGGAGATGATGATTTTCTTAAAAAAATCTAAAATGCAGAACGATTTAATATTAAGTAATTTGTAAACGTTGTTCTTGCGTATATCTTCTCATGATGAAATTGTAAACATTACTGAATACAATGAAAAAAAAAAAACAGATCATGACATATTGAAAATGGCCAAAACGATACTTAGAAATCAAATCATCAATATTGGGAAACCCTTTATATGTAGTTTTCTCTGTTTATTGTTTAAAAATTTATTTTGTTTAATTGACTTGTTTTTTAAATTTATAATTTGTATAGTTATGAATTAAGAGATTTGTGGAACACCGCCTTAATAATTTAACACTTTTGACACTTGAAGGTGGTCGATTTTACAGATTTTACAGATATCTATACTTACCAGCAGAGGTCACCAACGAAATGAGGCTGACTCAATTTCAGTAGAAGACTATAGAACTTGTTGCGCAATTGCAACTTCGTGTAGTAATTGCGATCATGAGTAATGATGAAACTGCTCTACAGTGGAATAATCCAAAAGGAACTCTAATGGATCATATGATCCATAGATATTGGCAGGGTATGAGCCGGCGACCATCTCTGATGCATACATATGTATATAGAGTACAACAAATGACGATGAAATTAGAGTTTAGGCGTATTGCTCTACAACTCCGAATCCGGCGTATCCATAGTGAGTAAGACGAATCGTGAATGCCGTTCGCAAAAAAATGAAGGATATAATTTGAAGATTCCCCCTCAGTAAAAAAAAAAAAAAAAACAAAGCAAAGGTTAATAGTTTTTCCATGTATAATTACCGCGCTAATACACGTAATGTATGATATATATAATAAGATCTTATCGATTTAGCACTCTGTAATCATTTATACATAAAACTCAGTATTGTCATAACACGAATAAAGCGGTTTTCATTTGTAACCGCTATTTAATATACATATTTACATAAAACATGTACATATGTATGTATATTGTTACGGCTTCCCCAACGTTCTAGTGTGTGCAATTACACACTTGAAAAGAAGATATAAGAACTAAAATAAAAATTACAATAACAACATACACTTATATTTAGTAAAAGCGGGAAGTAGATGTTACTAAGCGGAAGTGAAAAAGCTGAATGTGTATATTTGTAGTGTGTTGTGAGCAAGCTGACCATGTATGTACTTATACGTACCAGAGAGCTGCATTAAGTATGTTCAAGACGGTTTTATCATGCTCGCAAAAATTTGGTTCATCTCAAACACGACACTCGGAAACTTTGTATTAAAACGAGTGGCGTACAAGAATTGAAAAAATTGTACACAATCAACATTCTACATTCGAGATTGAGTAGCTATTATACTCATATTTTACTTCACGCCATGTTGAACCTGATTTGATTGTGATCGAAATGAGAAATGAGGCTCGGGTACACACTCGAGTACCCAATCGAGTATAACCGTACTTAGGCCTACATTAAAATATTTCCTCCCATTCCTTCGTTTGTCGACTACGCCCCGTCAGATGCCTCTGATGTCATTCAACATGCACCCCTACCCGCTTAGACACAAATTTTTTTTGTTTTACTTGAAATGTGTGAACTTTATTTTTTTATAAATATAAATTTCTTATAAATATAAACTTATTTATTTCCATCCAAACCACTATAATACTCCGTATAATAATAACTTTTTAAAATTAATTTCCCTTTAGTTAATTACTAATAATAACGACTTTTAAAGATTTTTTCAAACAACATTTAATCATAATTTGGAAATGAAAAAATTTTTACATTTCATTTCTATTTTTTTGGTTTGGAGAAGTCGCCATTGCATCCCACTAATACTTGTATATAAATATATCGACCGTTTGCTTTTTGAACTATGGTTTATTTAAGCTTTGGCATTTTCAATGACTTTCTCAATTGTCAATTGTCAAATTGATAATTTATGATAACTTGCCACCTCGTAACTGCAATTTGACTCCGTTAGACTATTTTTTGTCCAGAGAAGATTCATGACGTGAAAGACGAAATTGAAATCGCAATTGCATCCAGAGAAGGCTATACAATCGAAAATGTGTTGAAAAATTGGGTCTCGACAGACAGAACAGAATGGGCTAATGCCAAGCTAGCCGCAGCAACCATATGAATGAAGTGGCGTTCCATCGTTAATCAGAATATTGAAGAATTTCAAAAAAGGCAAAAACATTTATGCGTATTTTTTATAAAAAAAATTTTAAAGGCAAATTTTTGGTGGCCCTGCCACTATATATAAATATATATGTGTTTAGCGACATGAAGGAAATTTGATGACGCAAAATAATTTCAAATCTAGCAAAGAGAGACACAATAAAAAGCAAAAAAAAATTAAGTAAGAAATGAAGAAAATATGCAATTCTGCAATTTTACAGAAATATATACTCGTATAAGACAAAGCTGAAAAAAAATTTACGGAAATGAGTTTCAAATGAACGTGAATGAAATATACGTATATGCATGTACATATGTATATATGTATATACATACGTATTTACGTACTTACGTACGTACTCAATACAACGAAAACTGTGAGAGTTTGAAGAAACTCATTTTTTTTTACATTTTTACTTATAATTGACTTCTTGGAGGAAACTAACACCACATTAATCGGAAGTAAATGGGAAACCATGAATGAATGACAATAAGAAGCAATTGCAAGCATTTTTTAATTGCAAAACTTTTAATGAATAAGGTATGGTATGAAATATATGTATATTCTCCTCCAATTTATGGTTTTGCGTCTTGAGGTTTTTTCCAACAAATGGAGAGACCTACAGTTTATCCTAAGCGGCCTGAATTTTTGTGAGGATCTTTTTTTGCACTACAGAGATGCAGTTGGAGGTGTTAACATTCCCTGCTGAGGGGCAACTGCAACTGGAAATATTAACTTCATTTTCTTATTTAAATTAATTTTTTATAATTTTGTTTGTTGGCCGAATAAGGACTCGAACCTTGGCCGTCTGCATGGTACTACGCAATATCCGGCTTTTACGCCCGCAACATAGGAAATAAAAATAATGTCTATTTGAAAATTTCAAAAACTTATATTATATTTCATGAAAAATGGAATCTTCGCATAAGATCAATCATAAGATTTTTTTTTTTTGCAAAGTTATTTTACAACATATGTATGTTTGTATTGGGGTTATATAGGTTAAACCAGAAACCGAACTGAGGACGCCATGTTGAAATACTGTTGTATGTTATGTGTATGAAACTTTTTTTTTACAAAATATCATAAATAAATATATGTATAGTATGTTTGTCATATCTTTACAATTATGCAATCAATTGCCTTCGCACTACCAATTATCGTAATACGAAAGAAAGATGGCGTGATAATAATGGAATTTCATTTATTTGCAAATTGATTTAGAATTAAAACAATTTCTGTTTATTACTGCTTCAATTTGCTTATGCATATCAAATAAATATTATGGTTATTGTTTATTCGTTCATACATATAAACAATTGAATGCTCAGCATGTGACACGAGCCAATAAATAATATATAATATATATAAGTATATATTTATATAAACCCAATGAATAAGAACATTAAAAATAGAATACAATTAGTGGCGAAGCTTAAATTTTTTAATATAAAAAAAGTTGTATAAAAATTTTCTAAACTAAAAAATCAAATAGTTCAAACTAAATTATTTCAGCAAGAAATTATTGATTTTATTAAATTAATTACTCAATTTATAGCTAATTAAATTTATTTTAATCATCAATAAATACCAATCAACTAGTCTCTCTGAATGTCGGAGGCATATTTTTAACTAAGCCAAGAGGGAACGAATATGGTGAGAGTCCTGAGAAGGCAATTATTTGATGTACCCTAATAAAAAGAAACCTTGTCAAGTTTAGCAAACTAAAAGGTCATATTAAAAACAGAAATCTTAGTAACGAGAGAGAATTCTCACTGTTGATCTGTTAGTCAACAATTCACTATGCTTTGTAAAGTCCACTCCAGGCGATTTTAGAATTAGGAGTACAAAATTCTGCTTTTATTTTATTTGAAACTTCAAATATTTGTTGTGCGCATTTGCGCAAAATACCAAAAATTTTTTAAAATAAAAATAGCTTTTTTTATACACAAATTAATTTAAAATATATTTATTTAAAAAATTTAAGACGTAAAAGGAAATTGTAAAAAAAAAATGCATAATTAAATTTGAAAATTGCCCAAACAGTCACCGCATCACGCCATGCTTGTGGACAGGAAGTATATACTGTTGAATGAGACACAAATTCAAACGTAGTTAAATACACATTAAAGCTACTCAGAAACAATGTAAGGGAACAAATGCGAGGTAGTAAAGAGGAGTTGCTTCCGTTCTATGTAGTTGTTATTTATTCAAATTGCTTTTTTCACATTATCTATATATATATATATATATATATTTCTTCTGTTTTTTCTTTATTTATAATAATTTTGAAATTTTTGTAAAATTATTTTTATACTTCATTATTTTTTATATTCCTTAAGTTTTTATATCATTATTTTTCTTTATTTTCATTTCATTTTTTTTATATTTTCTCTCTTTCGCTCTATTTACATATACCACTACCAAATGCCTTAACTCCAAGAAAATATATTTGTATATTATTTACAATTTTCATTCACATTTTTCGCTTATTTGCGTAACGTTGCTTTTCCATCGACCCCCTTTCTCGTACAAAAAACTATCGTGCAAAGTCAGCGAATAGTTACGTGACAAATACACGACAGAAGAAAAAGGCAAAAGCAACGTAATAAAACACATATTCATATACATTCATACACACTTATATATGTATATACATATATAATTTTCATTCATAAATTCCGCCAGTAGCTACGCTGCCTCGTTACACTTCGATGGCATTTTGTGAATGGACGAATAAAAATGTATATCTAAATATCTTGATGTGCGCACAGTCTCTCTCTATCTACATACATATGTACATATATGTATATATAACTACTTGGTATGAATAATGGTCGCTTATAGGAAACAATGGGTATTTTAAGTAGAAACTGCTGCCACTAACAGCAACTCTTACTTAAGCTACTTTTGCTTTTTTGTTATATATTATTTTCATTTTCTCTGCTCTTTTTGGTTGTTTTTTCTTACAGTTTTGCAACTTGAGCAGCCAGTCGTTCCGCTCATCAGGTCGCGAAAATCGCAACGGGAGCCATGATTTACGCAGTTAAATGAATGTAAAAGCACATGGCTGTATTCATTCATAAATTGTTGTATGCACAAACAGTCGCTTAAGCGACTTTGAAGAATATACACATAGCATATGTTATTTAACATATAAAAAGTCGAGAATAAAAATTTCATTTTTCAAGAACTCAATTTGAGATAATTGACCAAAGATAAGATTATTTCTTTGAATTATTTCCATATAAGAAAATTGGGAAATTATATGCGCGTTATTAAACTATTTTCAAATATTTTGGAAAGAAAAATTAAAAAAATTATAGATAAACTAAAGAATTTATGCTTCACAACTGGTTTCGATAACCGCTTGGACGCTTTTTGTAGAAAGATAAAATTATATCAGACAATGGTATAATTAAAACTTTCCATTACATTGTAATATGTTGAAAACTCTTGCTTGAAATAATTATGGAGATTAAGCAAACATTTCGTGTGTAAACGAAAACCAATTAGAAGAAGGAGAAACTTCATTTAAGCTGCGAGGTTTTTTAAGAGAATTTAAAAAATAAGGTTATCAACAACTTTATAGTTTTATCCTTAAAATAAAATAGGATAAAATAAAAACAAGAAAGAAGGGATGTCTTCTGCCACGCTGAAGTCTTTATAACTCTCATGAACATAACAAATATATTGCTAACTTCGATTTCGAAGATTTTCAGTGTGAATAGATGTTTTTTTTTGACTGAGTTTTGACCATAGCCTCACATCTGAACAAATCGGGGTATGGGAGCTATATGTTATAATCGTCCGATTTCGATTATTTTCGGTGCAACTGCCTACTAAGTTTCGTTGAAATATCTCAAAAACTGACGGTCTGCGTTCAAACTGACGGACAGAAGGACATGGCCAAATTAAATCAGCTGGTCATTCTGATACGATCGGTATAGTATTTGGTGGGTATGTCTCTTCCCTTTTAGGTACTTAGATATTTCGGAACAAAGTCTATATACCATTTCATGTATATGCCGTCAGACGTAGGAGTCAATTAATTTCAAATTGCATGTTAAAATTAAGAATTTGAGAATTTCGTTCGAGGTGCAGTCATACTTTACATACAAAATATTCATGAAAATTTGATTTCAATTTTATAAATTAGCCTGATTGGTCATTTTGCGAAATTAAATTTCTCTGACAATACTCAAATACTTTGACAGCATTTCCAGGAGAAAAACAACAGCACGAAAAATTGCAAAATTATTTTCAGAAATTAAATTGCAGATAAATTTAATTGTCATTAAATTGCAGAAGTTAATTTCAAAGCAAAATTTAAATTTTTTGACAGCGAAATGCGTGAACAAAATCAAAATTGCTACGACTGACGGCGTCTTTAAATACACTAAACTAAAATAAAAAGAAATGAAATAAATAAAGTAAAAACCAAAACAAAAGAAAATTCAATTAAATTATATTGACCAAAATAAAATTTTATTTATATATATATATATATATATATATTTGGCGCTTTGTAACCGCTGAAGCGATTTTCGGCCGAGCTCCTCCTCCAATTTGTGGTTTTGCGTCTTGATGTTCTTACAAACAAATGGAGGGACCTACAGTTTATTCTAAGCCGCCCCCGAACGGCTGATGGATTTTTATGAGGAGCTTTATTTCATGCCAGAAATACACTCGAAGGGCTTGACATTCCCTGCCGAGGGGCGACCGCAATTAGAAAAAAAAAATTTCTATCATTTTGGATGTTGCTCGAACCTGGGCTCGAACCCAGGCCTCCCGAATGTCAGTGCGCAATGCTAACCACTCGGCTATCGCGGCCGCCCAAAATTTTATTTAGTCAAATAATATAAAGCGAAAAAATAAAAAGGCTAAGCTAAAAAAAAGATAACATAAAATAAACACAAAACAAAATAAAATAATACAATTTAAAATTAAATTACATAAAATACAATAAGATCAGTAAAGGAAAATTATATTAACTTAAATTGAAAAATTGTATATAAAAATAAAATAGCATACATAAATATACTCATACAATACCGTCGTACATATCGCGTTCTAAATATGCGGCAACTAGATTCATTACATATGGATGTAGTTAAAAATTGTATATTTTTGTGGCTTTGTTACATTAGACATGTTCTCGTTCTTGACTTCCACAAGTAATGCTGGAAGAAAGCTATATTCACTTGAAGCGCGAAAAATTATAAATGAGCGATTAGCACACAAAAAATTGTTCAAGAAAATATAATTATTTATATATGGCCCCTTTAAAGAAAATATACTTATGTTTGTTGTTGTTGCCTAGCGAATTTATTTAAAAAGAAGAATATTGGTAACATGTACGTATGTAAAGGGTGTTTTTTTATAGAGGTATAGAACTTTAAGTTGCAATAAAACAACGATGGATTATTCGATTGACATGAATTTTATTTATCCGAAAGATAATCTTGTGGCATTACATTTTAAATATGATTTCTGGCATATGACCGCCACGGCTGGCGCGGATGTAGTCCAATCTGCACGTCCAATTTTCGATGACTTTTTCCAACAGTTAGGGCCGTATATCGGCAATAACACGGCGAATGTTGTCTTCCAAATGGGCAAGCGTTTGTGGCTTATCCGCATAGACCAATGACTTTACATAGCCCCACAGAAAGTAGTCTAGCGGTGTTAAATCACAAGATCTTGGAGGCCAATTCACAGGTCCAAAACGTGAAATTAGGCGGTCACCAAACGTGTCTTTCAATAAATCTATTGTGGCACGAGCTGTGTGACATGTTGCGCCGTCTTGTTGAAACCATATCTCCTGGACATCATGGTTATTCAATTCAGGAATGAAAAAGTTAGTAATCATGTCCATTGACTGTAACGTTCTGGCCACCATCGTTTTTGAAAAAGTACGGACCAATGATTCCACAAGCCCATAAAGCGCACCAAAGAGTTACTTTTTCTGGACGTAACGGTGTTTCAACATACACTTGAGGATTACCTTCACTCCAAATGCGGCACTTTTGTTTGTTGCCGTAGCCATTCAACCAGAAGTGCGCTTCATCGCTAAACACGATTAAATGGACGTAGTGCGCGATACGTTTTCCGCACAGAACCATTATTTTCGAAATAAAATTGCACTATTTGCAAGCGTGTTTCAGGCGTGAGTCTATTCATGATGAATTGCCAAACCAAACTGAGAATAAATTACTTGACAGCTGTTAAATCGGTCGCCATCTTGAAAAGTAATGCCAACTTAAAGTTCTATACCTCTATAAAAAAACATCCTTTATATGAGAGCATTTCTTAAATATAAATTTTTTGCGCCCAAGAAAAATTCAGAAGTTTAGTTTTTTGTTTAAATAAAAAGATCCCACAAAATTTGTATAATTTTTTTTTAATATTACTTTTTGTGTTCGGATTTGTGAAAATGTTTAGAACAATTTCTGTCTTATCGTATAACACCTCAAGTTTTGTTGAAGCATATTGAGAACCTTCTCGCTATGAGTGACGAGAGCATGGACACCTCTCTAAAAAATGTTTTTATGATTTCTTCTCAAATATCGTGATTATTAACTTAAGCAGTAAACGTCATCAGTTATATTTAGTAATGTTTACCGCTGGATCTAAATAGGCCATTTTGTAATGGTTTGACTAAACCCTTGGCAGCCATGTGTATCAAATTTGAAAAAGATATAAACATTTTTACCATAAAGCGTAATACGCCTACACACAGGACTGTTTACAAGTATATATTTATACTTTAAATTGGTATAATTAATAAAATAAAAAAGCATTTCGAAAACAAAGCGTTTATTTTATTGCTTTATGATACACATGATTTGTCTGGTTCAACCTGATAAATGCAAATTGCTCGTTTCAACTTTAACGTGCATATCCACAGCACATTGGTGGAAGAGACGCCGACATTTTATGATATAATTGTCCTCATTTTTCCGAACCATAAGTCTATATGAATAAGAACTTATTAAGCTAGCTTTTTTGTTAGTTTCGAATCCCCATTGAAAAAGTTATGCCCATCATTACCTTGCCACAATAAGAGAGGATATTATAAGCACCATTACAATTCTACGTTGTTGATTTCGATTCCAATTTGACTTGCTCTAGTATATCTTTGACTTGCAGCATTGCGAGTTCCATTACGACTTAAATTTTTACGCCTAATTACTGGTATTTTTAAAACCAAAAATTCAACCATTGTATTCTTCTTTATAACGAATTATACCTCATATTAGTAACGTATATGTCAGCCTATCCAAACTTACCAAAACTCCTCATTATTTTGAACTTTTAATATAAGCCACGATGGCTCTTAAATAACCGTGATGTTCACTAAGAAATTCAGTTGTTTTTTTTTTCAAAATAATCTCGTTGAGACTTTTACACATTTTGGAAATAAAAGATATTCATGCTTTATTTGCTTCTTTTTTTTTAAATGCTCACTATTTTAATTTTTCAAAAGTATTTTTTTGTTTTAAATGTTCCAAATTCTAAATTTTGTTTCCTTTGTGTTTCTTTAATTGGTAGAAAAGTTGTTGTTACTACTCGATCTGTTAATCTGTGATCCCCTTACGGGAAAGAAAGTAAAATTCAGCAAAAAAAATATTTTTAAAGGTTGGTATCTGGTCCACTTTCTGGAAAGAAATAAAGTCAAGTAAATCGGACCATACATTTTTTGGGATGAATCGTTTCCAGGTCTATTTCAATGAAGAAAAAGTGGTCATAATGCTGTGACCAAGGGAAATAGAGATTCATTTAACTAAATACACTCATGTATAAATATATATGTATATATATGTACAAAGTGCAAAATTTAAATAACTAAAAACTTTATTGATTTAAAAAAAAATTTATGCGTTACTAAGGAGGTTAACATATATCAGTTTCTTCATATAACATACCAGATTTTCATAGAAAATTATTAAAATTAAAGAAATGAAAATATTATCAAAATCTGTTAGCAAATCACTGGTACTTTCAAAATCGGATCAGAATGCATATTCATACTAAAAAAAATATTTGTGTATGTATATATAGGCTGTTTTTTTATAGAGGTATAGAACGCCTGAACAACGCTTGCAAATAGTGCAATTTTATTTCGAAAATAATGGTTCTGTGAGTCCAATGATACGGACCAATGATTTTACCAGCCCATAAAGCGAACCAAACAATAAATTTTTCTGGATGTAACGGTGTTTCAACATACACTTAAGGATTGTGTTTGTTGACGTAGCTATTCAACCAGAAGTGCGCTTCATCGCTAAACATCGCTAAAATGGACGTAGTGCGCGATACGTTTTCCGCACAGAACCATTATTTTCGAAATAAATTGCACTATTTGCAAACGCTGTTCAGGCGTGAGTCTATTCATGATGAATTGCCAAACCAAACTGAGAATAAATCACTTGACAGCTGTTAAATCGGTCGCCATCTGGAAAAGTAATGCCAACTTAAAGTTCTATACCTCTATAAAAAAAACACCCTTTATATATAAATATACATATATATATATATATATATATAATATGCTTATCATTTTCATATAAGTAACTACATACTTTTTGAACTCAAAACCTCACTCGAACATGCATAATTATGTGGCCAATGGGTGAGTGGGCTCACAATGTGGACAAATACCTGAAAGCGTTACAACAAAAACTTTATAAAAAAAAATTAAATAAAAAACATGTGTAAGTAAATATGTAGTTATAAGTTCGTTACTATGCCATTTTTACGGTGACAGCGACGACAGCGGCGACGACAACGACGAGTACTGCGCGCACCCACCACAACAACACCCACTACATTCAAAACTTTCAAACGCTGTGGGCACGCTTTGTTAGCAATATTTTATTTGCAGTTTTCATTCACAAAAGTCAACGTGTGAAACGAAAAATAAGCCACAACCATGCATGCATACATACGTATGTACATATATGTTGTATGTATTTATGTAAAAATGCTTATAAAAGTGTTTTGTCTCGCCATAGTAAGTAATGACAAAAATAGAATAAAATAAAATTAATTTAAAAAAATGTACTAAATATGGTATTACTATACATATTAACTACAAATGTGTATACAAGTATGTGTGTATCTGTATTAACACTTGTGGAAAGTGTGGCTTAACAACAAACAATGCCAGTTACTTAGTTTCTTTTTGCACAACTTTTTCTCTTTTAATTAATGCACATACATACGTAAAGCATATTTTCTACATTGTGTTGTCTTCTTCTTTTTTTTTGTTTTTTGTTAGCCCCTGGCAATTTCATTCACCAACTCTTGGGCTTACATCAACACTGCTTCTATTTGTTATTATATTTAGTAAATGCTACCCGTAGTATGAAAGTATTACCTATGTATGTTAATAAACGCGTGTTTATGTATGTATGATTGCATTAGTTTGTCAACTAAATACGACTTTCCTAGCAGTCATTTTCATATATTCCATTAGAAAAATGCCTGTAGTAAAGAGTTTGAATCTTGTTTTTGCCACGGGATATATTGATAGGTGGCGCTGCAGTCAAGAATTATGAAAATGTGGTGGGGTGCTAAAAGAAAACGCTAATAAAGGGAAAAAAAATTTTTGTACTTTTTAATGGGAACTAATACCAAAATGTTTTACTTTACTCCCACAAAAGGTTGGAAATAAAATAAAAAAATTTTGTTTTGCATTGCTCATTGTTAATACGAGTATATTCAACAAAAACAGTTTATCGGTGGAAAGAAAAAACAATTTATTGATGAAATAAAATTCAACAAAAAAATTTTGTTATTGTTTACAAATGTAGAGTAAGTTTGGATATTAAGGGATTCATTTCAATATAAGTTTTTCATAATACATTCAATTATCTTAGCAATTTCTTCTACAAAAACTATATGTTTATAGTTTTCCTCTGGTAGAATAGAAAGTGAAGTCTTCAATAGTTGGTGAATAAATAAATAAATAAATAAATAAATAAATAAATAAATAAATAAATAAAGTGGATACTGCAAGGGAGTACCAAAGAAAAATTTGTAGAAGTAAAATTAACGTCCCATTCGTTTCTAGTGCATATTTGACAGTCTAAGTTTCTCCTTCCAGTATGTGCTTAGTAGTGTCTAATCGTATTATTGTTCTAAAACTAATGTTATTGAATATATGCAAAATTATGTGCAAAAAAATTTGAATTATTAGCTCAGAAAACCATTGCCCGTTCAGATTACCCACTTTATGACTTAGAAGGAAAAAATATTTAAAACGTTTACATAAAAACTTAAAATAGCTTTAGACCATGCAATATGCCGGGTCGCAACGGAACAAGCAAGGGGAAAGTTGGATATTTTGTACAAGTAGCTAAAAGCTTCCTGTCAAAAATACAAAAGCTGGAATTTCATTTTCTTTAGCTCACCGAAATTCGGCGATAGAAGATTGGAAACGGTCTATAATTAATAGAATAAATTCAAATGGAGATCGTTATTTTTCTTATTTTGGCGTAGAATATTTGCTGATGTTTACATGCCGGTTTGTATAAATGCAGTGATATAAGTAAAATGAGGATTAACTAATAATTGGCGCATTGTAAGCACTGAAGCGACTTTCGGCCGAACTCCTCCTTCAATTTGTAGTGTGCGTGTCTTGATATTTTTCCAACAAACACTTTTTATTCTAAGCGCAATTAGAAAAATGTATTTTCTATAATTTTTGATGTTGGTCGTACTAGAGCTCGACCCAGGGCCTTCCGAATAGTAACACGCAATGATAATTACTCTGCTATATCGTAACTACCTTAGAAAAAACGGCGTCAGCCAGCCACTAGATTTTTTTTTACTGAGTTTTGACAAATCGATGTACATATAGTCTTCCGATTTCTATGATTTTCAGAGTCAATATGAAATTCATTATGTATATGTAGTATACCAAATATCATGTTCTTAGGTAGAGCCTTTGTAAATTATTTTTCAGAATTTACAATAAAAAATATAAATATATATCTTTACTATTCAATAAAGTACGTTTTTCGATTAAGAGCTTCGTAGTTTTCTTCAGATTAAGTTTTGTTAAATTAATTAATTTTATTTGGCGCATAGATGTTAATTTATTTAATTAAGGAGTTGTGAATATATTGCTTAGGGTCCCAGATGGATATGCTCGTAATATGGCCACGTGTTTTGACGACGCTCCGTAAAGACGTGAAACAAAAGCCGAAGACATTTTGAAGGTGATGGTAATATATGGTCACAGAAAATCGTGCAAGCAGAGAAAGACACGTAAAGATTGTGTAACATCGTTGAAACAAAAAGGCCAACAATTCTCGATCACAGTGGAAACTCTGAGAATGGAACTGATAAAGCTTTCCTCAGACAACCTCAATTCAATACCGTGTGGGTGGGAACATTTCTAGCAATTGCCACACACTATTGAACAAACACTGGGTTAAGATAACGTCGTACGTGGTCTCCCCGAGCTGATGTGGACCGAAGTCGATGGAAGGTGCTTCTTATATACATACCTTATATAAATGGGACTTGAATACGTTTAAGCGATTTTCGGCGGAGCTCATCCTCGAATTTTGTAGTTTTAGTGTGCTTCCGAACAGCTTTTTAATCACATTAACCTAAAAAAATTTTCTATAATTTTGGATGGCGAGAATTCGAACAAAATACCCTCTACATAGTAGTACGCATAGCTAAACTTTCGGCTTCTAAGTTACAGCTATCGCCCTATGGTTGGCCATTCCCACTATAATGATAAATATCCAGCCTAACGAATTTTGCAAGGGCTGTAACTGCATCCTCGTTGCAGATTTGAGATTGGATCTAAGCGTTTCATAATTGTCCAAGTGTGATTCCGCAGCTACCATAAAAGTATGCTAATAATTGAAAAATGCCTTTTTCCGTCGGACAAACTCGTATGTAAGAATTTAGAAGAATAACAGTTAAAGTTAATTAAAAATTAAATAAAATTTTATAATTTTTTTCTCAAACTTCATTTATTCATTACCCAAAATATTTACAAATAATTTATAATCCCTTTTTGCATTCAATAAATAAGCAATATTTTTTATAAATTCGCTACGTATAAACATACATGTGCCTACATATGTATAGCGGAAACTCCCATTTTCGTTAACAAAAAAATGTATGGTTGAGAAATGCAAATTAGAAAATTTAATTAATTAATATATAAATTCATTAATTCGACTCATCCTCAGATGATAAATATTGGCCACTGTAATCGTAGACATCGTCCAAAGATAAAAGTATCTGAATCGCCTTAATAATGCAATCTTCACTACTATTCGGTTGAATGGGAGCTGGATTGAGTGCTCGCTTTTGCATTAACCATTCCAAACGTTTGCGTAACTCCATTATAACCTTTGCTGTGCCTGGATCACATTTAAAATAATAAGTGCTTCCCACAGATATGTAGAACACTTTATGCTCTGTATAACCAGTTGCCACACCATCGCCAAATATGATTAAGGCCATGGGAAAGACCATAGTAGCATCCAAAAGGAAAACGCTTGTTGATTTCTGCTTTTGAAAGTAGACAAAATAGTGTGAGTCAAAGGAGGCCTCATTGCTATTCACCGAAGATGGATGAAAATTTACGCGTTTTTCTTCCGGTGTGCAGAGGTGTTGTATGGCGTTCACATGATTCTTTGTGCGACGCACTTTACTCAAAAATGCCATGTTCGGGTAGAGTCCAGCAGCAATTACTGCGCGCACTAAAGGAATATTATTCGAATTCTCATTTGACGATTTGGCCCTGGGTTGGACGGATTCTGAAAAACTGGCAATGCGTAGTAAACTGGCAAACTGCCGCTTCATATCCTCTAGCTGTTGTAGTGTGCCAAGATTTAAGAAGTTCTTATAACAGAAATCACGCTCCGAACCATCTTCCAGCGATTCACGATAATTCAGAACCACATTGTCGATCATCAGATGATCGCTGCGCTTGTTCGCAGAGAGTTCACGTTTAATACGATCAACATCTTTCTCTTTGCCGAGTGGCGTATAAAATGGCGATTTAAATGAGAGACCTGCCGCCACCGAAGTGATGGGGTCCATGCAACGAAAAAGTGCTGCCATCACGAGCATTTTACCAATTTGCGGATCGACGGGTAAACGTGCCAAATGCATACCCAGCGGTGTTAATGTACCCTCCGCATCCAAAGCATTAATGCGTTTCAGTAAATTTACGCCATTCACAATGGCTAGATTATCGGGTGGTGTTATGAGCGTGTTCAAGAATTCATTTACATCTTTTATATGCAAAATTTTCAAACTCAAAATGGTGGATTCTAATTTCGTGCGTTTTATTTCCGGCACAATCTGCTCCAACATAGTATTCTCACGTGCGCGACTAAAGAGATTATAACAAATGCCAGGTTGAACGCGTCCTGCACGACCTTTACGTTGCTGTGAATTCGCCTTTGTCACCCATGTCTCTTCGAGTGTCTGCAAATTTGCCGACACATTGTAATTATTCGTTTTCATACGCCCGCAATTGATGACGTAGACGACATCGTCAATAGTGACCGAAGTCTCAGCCACTGTGGTGGAGAGTATAACTTTGCGTATGCCGGGCGGTGAGGATTGAAAAACACTTTTTTGGAACATAGTCGGCATCATGGAGTGCAACGGATAAACTTGTATCTTGCGCGAATAACGTTGGCCGATCGGCAGTGTGGGATTTTGTAGTATGGTATTGAGTTTAGAAATTTTATCATACCCCGGCAGGAAAACCAATATAGCGCCTGGTGGTTTTGTATCACAAATGTAGAAAATTAAATGCTCTAGAAATTGTAAATTCTCACAACCCTCTGAATCTGTGCAACGCAATGACTGCAGCACTTGTGAATCGTATTTATCTTTGATTTGTCGCAAATATGGCTCTATCATAGTGGTGTATTGAAAATCTTCCTCATTCTGGCGGCTAAATTGCTTTCCATAATGCCGTGGCATATTCTTGGCGCACTCGTTCGGATTATTACGAAAACGTGTGAATCCGGTCTCTTGTATAATATCTTCCAAATAATTCACCTTAACGGGAAACATGGAGCCTTCAATGTGTATGGTGCAGCAATTATTGAAGTAAGCGCTGAATTCTTGCTCCGAAACTGTGGCACTCATAATTATAACCTTCAGATTCGGACGATATGGTAAGATGATTTTGAAAAGCGCCAACAATAAGTCTGTCTCGACGCTCCGCTCGTGTATTTCGTCAATAATTATAACACTAACGGCATTCATAAGCGGATCACTTTGCATTTTCTGCAAAAGCACGCCGGTGGTGCAATATAAGATGGAGCCACTCTCTCGTGGCATCGCGCACTCCAAACGTATTTGGTACCCCACCGAAATGCCCAAACGCTCGAGCCTTTCGTATGAAACACGCTCGGCAACGGTTACCGCGGAGATACGACGCGGTTGCGTGCACACCACATGGCATTGGGAGCCGCGATTATTATAGATATAATCGTCCAATATGAGTTGTGGCACTTGTGTGGTCTTACCACAGCCCGTACTACCAACTACAAGCAACACTTGATTATCTTTAATTGCTGCCAAAATGCGTTCACTCTGCTTCATTGTTGGCAATTTCAGACGCTGCTCATAACGTTGTTGAAACTCTGGATCACGTTCTTTCGATAGTATCTCTGATTTGTAACGTTGATTCTGGAATTCATTATCCTGCAGCTCGACATACATTGCCTTTGTACTTGCAATGAAATCCTTAAAATCGCTGCATAACAAATGGCGAAATTGTGCCTCAAAATCTTGTAATACTTTCTCATCTTCACAGCTCTGTTCGAAACGTCGTAAGCTCTCTTCAACCTTCGCCAGCACAGTTTGTGGTACACTTACGCAAGGACCCAACCTCAGGGAGGGCGTTTCACGACGCTCACGTTTTCTTTTTGATAGATTACGATAGAACAAACCGATATCGCGTCCGCGTAAACCAGGCGGATGGCGTATGCGTTCTCTGACATGTCGGTCCATTTTTTCGCTTTTAATGAATCTGAAAAGAGCGTATTTTTACGTATACACACAAATATTTTTTAACGAAAAAAAACAACAAATACACAAAAAAGAAACTACAAAAATTTACAATCCGGAAGAGCAAAAGTTTTTTCAATGAGTTAAAATATGGTTATTCTTTTTTTATTGGAGCTAAAAATAAAAATAAAGAAATGTCAGAAAAATGAAGTATAATAGCATTACTAAAACTTCCAACAGTATTTTAATATAATTAATTTACCTTTAATCGTTGATATCATTTAAAGAGGCACTCAATATAACGTTATTTTAATTTCTCTTTTTCAATTTAAAAATAATCATAAAGAAGATTTGATTTAAAATCGAACTTGCTTGCTTTTGTTTTAAAATCATTGAATAATCACAATATTACGATTTTGTTTTTAAATTCAAAAACTTTAAGTTGCGATTTCAATTATTTCAGTCAAAAGTAATTGTTGATTTCAATTAATTTTTTTCGATCAAGTTTAATCGATTTTTATGTTTTTCTTTTATTAAAATTAATCGTTATTCTAAGTTTAAAATTTTTCTGACTACAAAAAAAAATTAGGAAAATGTTATTCAAAAGGAAGCTCAAATACTTAAATATAATGTTTCTAAGCATTGTTTAAAATACTTATTTTTAAGATTTTTTTTTATCGATTTACATCATATATGTATGTATTCAATTCTTTTAATTTGAAATAATAAGTAAATATGATAAAAAAAAGTTGTATATTCAAAAATTTAAAACTTATTATTAATTTATATAAAAAATCATCATTTTTAAAATTTTTGTTACAAACTTTGTATTGAGCTCTTATTTTAATTTATTTTAAAAATATTCTTAGATGTTTCTAAAACAACTTTTATTCACATAAACTACATTTCACAAAATATAATAAAATTAATAAATGGCAAAATATTGATAAAAAATATTAAAATTTTTCCAAAAAATACAATCTATCCCCCACTTAAAGTGTTTCATATTTACCAAAGGCATTTGTAAATTTTTTATTTATTTTATGATCAAAACTTCATTTCTAAATGCTGATGAGATATGAAATAAATATCTCTTGATGAGTGCATATATATTTTTTTACAACAAAACCATACTTTAAAGTCTAAACATATTATATTTTATATTTTTATTTTTATATTTTTCTTTGTGTTTCTTCAATTTTTCCTTTTTATGTTATGAATAAATAAAAAAAATTGGCGTATTAGGTAAAGTTGTTTATATCCATATAAAGTTAAGTTAATTCAATGTAATTTTATTAATCTCTAATTTTTTTCTACCCACCAACTTTTGAAAAAAAAAGGTTCATATAAGAACACCGCAATTGATTTGGTTTTGTGTTTTTCCGACAGGGTGGATACTAGATTTATATCGGAACGAATTTCCGTCATCCCTTGTCAAATTTGGTTTAGTAACACACCGGTTTCGGCAAACCGCCATCTTCAGTGTTTGGTTTCGTTCGTTCGGCGGTTTGCCGAAACCGGTGTGTTACTAAACCAAATTTGACAAGGGATGACGGAAATTCGTTCCGATATAAAACACCGCAATTGTTATTTTAACTAATTGAAGTACAAAAAGATTTAAAACGATCGAAAAAAATAAAGATGAAGAAATAAGAAATATATATAAAACAAAAATAAAAAAACAATTTAACCAATCCAACTTATCGAAATATTTTTCATTGAGAAAAAACAAAATCACAATTTTAATAAAATATATATTTCAAACTTGTTAAATGGAAAAGTACACAGAAATGTGCTTTAAACAGCGTACACTGTAAAAATAAATTTTAAAATATCCTATAAATACATGTATATTTACAAAGTGTAAATTGTTACAAGGTTGTCCCCACAATAAACAAATAAGAAACAAATAAACGAGCGAGCAATGCAAACAACTTTTTTAGAAAACACCTCACAAACTGGGTATATTTTTTTTAATGATGCATAAAATAATTTTTCTTTACTATGTATGTAAATAGAACAAATTGAACGACTGCCAGACGTAATGAGACTCTAGAGCGTTTCAGTTTTTCTATTATTTCTCTTGTTTTTTTATTTTTGCGTAGCACATTCATTTCATTCATTCATTAACTAAAACTAATTCATTAAAAACTGCCTTTTGCGTATACCCTTTAAACGGAAGTGTGTATTTAGTATACACTACACTGCAAGCAACGAGAGTATTCCATGCACCCCTGAAATATATACTCCACGCGGACAATAGAGTAATCCAAAACCAACCACAATCCATACAAAAAATATGATCCAATTAACATTGTGATGCCCTAGGGCTGGACCATATACTCTGCATAAAATCCGCGCACACCATGGAGTAACTACAGGCGATTATATTATGGAGTATATGCGAAAAAGTACATTCCAACATATTTTTTAGTTTCGAATACAATCTTCTTTGGTGAAAAGTTAGTAAAGTACGATCTTTATCTTTATATAAATTTCTATGAATAGTAATAATTTATTACTAATAAATATATAACATATTTCTATTTCCGCAAATTTTCTATATTCATTGGAGTATACATATTAGCTCCAACTTCTGTACGGATCAGTTTCATACATTTTCAGTATACGACCCGTAAATTGCTCCAATGCTACACTACAGTAGACTAATCCAATAGGTACATTAATAATTAAGGGTATATATATACTCGTACACATACATATGCAATTATATAGCGCGGCAAGAATTATCGAAAGTCAATGACACTTTTCATGCGAATTTTATTTTAGATTTATTTTTGACTACATTATATATTGTATTTTATTTTTAAATGCTTCATTTGGTGCTTCTTTGCTGCTCATTAATCGCCATCAAATCTTTTGATAATTATTAGTTTTTGGCCAAGACTACTATGTCAACTAAATGACAAGTGAATTTTAAAACGAACACTATCAAATTCTTGAAGGCATAATGTTGATATTATTTTATTATTTACTAAAAAGAAAATTTAAGCATTTAAGAATTTTTTTTTAAATTAACATCTTTTTCCCTCAAATAAACGTCAATGTTAATTTTTTTTATTAAAAATATTTTGAACAAAACTATTTTCCAAAAAGTTCAGTAAATATTAAATGTGAATATAAATTTTTTATTATAAAAAAATTAAATTAAATTTCTGAAGAAATAAAATTTGTCAACGCAGTACCATGCGAAATTAGTTTCTGTACTTTTATTTATTTATTTATTGGTTCTTTTGTTTTTATTCAGTTTCATTTGTTCTTTTTTATTGTTCTTTTATTTTATTATTATTATATATCTTTATTAATATTTTTATCGATCGATCAAAAACAAACCACAATAATACTTTGTTTACAAAATAAGCATTAGTACCTTAAATATTAAAATTTTGTAATATTCAGAATAAAACATACAACATAGCGTTTCATGTATACCCGAGAAGATTTGGCAAATGGTTTCAGAACGGATGATGAAGCATTGATAGAACAATTGAGGAAGAACAAATGAGCTCGACGATAATGTCCTCTGCTCAACGTACTCAACATATGTATTATATGTTTGTACTAAAATTTCCCGATCGACACTAACCACTTCTTGGCCACCTTCAAACAACTTATCTAACACCTGTCTGCCTGTGGTTAGAATCTATCTAGCGTTTTTCAGGCGTGAGTCTATTCATGATGAATTGCCAAACCAAACTGAGAATAAATTACTTGACAGCTGTTAAATCGGTCGCCATCTTGAAAAGTAATGCCAACTTAAAGTTCTATACCTCTATAAAAAAAACACCCTATAGATAAAACATGAACATGCTTCAAGGAAATATTTTCTAACACGAAAAATTATATAAAAATTATTTTTGCCATAAAATATTCCTGCAGGGATTGTTGTATACTTTTTCTTCCCAGCCTGTTCTTATAAAGTAAAATAAAGTGTAGTAGGGTTGCTTTGGCGTAGGCTGAGAAAATAGCAAGACAACAATCTTAACTTTGCTTATTTTTAATTCTCTGAATAGTAGTCTGGTGAGAATATATGTACATATGTATATTTATTTCAGACGATACGCTCTGCATATAGTAGATGATAGAGTGCGAAATGTGTTACAGTTTTGTTTCAATAAAGAAGTTATGGTTTTTGTAAACTGTTGAAAGCAAAATCTAAGCTTTTTTTATTTAAAACTTAAAAATTTAGCGTGTTTATGGGTATTTCTCAAATGTCGAATGCGACATTCGTACGTATTCAAAGTGAAAAAAACCATATGCCAAGACATTATTTTATTTCGACATAGAAAGATACATCTAGTTCTTGATCAACACTATATTGGGGCAAAGGTTGATTTCGTTTCAAAAAAATTGCAAAAAAGTTAGACATTCGCATGCGACAAAAACACAAAAACGGAAGTCGTTCTCAAAGCAAACAAGTAAAACTCTGTTTTCAGCGTAAGTAAACGAAATAATACTTTTTATTTCATTCAAAAATGTTAAGTAGTTTACTGTTTATTAAATTTTAATCACTGTCGAATGCGACATTTTTTTCAATCATAATTTTTATTTTTATTTTTTGCTTTTTCTGTATTTAATATATTCAATACATTTATGTATATTCACAGCAAAAATTATATTTATAAATATCTTCAATAAAGGAAAACAAAAATGAGTATGAATTTTATATATGCAAAAACAAGGAACTCAATTAATGTTTATTCTAACACAATATACTTGTACAGCCCTAGCTGTACTTTATTTGGCCTTGGGTAAGGCAACGTTTTTTGATTTGTTATTTGGCACATTTTTGTTTTTCAATGACGGCTCCAACTCCATTTACGTGAATTCCATTTCATTTATACATCGAATTTTTTTAATAATGACACTCAAGATTGTCAAATGATATTTATATTTAAATTAAGCGCAGCTTTCATCGGAAAATGTTAAAATCTTTTTAATTTCGATTTAAGTTCTAAAACAAAAATAAACACTTACTGCAAACGATTGCAATGTACCAGCTAACTTTCATAAATAGGTATAATATAATTACTAATACATATTGAAATATTTTATATTTTAATTAAGAAATTTATTTCGTATTTATACATTTTACACTTGCGATGTCGCACGCTAAAAACTTTTGTAGGTATAGAATGTAAAGCGCTGATTTTGCACTTTTGCACTTTTTTGACTCTGCATTCGAAGATTTCGCAAAGTGTTATGAATAAATGGAAAGTGTTTTCAAATTAGTTCAATTTGATAGATTCCCTATGATAATATGTTAAAACAGCATACTTTGATAAACCTTGAATTTTTTAGCTGCGGTTGACATTCCTATGGAAATTCTCATATATTGAAGTTTTTAACTTATAAATGTCGTTTTAAAACCAAAAACCACATTTTTAAAGTACAAATAAAATCGCAACTAAAGAAATAATCGCATAATAATCTGCTTTCTTTTTTGGTCAAAAGACCAAGATATCAAGTCACAGAATTATTAAAACAAAAATATAGCAATAATAATTTAATACATTTTAGCTTATGTACATACTCTGCATATACAGTCACTCAAACCTTTGACCACGTTTTTTAATATCCATCACTGTAAATATATTATAGTAACAAAGTAACAAAACTATGTGCAAGCGTTATTGTGTTTGATATACATTTTTCTATAACTGACTTTTGTTGCTAGGTATTTCGAGGCACCGTTATCTTTTAAGAATTAGGAAAGTGCAAAAATTTAATGTGGTTAAATTTTTGGTTATTAATTTTAGAACATATAAAGGGTGTTTTTTATAGAGGTATAGAACTTTAAGTTGGCATTACTTTTCAAGATGGCGACCGATTTAACAGCTGTCAAGTGATTTATTCTCAGTTTGGTTTGGCAATTCATCATGAATAGCCAAACGATCATCAAGTAAGGCGTAGATTCGTCGAATGGGCCCAAAACGAGATTACCGTTGTTCCCGATTTTCATAAGCGAATTTTGTTTAGCGATGAAGCGCACTTCTGGTTGATGAAGCACACTTCTGGTTGAATGTATGTTGAAACACCGTTACATCCAGAAAAACTGACTGTTTGGTGCGCTTTATGGGCTGGTGGAATCATTGGTCCGTACTTTTTCAAAAACGATGGTGGCCAGAACGTTACAGTCAATGGTGATCGGTATAGAGCCATGATTATTAACTTTTTCATTCCTGAATTGAATAACCATGATGTCCAGGAGATGTGGTTTCAACAAGAAGGCGCAACATGTCACACAGCTCGTGCCACAATAGATTTATTGAAAGACACGTTTGGTGACCGCCTAATTTCACGTTTTGGACCTGTGAATTGGCCTCCAAGATCTTGTGATTTAACACCGCTAGACTACTTTCTGTGGGGCTATGTAAAGTCATTGGTCTATGCGGATAAGCCACAAACGCTTGCCCATTTGGAAGACAACATTCGCCGTGTTATTGCCGATATACGGCCCCAAATGTTGGAAACAGTCATCGAAAATTGGACGTCCAGATTGGACTACATCCGCGCCAGCCGTGGGGGTCATATGCCAGAAATCATATTTAAAATGTAATGCCACAAGATTATCTTTCGGATAAATAAAATTCATGTCAATCGAATAATCCATCGTTGTTTTATTGCAAATTAAAATTCTATACCTCTATAAAAAAAACACCCCGTACGAACAGCTCGTACTCTTTAACAATTTTTGGCCTACATTAGTTAACCGTTTCCTGCACGTGTTGGACATATTCTCCTACAACGCCTCCAAACTTGTTGGCGTTTTTTACTAAGGGCGCTGATTGTGTATGCCATTATCTTTAAAAACACTACCGATTGGCAGCTTTTCATTGAGTTTGGCAGGATACCAAGGATCTATAAATATTTAAAAGCAAAGTCCGCGAACTGTAGAGTGAATTTCTGACATGTTACGGATTAGTAGACGGAATGACCACATAATATTTCCTTCATTATTCATTTTTCCAACAATCCGCAAAGCTGTTCCTACGCCCCCTGTCTGTTCCTACGTGATACTGCCTTCTTTAAACTTCAAGGCCCTAGTCCATTCAATGGCATAGGAATAATTGATTTCGGTCTAATCTGAGAATATGGCTTTCCTGCAGGTCCTGTGAATGTGTTTCCTAAGGTTTTTCTTCCACCGCTTGATCATATTTTTTCCATAACTGCTACTGCATGACAGCTATAATTTTGGAGCAAGAGCTCCAACAGTAGCTATTCCAGAAGGACGCATCATTTAATAATTAGGTATGCCCAAGCAAAAATTAAAGGTAAGAAAGTGTTTTTAAATTTACCTTTTTAAAATTCTTAAATAAATACTAAAAAAAAAAATTTGCAAAAAAATGTGTTTTTTTTTCTTATACTCAGTAGTTGCTCAGTACGAAATGCTAACCAATCTCGAGCAAGTAGTTTTGTTATTATAAACCTCACTACTGTAAAGGAGCATGTGACTTTTACCGATACTGATTAAATGATTCCCTAACTCATTTTTACCGACACTAGACAGCTGACATTTCTGTTTTATTAAAATGGAGGAAAGGTCTCATCGCTGCAAATAAGTTTGTGATAGCAATTATTTTTAATAAATTTGTTGGA
The DNA here is from genome assembly GCA_030068015.2 of Neoceratitis asiatica. Classification (NCBI taxonomy): domain Eukaryota; kingdom Metazoa; phylum Arthropoda; class Insecta; order Diptera; family Tephritidae; genus Neoceratitis; species Neoceratitis asiatica. The sequence goes on along the minus strand of CM061526.1, from coordinate 40,141,527 downwards.
ATGGATTATGAAATTTAAAATCAAAACCATGTTATGGTTTCCACTTTCCAAACTGCACTACATGACTCTTCGCACTGTAGGGAAGCACCAAATGAATAAATCGTGTCGGTATTTAGCATTTGCCGCCAAAATCTTGATTAGGATCACATATATGTAGATACATACATGGTTAACCATTTTGCGGTCTACAAAATAAAGCTAAATAAAATGCATTTAAAATAATTTTTTAAATTAAATTTCTTGCTTTTTGATTAAGAAGTTTGTGCCTGGACATTATATGTGAAACCCTACTTATTCAAATGACTGCTTCGCGAATTTTTGCTTTTAGGTCATTTTCGACCGCTTTTTGGTACATATTGGGCGGTATCTTAGCCATAACTTTACGAATGTTGGTTTTCAAGTGCTCAAGATTTAAAAGTTAACTGTATAAACACGGTCTTTCGCATAGCCCCACAAAAAAAAGTCCAATGTTTTCGAATCGCACTATCTCGACATTACACGGACGGGAAATTTCTCTCGCAATAAAGCAATATTCGCTCGTGTTGCGTGGCATGTGGCACCATCTTGTTGGAACCACAAATTGCCCAAGTCTTGTTCTTCAATTTCAGGCCAAAAAAATTGATTTCGTACGACCATAACGCTCCGAATCGACATTGATAGTCTCGCCATTATCGTTTTCAGAGAAGTAAGGTCCAATCGCATCACCGGACCAAAGAGCACACCAGACAGTAATTTTTTTTATTGGTGTAATGGCTTCTCTTCAATTATTTGAGGATTTTCAGAGCTCCAAATGCGACAATTTTGCTTATTTATTTATTTATCTACGGAGCGAGAAATGTGCCTTGTCGCTGAAGAAAATTTTGTTGAAAAAATTGTGGTGCACTGTGTTGTTCAAGCACACAATCTACATAACCCCGTCGTTGTTAATGGACAGCTGCCTTCAATTGTTGAGTAGGCTGGACTTTATATGGATGTAAGCGTAAGTCCAAGTGCAAAATACGCTATAATGTGCCGTAAGAAAGTCCCAGCTATTGAGAACGTTGAGAAATAGACACATTCCCGTCTTCGGATGGACTTTCACTTACAGCAGCGATATTTGAGGCGGAACGAGCAAAACGATTATGCAGAGGCCTTACTATATCTGTAACCTATCCAGTCTCTTCAAATTTCTTTAAAATTTTACCAATTAATTGAGTAGTTGGACGATTATGTACACCACAATCTCCTCTTAAAGAACGAAACGTAACCACGTTTGAATCACCTTTTTTTTAGTAGGTTTCAGCAATTTTAACGCGTTGTGCGGTTGTTAAGCAATCCATTTTCATAAATGCCTGAATTTTAACTAAAACAAAACATGTTTGGTTTGACAGATGTCAAAATATAGCCCTGCACTTTCGAAACCACTAAATGGATAAACTTTTATATGTATATACAAAACTAGCATAATGAAATGAACTGTGCTACCTAGCAGTTGAAAAAAAAATCTTATCATTCGCACATTGATTGATTTCCGTCGTGATTGATATGGGCTTTTTCTGGGGCTCATAATTAACATATGAGTGCGGTGCGATAGCCCCAATAATGTCTTCAACAAATGGTGAGGATGATAATGCAAAACTTTTCTTTGGAACTGCTCCATTCCTCGATGATCATTTGACAGGCAGGAAGGCCAAAGATCGTGATGCGCTTTAAAGTCATCCAAAACCAAACGGTTTTCGCCTCTTGAGTAGCGCACCTATATCAGGACGGTATCCAACTGGACAACAAGTAACCGGTGGAATGTATATATTAAATATTTCGAGCTCGTTACCGCCTGACCGGATAGCTATGCCCTGACATTCTAGGGTAGTATCCCTGCGCTCGATGTCGCCGTCGATGAGATGATACTGCACGCTGTTATGTAAAATGAACGCCAAGCCTCCACCACGATCTCGCTCGCGACCCTTTCTTATAATGTTGTAGCCAGCCCGGCTCAGAAGATCTAAGCGGTCACTCAGTTGTGTTGCTTGTTGAAGTCGACTATCCCGTCGATCTTTCCTTGGAGTCCATTGCAGTTAAATTGTACGAGTTGGAAATGTCTCGAAGGGACGTTCGTAACACAGTTGGTGAGGGAGTTATGTATAGATCTTGGTTGTTGCAGCTGTGTAACCCGCTGTGGTGGTTGCCGCATTGGTGTGGGTGGCGGCTGTGTAGTATTTACAAGAGGGGGCAGACTCCTACAGCAAGGGGCAACGTATGTACTCCACTCACGAAAGTAGCACCAGCCAGTGCACAAGTTTCATTTGACTGATGTCACATTGCGAAGTACTATGGTCTGACACACGGAACAGACTGTGCGGAGTACTAGGAAGTGCTGGGTAGCCCCCGCACGGGAGGTGGAGCTGGATGGGGGTGGGGTGGTAACGCGTGGTCAACTCCCTATGGGTCTTAAGACCTAAACATTTCGAAAGTAATTTTACACAAACAAATAGTATAGGATTTTTGTTTTTGTATTCTTGCTAATACCGTCTGTGAATTTGCCTTGGTTTGTGTTTTATATATTGGTTTACTGCATTTTTAGATATACGTTGCTATACGAATGCCTTTATCTTGAAAAGTATCACAAGGGTTCCGCGATTGAGCAACCTCCGAAAATAAGTGTCGCCTGGTGCTTGGCAGTTTCCACAGACGTCAGATCCCTTGTATTTAAGCTCTATCTACCAAAGCATGCAGTGCAAAAAAACAGTTCGCACAGTTCATGGTTTTGCTAGATATACTGATTATTCCTACCGAACTTTTTCATTTGAGGGGCCATAGAAAATGACATCTTTTTTTTTTTTTTTTTTAATAGCAATATATACAAGCTGATATGCTTCTGCAAATTATTTTCTCAAAGTAATACATATTGACAAGATGTTTATGTGTCTATTTTTAAGAACTAGAACTAGAACGAGTACCCCTGTGGGTTCGGGGTTACAGAATTTACCCATGGTAAAGCATGTCTGACGTAAGGGGCGACTCAATTCCGATAGTTCCCGCGACAGTCGGATCTTTATTACGGAACGATTCGTATTTTTATCCTGCCAAGGATTGTCACTCCGGCAATATATATATTGTGACGAAAATCCCATACCAAGGACAAACAAAACTGTTGACAACGTAATGCAACTTCCCGGAAGGACAGAAAATAAAGAAGCGGCCGTATAATGCAAATTACCCATACCAAGGACAAACAAAAGGGTAGACAGATTAAAGGAAATTCCAAGTCGTTAACGATGAACGGAGTTGCTGCAGCTACCGCAGTCAAACGAATAATCAGCCTATCCTTAAACGCGTGAACAAAAAATGTTGGGTCATCTACAGGTATAAAAAGAGAGGCAGTCGCTATCACAACAAGAGACGAGTAGACAACTTAGTGGAGTTAACACTGCTGTGAGCTGTGTGTTTTAGATGAGCTGAGTGAAGCAGATAATAAGTGTATATCATAAATAATTGTAAAATAAGCCGTTGGCTACAGACGAAGATTGTACAAATAAATTCCTGACGGTTAACAAGCCGAACAAACAACTTTTGGAGTTTTGTTTAGCAATCCAGTGATCGGACTCGAAGGATTTGGAAAATCATCGAGGCGAATTTAGCAAAATCGCTACAATATATATGTTGTATGCACGCATAGAAAGAATTTATTTTTAACCAATGCATCTCCACCTTACGCATACACATGCACACATCATCTAGTGAGTTAAAGTAAAGACGGAAAATAATATCGAGACCGTTGTTATGACTCAATCACAGAGTATTTTGATATACACGCACCTATTATCAACAACTTAAGGAGAAATATTTTTGCACCCAAGTTCAATTATTTTTATTTGAATGTACATACATATTTACGTGTTTATGTTCAAACTAACATCAGTGGAATTAGCAGGCAGCGAGTCTGCCACTACGTACTCGGTGTATCAGCAGAGTATTAATTATTTAAATGAAAGATAAAAATAAATTTCATGTTTACACAAAATACTTTTAAGAAAACGAAGTTAAATTTAATTCCAAATTGGGGAGAAAGGAGTTTTCTGATATGCACCCACATTACTTTTTGCATTTTTTTAAATCGCTTCAAATAATTTAATAATAATTTTTAGGTGTAAAGCGTAGGAATAAATAAATAAAAACTTTCCAACCTCGAAAACTAACGATTTTATGACAAGCAAATCATACCATTATAATATATATCCAGAAAAAGTTAAAAAATAACTTCGTAGGATATCTTTACATTCAGAATTATTTTTGTGGAAACTCAAATTGAGATGTTTTCTTAAGATGTCGGATCTTCTTGAAAAACTCGATCTCCATTTACGTCTAATTAAGCTCTTGTCCTTGCATTTATTACGAATATTAAAACTAAATCAAGATCTTACTCTTCGGAATGATTTTATCCTATTTATAAATATAATATAAAGTGGTATGTAAAAAATCCTTCTATTTACTTTCGTTCATTGCCGAATATGCGTCACATAAATAATTTCACATGTTTTATAAAACCAATTATGTATGGAAACAAAAAAAAAAAAAAAGAATGTACCCGCGGTAAGGCATGCCTGTCGTAAGAGGCGAATAATTTCCAATAGCTCCCGCGACAGTCCGAGTCTTTATACCGGAGCGACACGGATTTTTATCCGGAGAACCCCAATTTGGGGAACAGTTTTGCGGTTACTACTACTACAACTTCTGCACAACCATACATGCATCATTGTTTGAGATAGACAAAAGGTAAACAACTATCCAATATTTTCCTAATACGATAACGACAAATTATTAAGTTTGCAAATAAATAATTATAACTTCAATTATACCAATATGATCACAAGCGCTGTACTGAAGGTAAGTGTTCCAAATCGATGCGCCAAATGTGTCTTCCTTGACACTCCAAGCTCCAACTTCGGGACAATCCTTTATCCTATACATAAAATTATATATTATTATGTTCCACAAATCAAAGGCATTTACGTCTCACGCTTCGTTGTAAATAAATGTCAAAACACAAAATATTATTTAGTTCGCTGGCACATTTCCGTCTACATTTATAAACTAAAATTAAAACTGTAATACGACTGTTATAACAGCTGAGTACGCAATAGAAAGTGATGCCACCATATCGGCATGTGCAATTTAGTTTTTAAATTAATAGTCGTGTTACGATTTTGCTGATTAACCTCGATGATTTCCGAAATCCTTCGGGTACGATCTCTGGATTGTTAAATAAAAATCGCCAACTTAATTTACAGTCTATTTATTTATAAAGACTTTATTTAACGTCCTTTTATATTTGATTTTGGGAAATCATCGAGGTTGATTCAGCAAGATCGTAACAGGATTGTTACGGTTTTTCTGTTAGCTCGATGATTTGCCAAATCCTTCCAATTCGGTCACTATATTGTTAAATAAATGTCGCCAACTAAGTTTGCAGCTTCTTGATTATAAAGAATTTACTCAACGTTATTTTAATACGCAATAGCTAGCAATTCACTTCACTATTTACAATCATTTAGATTACAACTTTCACAATGTACTATTTTTACTTCACAATTGCGTTATCACCAACGCGTTCACTAAATCGATTGTTTACAACTACCACCTGGAATATTCGCTTCGCATTTCACTTTAATCTTGTTTTTGGCCTCTCAACGGTCTGGATTCGACACACTACGTCGTTTAGTCGTTTTATTAACTTGTAGGAACCTTCCCAATTGCATTGAGGGTTTGGGGACAAACCATTCTTCCCTTGTGGATTGTATAGCAACACTAAATCTCCATTTTGGAAGAATTCGGAGTTCATCGCCCAGTCATACCTGGCTTAGTTTGTAATGACTTTGTGATATTGGCCCTTTAGCTGCTATGCACTCCTTTTGCTCTTTTAATTGTCATTCGCGGGACAACTATTATACCCTCAGCTTTTGAGCATCGTTTTCGCCGTTTTTCCTATTTGTTGGAGCCCGTCTTGCATTCGAGTGCAGGTCACTGCTTTTCCACAACTGAAGCACTTCCCGGTACTGATCTTTTTACCGACGGCACCACTACAAATATTCGCAGATGTAACTCAGCGTTCCCTTCTCATTCTTCTTCAGATCTGGACTTTCTACCTCGAACCGATTCACTTTGTACGCTCTTTTACTTATGAGTGTTGTGAAGGTTGGCTTTGGATTCGCATAAGTCTCTTTTATTCCGCTGATTCTGGATTTTTACCCTTTAGAGATGCTCAACAGATGCGTCCCCAATAGCTAAATGAGCCAATCTCTCGATTTCCAAAGCTCATTCCTGCAGTTTCGTTGGGTTTTTGGTCGCGCTTTTCCAACTCCATCTGGTAAATTTGTCTCCTGTGCTCGCTACCATAGCGTCTTTCTATAACTCGCATTAATGCATCGTGATCGTCTCTCTCATTTGGGAATAGCCTACAAAATTTCCTAAGCAGATCCCTTCAACACAACAAATAGCGCAGCTGATTTTTCCTCAATGTTCCAATTATATAACTTAGCTGTCTTCTCGAACTTGGGCTTATATATTTGGAAAGGAGTTGTGCCGTCAAAGAATGGTGCTTCTACCCAGGGGCCGTTCATCGATCCGGTTGGACGATTCAATTGCAAATCTCGGACACGACGTCCGAACTCGATGAATTTGGTCTTAATTAGCTATTCTATTTTGTCTTGCTGCTTCTTTATTTTGTCCTCTCCTTCTTTCAGTTCTGGGGAGCCTTTGACAAAACTCTCTTGAAGCTGCATGAGCCGGGATAATGGCTGATCTAACTCCTTCGCAGAATCAACCGCCTCTTCCTTGTGGATGTCTCTTTTTCCTCGTGCCGAAATTCGTATTGGTGCAAGCCGATTCCTTCGACTACCATTTCTTCTCGTAGCTGTGATTGCAGCTCCGCCATATTTCCTGTTGTAGGTAATCCACGCTTTCCGAATTCCCTCTTAAGAGAAGGTATCGTCAAATTCTGAATCTTGATCATTTTCCATCAATTGTTATGGTTTTGCTAAGTTAGCTCAATGATTTGCCAAATCCTTCAAGTCCGATCACTGGATTGTTAAATAAAAGTCGCTAATTAAATTTACAGTTTCTTGATTATAAAGAATTTACTCAACGTTCTTGTATTACTTAATAACTAGCAATTCACTCCACTATCTACAACCACTTATATTACAACTTTCACAATGTACTGTCACGAACGCGTTCACGTTCACTTCGCCCTTATATACTAAATCAATTGTTCGCAACTAACACGTAGAATAATCGAATTGTTCTCTATAACGAATGATCTGGATTCTCCCTCGAGAACATGCCACTTATCACGACATGTATATCACTACCATCGTTTACAATATTAAAAAACTTAAGTTTTCGAATCAAAGAAATAAATTCTTTCTTAAGTTTTCAAATCAAAGAAATAAATTCTTTAAGTTATACAAATCAACAAATAACTTAAATTTTAAAAATAAGTATGATTTTCACAGCTCAAGAATCTTTTGAGGATGAATTTAAATCAACTCTCGATTGATATTGGATCAATATATGTGTCTGAGATAGATCATTAATGCCATCTGTGCTCTCCAAACCCCACGGAAGTGATTTAAATGGGCTTTCACATCTTATTTTCAAAAAATTTGGTATGTCCGTTTAAAAGTCATATTTTCAATCGCTCAGTCTTCACAGATGTGTTCATTATTCACTGGACACTCGCGTCTATTACGTCAGTCTTCAAACCAAACAATAAAAAAAATGTAAGAAATTACGGATCAATAGCTAAATATACTCATGGCACTAAACTCTTCGAGAAAAATTGTTAATAGTAAATTTTTATTTGCTATTAAAAGTATTTGAGACCGACACCAGCATGTATGTGGCCGTTCTACTGACACTAACTTATATGACATCTTAGCTTTACGTTTGATTGGCAAGTAGGTACTACTTACACCGATTTTCCTAAATCATTTGACACTGTCTCGCATAATATTCAGCTGTCAAAATTCGAGTAGCTAGGGTTTCTTAAAATTTTTCTCACTTGAGTGGGAGCTTATATTTAATAGAATTTCGTTTGTGAAGATTGAACGCACTAATGTTTTTGTAACCCCCTCCGGTGTTCCTCAGGAGAGTATTTATAGCTCTATTTCCCCTATTTATTAATATCATCGGGACTTGTTTCTAGCTTTGTGCATCTTATGTTAATTTATTGCTTCTCTCTTAATATTATAATATTTATCATCCTCAAAGAATTTCAAAATCAAAGGATTTTCAGAAAGTAGACTAATTTTTGACTGTGGGTTTTCATTTGATAATCACATATGTATGTTATATGGTTTCAAAATTGTATGCAAACTTAACGTTTTTGCGGCGTTATACTAAGGACTTTAGAGATCCTTATGCTAGAAAGATTTTGTATAACCTAGTTCGTTCAAAGCTGGAATATGGTTCTATAATTTAGAATCATTTTTACTTAACACATTCTAAAAGAGTTGAAAGAGTGTAAAGAAATTTTATCCTTTTTGCCCTTCCACTACTCCGCTTTGTGGAACCATTACCACCGTACAATGCTCGATGTAGGCTTATATCATTGAAATTTCGAAATTCTTCGAAACCCATGGAAAGCACCTTGCAAGACGAATTTGACAAGATGAAGTTGCTACGACATCAAATTCAAGTTTGTCTTGTATTGAACGTCGAAATTATCAAAATTATTTTTCAGCTTATGCTTTGTTTGCTTGAACTTGAATTGAAATTTCATTTTAAAGGGGAAATTTTGAGAGGTGCGATTTACGCAAATGAAAGCGTATTTTTAATTTCCGAAAAATTTTTCATGATTTTGACAATCGCTACCCAAAAGCAACGACAAATACATGGTAATTGTTGTATTTGTTCTCCTGCACTCAGCTTCAGGTTTCACGCTTTTCAGGCATTTTCAGATTGAAACTTATTTTAGACTTAACTCTTCTAAAATATTTGATTAGAGACTTTAAACATTTCGCTTACCGGAATTTTTGAAGTTCTTAAAAACTCTAACAAAGCTTCCAATGAGCCCAGAGTTGAGGCTTGTACATACACCCCGGCTTGCGCAAGTTTTATGTGGCTTAATGCGCTCTTCAAATCACGCGCAACTTCCTCCCTGTCAATTGAAAAACTCATTCCTGTTTTATAAATATTTAGAAAACAATTAATGATAATTACTTGCAAATCTCCACTTCATCCGGTTTGTGCGCTATAAGTAGATTTATACCCGCTATAGCCTTTTCCAAATCTTTAGCAGCAATTTTTACACCCTGCGCTGCCTTAACTTCCTTATATTCAATATAAGCATTCTTCACACGCAATTCCTTCATAGGTTGTGGCATCAGCAACGAACGTATTTGGGTTACAATTGGTCCATCGGTACCAGCCACTATCATAGTTTGACCTTCTCGGAGTTTTCCATTTATTAAAATTGCATCGATTGTGGTACCCAAACCTGGAATGGCCTTAACTTCCAATACTGTCGCTTGTAACTCTTCTGAGTACATTAAACGTTTAGGCAACATTTTTTGACAGAACTCCACAATAAGGAACAACAAATTGCCCATTCCCTCACCAGTTATGGCACTCGTGGGTACCAGTGAAACATATGTTTTCGGATCGGGATTTTCATAAAAAAGTGCAGCGTTGAGACCTTGTTCAGCGAATTGTAGAATCACATCTTTCGAACGTTGCTTAAACTCAAGTTGGGTATTAGACTGTTGCTCCTTCAGCACATCACGTATATCTCGTCGTGCCATTACCTTCCAATCGTACAAGCGATCAATTTTATTGAGCGCAACAATGAATGGGCATTTCTTCTTTTTAAGCAAATTTATGGATTCAATAGTTTGTGGTTCCAAGCCATGCATAATATCCACCACCAAAATAGCAATATCACAAAGTGATGATCCACGATTTCTTAAATTACTAAAAGATTCGTGACCAGGTGTGTCTATAATCAATAAACCGGGCAATTTAAATTTAAAACTGGATGAATTATAAACCGGCTTAGTTTGCTCCTTTATTGCATCGATTGGAACATTGGTAGCTCCAATCTGTTGTGTGATTCCACCAGCCTCCGAATCTTGTACGTGTGTTCGTCGCAACTTGTCCAGAATTTTTGTTTTTCCCGTATCGACATGACCAAGTACACACACAACAGCGGCTCGCAGATCTTCGACCGTTCGCTTTTTCTCTGCATCATCCTGGCGTTTCAGTATACGAGCTTCAGCACGTAAGCGTCGTGCTTCCGCGTCATTTGCATTAATAGCTTCTTCTTTTTCCGACTCTGAACCTGAGGCTTCTGACTCATTCTCAGACTCATCATCGTCTTCAGATTCCTCGTCGGACGACTCCTCAGCAGCAGTAGCAGTAGTATTTGCAGCTGTAGCCTCACCACCACTATTGGATTTTTCGTCATTGTTCGTGGTAGTGGTTGTAGCTTGCGAAGTATCATCTTCGCCATTGACTTCCTCCTCCGAGTCACTAGCATCCCAGGAATCTTTAACCACTTCTAGTTTCTCAGCTGTTTCTTGCTGAGCTTTAGCAACTGAGGCAGCCTCCTCAACTGCCTTGGCATCGGCTTCCGATTGTTCCTCTTTGTTGGCAGAACTTTTCTTCTTTGGACGTATGCGAGTACCTACGAAACAACAATACAATGAATAACTTAGTTCAAACCATTCATTAAAACAAAATACCTAGTCTAGTTGGTCGTTTTTCAGTAGGATCGGGTATTTCTAAACCTTGAGCTTTTAAAGCTTCAAGCATTGCTTGGGCGCGAGCTCGTTCTTCTTTTTGTTTTTTGGTTAAGAGCTTGCCCTCCGCCTTAAGACGTGCCTTTCGTTCAGTTTCTTTTTGTTTCTTTTTCTCTTTGCGTTCAGCCTCCAATCTGATGGCCTCCAAGCGTTGCCGTTCACGTTCAACTTCCTGACGTATGCGTTCTTCTTCAAGCCGCTGTTGGCGTTCTTCTTCTTCCTTGATTTGTTTCAAACGTTCCTGCATAGCAGCCACCATAGCAGCAGACATGCCCTTTTTTTTACTATCTTTTTTAGATTCCTCTTCTTCTGTCTTTTTATCTCTTTTACCCTTCTTTTTATTCTTTTTATCCTTAGCCGGTTCTTCTTCAACAGTACCAACTTCTTCGTTCACACCAAAATCGGCGCCAACCTGTGGTTCTCCAGTATTTTCTTCCGTAACTTCCGGCTCAAAAAATTCAGCTGACTTTTCAGTAGGTTGCAGTTTAAATTGCTGGGCGCTACGTTGCTTCGCCAAAGCAGCCTCACGCTTTTGTCTTTCCTTTTTTTCTTTCTTTTTTTGTGCAGCTGTCTTAACTGTGCCTTCTTCTTCATCGCCATCACCACCAATAGCTTCATCTGCATCATTTGCGGGTACTTCCATATCAGATTTTTGTTGTCTACTTTTATTTTTCTTTTTTTCAGTGATCTCTTCATTGTCTAATACTTCTGAAGAAACAACATTTGCAACAGGTGCTGGAGCTTTTGCCTCCCCAGCATATTCTGCTTGCAATTCCGCTAAGATTTTGTCCAAGTCTTCTTCATCGTCATCTTTTCCTCTTTTAGCTTTTCTCCCCTTTTTGCCGGTGTTTTTGGATTCTTTCTTTGTGGGTTTATTAAGTTTTTCTCCGTCATCTAATTCTTCTTGTGCTGGAGGCTCATAATATTGATCATCGTCGTCGGCAGCAAGAAGCTCAAAAGCAGATTTCTTTTTGTTATCTTTTTTCGATTTAGGCAGTGTCTCTTCCACATCATCATTGTTTGAAACTTCGTCATCTGAATCAAGCTGTTTCGATTTAACTTTGTTTTTGGACTTTCCCTTTACTTCCAACTTCTTTACACCAGTTGTAATACTGTCCACATCATCCGCCGCATCTTCAGAATCTTTGCGGTTTTTTTTATTCTTCTTCGAAGGTTTTTGTTGATTCTTCTTATTCTTCAGAATGACATTGTCTTGTTCATCATCGGAATCGAAGTTAGTTTCTTGCACATCCGTTTGGTCCCTACAAATGTTTCAGGAATATATAAGAAGCGTTTTAAAATCGTATACAATTCATAGTAAAAATTAGTCCAAGCAAAATTCAATTAATATAAGTAGATTTGACAACACAGCAAAGTCCTTTGTAGTTTCTCAATTTCTAAACCTGTATTTCCACGCTAGTGGCATACATGTCGTGGCCGCCAGTTCATATAGATATTTTAATGTATTTCAATCTCAGAGCAATGTATGTCCTGTTGCACTTACATTTCATCCCCGGAAGAAACACCTCCAGTTGCACTGGTTGCTATCTCTTTCTTGCCCTTTTTAGCCTTAACCATTTTTCCTCGCGCAATTTCAACACGTTCAGCCGCCGCTGCCGCTCCACGTAAATACAATCGAAATAACTCCGCGATTCAATCAACTTTACTGCTGTTGCAAACTGCTGCGATTCGTAGCTAACGATATTAAACTAAAAGCGGTGCCTCAATTTACTTTCTCAACAAAAAATACAATATATTTACTTTCCGTTAATTTATAAAAAATGCTTTTTAAAAATTCGCAAAGCAAAACGCCTAAGAAAAATGTAAAGTACGTAACTTGGCTGGAGAGAAGTGTGGTGTACACGAAATGTCAATTGGACGGTATGTGTCGTGCGGATTTTGACATTAAACATACCAACAAAATACAATAAGATAGTAGTAAAAATTTTCAATATTGTCCTATTCACAGGGTGTCTCCGCCGGTAGTTTTACACGTTGTATAGAGAGGCAAAGCTAGTCGCTTCGTGAAGGCTGATTCACATAAAACCCGTTTTTGATTGCTTGATAGATGAAACTGACCGCAGAGCGAAACAAACCGAGGATATGTCACAATGAAAGCCTAAAAATTACGCTATATTTATTATTTTGTTTATCTAATAACTTGTAAATATAACAAAATTTGAATTCACCAATATAATGTTATTTTCAATCTTCTGTTAAGTTTAAATATTGTTACGATCTTGCTGAATCAACCTCGATGATCTCACAAATCCTTCGGGTATGACCACAGTATTGTTAAATAAAAGTCACCAGAGCCTTCAGAGTTCATCGCTTTGTCATACCTGGCCTTCAACTTGTAATGGTTTCGTGATTTTGGCCCTTTAGTTGCACTGCACTCCTTAGGTACACTGCACTCCTTTCAGCGATCGATTGACGACAACCAACCCAATAGAACCGCTGCTTGATCTTCTCCAGCATTTTCTTAATGCCGAGGTGCCCTCCGCTAGCGTCATTATGAAATTCCTTGAGAACATCCGGAATTATCAACCCCGGAACTATTATTAGCCTTCTAGAGCACTGGCCATCTTCACTTTCCCATACTCTATGCAAACAGTCAGATATCAACTCTAAACTGCTCCATGGGGCCCAGTATGCCTTCGCGATGGGACTTTCGCTGCCATTTGTTCTTTACTTGGCCGTCTGTTCACCTCCAGTCCGTGCATTACCAGTTCCAAGTCTGGGTCTTCTTGCTGACATTTTCTTAAGTGGGTTTGCCTCCCACTTTTCTGCTCATGTAATTGTCACTCACCGGACGTCTATTATGCCCTCAGATTTTGAGCATCGTTTGCGTCGTCTTTCCTGGCTGTTGGAGCCCGACTTGCATTCGCGTGCCAAGTGACCTGCTTTTCAACAACTGAAGCACTTCCCAACCTAAATCTTGACACCAGAACGATTCATGCCTTCTATCGACTTCAGAGTTTTCAATATTTCAGTCCTCACATCTGTGTTTCTACTTTCAAACGCTTCACTTTGTAGACTGGCTTACATAGCAGTGCCGCTGTTTCGCAACAGTTTCAGCGAATGTTAACTTTGGATTCGCATAAGTCTCTCGCTCGGTGTACACGTCTTTAATTCCGCTGATGAACCTCTGGATTTTTACTCTTTCGAGATGCTCACGCGATGTGTTCCCAATGGCTAAATGAGCCAATCTCTCGATTTCAAAAGCATATTCCTGCAGAGATTCATTGTGTTTTTGGTCACGCTGTTCCAGCTCCATTTGGTAAATTTGCCTCATGTGCCCGCTACCACCCTCGTATTTCCAGGGCTCGCATTACTGCGTCATAGTTATCCCTCTCGTATTCTGGTATAGTTTGCAAAATTTCTGCTGCAGGGAAGGACCTGCAACGAACGAGTAGTACAGCAGATTTTTCTTCCATGCTCCAGTTATTTGTTTCAGCCGTCTTCTCAAACTGAAGCTTGGAAAGGAATTTTACCGTCAAAGGATGGTGTTTTTACCTTGGGAGCATTCACTGAAGTGGTCGGACGATTTAACTGCAAATCCCGGAAACGACCTTTTAATGCGTTGACTTTGGCTTCAATTAGCTCCTCGATCTTATCTTGCCGTTCTTCGATTATGTCCTGCCTTTCCTTAAGTTCAGCATTGTCCCTCACCAGATTTTGCTGTATTTGTGCGATTGTTCCTTCTAAGGATGCTATCTGCTCCGTTTGTTTAAACATTTGAGCATCCAACTTGGTGGCGTTCATTGCAGAATTACGGGCATCCTGTGCATCCAATTCATGCCATGTTGACATTAATTTGTGACATGTTGGCATTGATTTGTGATATTGCTGCCAATAACATGTTCATGTCCATACCCATAAATGAGACAGTAGCCGTTTCTTGAATCTTACTTGAGGGATGCTCCAACTCCTTCGCAAAATCACTAGCCTCTTCCTTGTCAACACCCTTCAAGGACACATCGCAGCGGAATTCGTATTAATTCAAGTCGATACCTTTGACTTCCATTGCTTCTCGCAGCCGCGATTGCAGCTCTGTCTTATTTCCAGTTGTAGACAATCCTCGCTTTGCCAATTCCCTCTTGAGAGGAGATATCGTCAAATCCTGAATATTGACCATTTTTCAATTATTATCCTTTGGGATTTATTTAACAATCCCACAATATCATGTATTGCATTAGGGGACGAAGCGTAAAAAAGTTGAATGCTCGCCAACATTTTGCTTCACCTCGCTTCGTTCTACTTTCTTTGTGTACTTAATCATATAATACACACTTCAAACACATAACTCTGAGGTAAGGCGAGAAAAATTTCTTATGTGACTCAGCATTAATTTGTGAAAAAATACAATATTCTTGGATCGTGGGATCCAACGTTTTAAGTTCTTATTAGATAACCCTGGCGCATTATATCAAAAAATCTTCACTCACTCTTCACGCATGAGAACCGGCATGCTGTCAAAAATATATGAAATCTCGAACGTGCATACCGCGGTCGAGTTCACCATAGGCAATGGATAGCTGTCTTTCTTTGTCACATAATTTAGTCTCCGATAGTCCCTGCAAAACCGCAACTGGCGCTCTTTACGTTTATCTAGTGGTGAATCGGCCTGCATCACCAATATGAATACAATGTTTTATAATGTTAGTCCTGCCAGGCTTGTTGCCATCCCTGTCAAATATATTTGAGTATTTGCGGATAAGTTGCTTGGCCTTGTGCTTGTATTTTCCTTCCATGCATTTACATTTTCATCAATGTCCTTCTCAATACAGTTCCTCGACGAATATTTATTTATGATTTGAGTTCATTTAGTACTCGAACTAGGATAAGTCTCTCCTTATGTGTCTTACGGTTTTATAAGTAGGGTTTAATAAGTACATCCAGAGTATAATTTTTTGCTGCTTCGACAATCTACGATTTATTTGTACCACAATCTCCATCAATTTTTGCCCAAACAACTTCTTCTGACATTAGTAGAGATCAGTTCGCTGCCTTCTAGAACCACTCGCTTGCTATTGTTTGGAGCAATGTAGCCAATGGTAAATGGCATTTCCATGTTCTTGTACTCCATAATTCTGTTTTTCATCACCACATTCCCTATCACGACTTCACATGGTATTTCTCCTACAACTTGAGTGTCCTCACCAGTTCCCGTCATCAATCTTTCTCTAGACAATGTCCCTACTTACTCAGTGATGAAGTCAGATCGAAGGATGGAGTGTAATGCGCCCGTATCTACGGTTAATATTTGCTCATGTTGATCCACATGTCCACCAATTTTAAAGTTGCTTGATTTAATTTCGGAAGCAAGTTCTTCCAGAGATTAGTTGATTCTTGGATTTTGCTTCTGATGCTCGCTACCATTGTATTTATATCTTTCATATTCGGAAATAGTATTTTTGATAGCGCAGCGAACTTTTCTATTTTGTCCAGCTATATGTGGTAGCGGTCTTTTCGAACTGAAAGTCAAAGATCTCGAAAGGAATTGTGTCGCCAAAGGATAGTGTTTTTATCCTGGGAACATTCATCGAAGTATTTGAACGATTCAAATGCAATTAGCTCTTCTATTTTACTTTCCCGTTATTCGGTTTTATGCTGTTTTTCTTTATGCTCTGCGTTGTCTTATTTTTATTTTATTTTTTATGGTTTTGAGCTTCTCACTGGTCTATGTGTCAGACCAAAATGTGTCGGAATGCAAAATCCGTCAGATGCAATTGCTGCGCTAGCAGGTGTCGCTTACGGTTTTGCTCTGCCCTGCTCACCCCTCATGAGTGAAGTAATGTGGCCCCATGATTTAGGAGTCTGATCCCGTCTCCAACTGCCACTAACGTGTGGTACCCCTTCCAGTGGGTATACACCAGCAATAATCAATCCTAACCATAAAAGCCGGGAAACTTGCAAATAAAAGAGAATATTATCGTCCGATATCTCTCCTTTCCCCATTAGCGAAAACAATTGAGGCCTTACTGCTCCCGTCCTTCACACATCATCTAAGTCTACCTACGCATCAGCAAAGGTTTTACAAACTGCACAGTAACACAACTGCACTTAATACCTTAAGCACACAGATAGTTCATGGCCTCAACCAAAATCGGCGACTGCAATTACCACTAAAGTACAGAGCCGCAATTAAATATTAAAATCACTAGCCGGCAGTACCTAACAGGGTTAGGGAAACGAACCTTGAAAGCTACAAACTACTCAAAACACCGTCCTAAGGTCCGTGACAGGAAACTTCCTGATGCTACCGGCGCATCACTTACACAGTGAAACACCTATGCTCCCAATTAAGGAGCTTAATGTTATGCTGTGTAACAGTATCTGTTGAGATACTTTCGTCTGGATCATCCTAATAGACTTTTCCTGGAATCCGAACCTCCACCTAAACACATCAGGGAGGGAGTACTAAGCTACCGCGACTCCGTAAAGCAATATAGACTACAAACGCTATACAGGTCGGCATACCGGCAGGCTTTAAACATCATCCACCGAGAATCCGTTAACACCTTTATGAACTCTCTACCCGTAAATGCCGTTTTCGGCTAAATTCCTGTCCAAACTCGATCCCGAAATATCCAATGTATGTTCTGCTTGTAATGAGTCCCCGCACGACACTAACCACCTCTTTGCATGCCCACTGAAACTGACTCTTACAACATTCCAATCCTTCTGGTCCGACCCCGTCCAAACAGCACATTTCCTGGGCCTACTCGATAAATTGCGCATTTTTTTAAAGTAATGTGGCCAAAATGCGAAGCGAATGTCAGATGAAAGAGAGAAGCCGATAATTGGCATGTCTTAGAGCGTAAAACGAGAACATTCGTTATCGATAATGATTCGATCATTCCAGACTTTCGTTGCTAACAGCAACAAGTATATAAGGGCGAGGCACAGCCGCAAAGCTAATTAGTCGTAAAGTAAACGCGTTGGTGATTACACTACAGTGAAATAATATAAAAAGAACATTGTGCAAGTTGTAATACAAGTGATTGTAAATAGCGAAGTGAGTCATAATTGAATTGTGAATTACTGAGTAATAAAAGGACATTAAATAAATTCTTTATAAATAAAGAAACTGCAAACAAATTTGGTGATCTTTATTTAACAATCCAGTAATCGTATCCGAAGGATTTGGGAAATCATCCAGGTTGATTAAGCAAAATCGTAACAGTATTTTCAGAAAAAATTGATTACCTTGTGTTTCCTTTTATTTTATTCCACGCATGTTTATTTTTCTGTTGTAAACATGAAATTTTTCCGGCATCCTTTTTAGAAGGTTTTTGTGGTAGTATTCAGTACTCTCTTCACGTTTTCTATTAAATAATAATTAAAAAACAATTCGGGGCCCTGTTTGTATCATGCAACAGCCCGGAAGTGCTTCAGAAGAATTGCCAAGTACATCAGAAACAACAACTGGCGTAGAGGTAAGAATAAAAAGTGGAAGCTAATAGAAGAATCTCATACTTATGAGCACTACTACAGGTCAAGAAACTTGATACTCAAACGGATAAAACTTTTTCGCGTTGTCATTCAATTGTGTTGACTGAAGACGATTATAAGCAAACGATTTCTGAGACAACTCAGAAGCGTTTGCAAAATTTACGCAAGGAATTAAATTACATAAGTGAGACAGAGTGGATGTATGAATCTGTGGACAAAAAAGCGCTATAAAATAAAACCTGTTGAGGATATACATAAATAGAAAATTTAAAAATTAAAAGCACCTTATTTTTAAAAAGCAGCTATGTTGTCGTTTTTAAAGAATCTGTGGGATTCTATGGATGCCGAAAAGCAGAAACGTATCTATGCTGAAAAATTAGAGGAGGAACAAAGACACTTGGATGCAGAAATTGAAAAGGAAGAATTTGAAAAGCAAAACAATGGAGATACTTCAGGCATGCAGAATGTATTAGCAAGCGTAAATATAACACAAAATGACAACAATAAGGCAAATGAAAACGAGGATAAGTGTTTTGAACGGCATGGTATGTTAGAAAACCCTATTTCGTGGTAAATAAGTAATGTGTAAATAAATATATCCCTTAGGCGTCATAACAACATTGAAAAGTAACCATGGAACTATTGACCACGCCATTTTTTTCGACATTAGCTCTGCTGGCGGCTTAGCAAGCGAGCTAAAGGTGGGGTGTCATGTGAAATACTTGGCTTTTCAACAAATTCATAGTGATTACATAAAAGTCGTGCAAATCAAAGAAGTGTCAGAACTATTCTGGGACGAATCTTTGCCCACTACTGAAAAGGTATGAACTCTAAAGTTATCATATAAATAATACATCATTTTTTTCTGAATCATAAATATAAATCTCTAATTTATCAACACAGATTGATGAGCAAATAGCTGAGCTGCGTAATGAGAAACCAACATTCTTCAACACGCATCAACGTAACATACTTGGTCTCATAATGGAACGTAAACCGGGTGCTATTGTCGTTGATACCGAACATAAGCTGATGAACATCAATTTAGATACGGTAGAAATAGATTTCATACCGCAAGCCGGCGATCGCGTCTTCATCTGTTGCAATGTGCAAAGTGATGAACATTTTGTTAATCGACAAGGCGAAATACTACAAGAGGTGAGCGTTCATCCAGCACGTTTGCTCAAACAAGAGAAATGTGAAGTGCGGCGCTTAAACACAGACTGGGGAGTACTCAATGACGATTGTTTTTTTACTTTCGATGTCGTACCTAATACTTGTAAACTTAATCTTGGTGACATTGTGCTGGCAGACCTGATCGAATGCGAACGTGTAAGTAGCTTGTACCTATTAATTAGATACAATTGTTTGCGAATTAATTTCTAAACCTTATATACGAAATCTAGGATCCATACATTTGGCGTGTAATTAAATTAACTTTGCTGGAACGCAACATACCTCAGACGACACCGGCCAGTACCGGTACACCCATAAATGATGAAAGACGATCAACAACGAAACCACGCAATGAAAGTAATCATGCAGTTACTGTTACTGAAGATCAACGTTGCATTTTTGCGGCCACATTTCTGACGCAAAAGCTTGAGATGGTGATTAAGAATAATGTAGATCGTACTATACGTGTACTTTCAATTGAATTTTTAGGCCGCCGACGAGATTCACAAATTAAACTCATTGATCCAAAACACAACGATACCGCCTTTGAACTGGCAGGATACAGTAGTCGCACGCTCATATTTGAAGTAGAATCAAAATCATACGGAGAATCACGCGAAGTTTTCCTAATCAAATTTGAAAACTTTCGTGTGAAACGCTCCATTGTTGTGGTGGTATGTGAGACTGAAGCTGAAGCCGAAGCAGCTCGTGCTCAACCTAATCAAAGTAATTCAGGTTTGACGAACGGTGGTGGTATGCATAATATGCGGCAGCGTTCACGTCACTATGCCAATCAAGTTTGGTCTAATAAAGGCGAAGTAATACCTGGCGTAGGTTTGGCAACGAAGCGTCGCTTTTTAGCACATCGTATTGCCTTTTATGAAGTACCCGAACGCTTGCGCAATGCTTACTTGACATCAAGCAGTCGGCAGGAAATGGCAGAAAGCGTAGAGAGTATGTTTCCTTCCTTGAAAGAGGAGATCTGCATGAAGAACTACACTATACGTTTCCAAACACTGGTCTATCTGGAAGAAATCGAATATTTTATAAATTTCCGAAATTATGATCGTGAGCGTGCACATTTTACACGCGATGGTGAATTTCTATCACTCACCATTGAGAATCTCTCTGAACGCCGACCATCACTTGTTATTGGTGATACTGTGCGCGCCATTAATCCATGGTGCAATGAGGATGATAATCACAGCTATGATGGAGTCATACACAAAGTACTTTTTAATCGTATATTGCTAAAATTCAATGAAGGCTTTCAGTCAAAGTATAACGGCGAAGATTTTCGCTTGGAATTCTATTTTTCCCGCTTCGCATTTCGTAAACAGCACTTTGCGGTCAGTCGTATAATAAAACATTTGGGCGAACAATTCCTTTTTCCCTCACGTGTGTATACGCGTGAGGAACCGCAATTACAAATAGAATTAGACAGTGATGATAATCTCATGCTAAATGAAACAAAATGCCCCTGGTTCAATCCAGTCTTAAACCCAATACAAAAACGTGCCATTCGTAATATTTTGCGTGGTGAAGTGCATAATATGCCTTATGTAATTTTCGGTCCACCCGGCACAGGCAAAACAATGACACTCGTCGAAGCAATGTTGCAGATAGTGAAACATTTGCCCAGTTCACGCCTACTTATCGGTACACCCTCTAATGGTTCTGCGGATTTAATAGCCACGCGTTTAATTGAAAGCAAACAATTGCAACCAGGCGATTTTGTTCGCTTGGTTTCTCAAAATCAAATCGAAAAGGAACTTGTACCCGAACATCTGATGCCGTATTGTGCCACCGTGGATATGGCTGCCGATGGAACTTCTGACGATTCGGTTGGTAGACTTTTCCATTTCTCTTTATTTTTTTTTTCATTTATTTATATTTCCATATCAGATGATCGTTACGGAATCGGGTATGAAATTACGTTGTCAAATGAAATATCTTGGCCGTCATCGTCTCACAATTAGTACATGCACTACATTAGGCAATTTCCTGCAAATGGGCTTCCCACCTGGCCATTTTACACATGTGCTCATCGACGAATCTGGCCAGTGTACTGAACCTGAAGTGATGGTTCCCATATGTTTAGTTTCACAAAAGCGTGGCCAAGTTATATTGGCTGGTGATCCACATCAACTACAGGCGATTGTAATCAATAGATATGCATCGGATTGTGGCTTATCTATTTCATTTTTGGAACGCGTACTCAGCCGTACGCCATACCTACGAGATATAATGCGTTTCCCTGACACATCTGGTTTCGATCCGCGCTTAGTCACAAAGCTGCTCTATAATTACCGCTCATTGCCGTCCATACTCAATGTGTACAGTGAATTATTTTACGATTCGGAGCTGCGTCCTATGGTGAATGAAAAGGAATCGCGTGAAGCTGAAATGTTGCAGAAATTGAATGTACTGTTGCCACCCTCGGAGAAGCGACCCAAGTCACATGGAATTTTCTTCTATGGCACACGCAGCGAAAACAAACAAGAATCGGATTCACCATCCTGGTTCAATCCACTAGAAGCTAGAAATGTATGAAGTAGTGTACAGAAATTTTATAAATATTTTAATTAATTTTATTTCATTACAATTTGCAGGTTTTCTTGATGGCCATCAAATTGTATCGTCAAAGCATTAAACCCGAAAATATCGGTATTATAACACCTTACATGAAGCAAGTGAAGCATTTGCGGACACTTTTTATCGAAGCCGATATTGCCATGCCGAAAATCGGCTCCGTCGAGGAATTTCAGGGACAGGTACTTAACACTTTAATAAGATTATTTGAGATTTATTATAATAATAATCTTTTTATTTTATTTTCTTTTTTTTTTTTGCACTCAGGAACGCGACATTATTCTCATCTCTACAGTGCGTTCCTCTAAGAAACTGATTCGCAATGACTTGCGCCATGCGCTCGGCTTTGTACAGAGTGCCAAACGCATGAACGTCGCCATTTCCCGTGCTCGCTATCTCATGTTCATATTTGGCAATCCACATTTACTCTACTTGGACCATTGCTGGCGGACTTGCATTAAATATTGTGTGGATAATGAGGCATATTTGGGCTGTGATTTGCCGGAAGACTTCGAAACCAGACCAGAACTCAATGAGGAGAATGAAACGGAAACCGAATCCTTAGCGAAATCACCGTTACCTACTTGAGTAAGAGAAAAGGTGAAAATGAAAAATTTAATTTGCCGCAAATCATGACAGTAATTAGCTGTTGAGTTTTTATTTTTTAATGTTTACTATTATTTCAAATCTTAATTCACCAAAACGTTTGCTTTATAAAAGTTGAAGTTCAACTCATTATTGGTACCCAATACATTTTATAAAAATTGTACAACCAACATACGAACTTGTATCCTTTTTTTCTAGTTTCAGTTGTATTAAAAAGTTTTCCTCTAGTTTTAAAATGTTTTTTATAAGCTATTATAAATTTTGAAAATAGTTCCTTTCCCTTGTAGCTTCTGAAAGCTGCACAAGAATTTTCATAGGTTTTATGATTATTCGAGTGAACTAAGTGTCACAATGTTGCTCTGGTATCCTATATTGTTCTTACTCTAAGACAATCTTTATAGTTTGCGGTTAATTATATCCGTCGAGCCTATCCTATTTGATGAAAAACATACCCACATAAAATCTGAGATCCCACTAAAGTTGAAATATCATTTGGAGTGAAAGTAGTTAAGAGACTGTGTATAATCGCTTTTTACTCAATAGTAACTTTTTATTCCATTTTCATGGTATCGCTACTATATATTGTTCGGTTTCATCTATTTATATATAATTTGGATTTTAATTTCACAGTGCACTTTAACACTTTCGTTAAAATCGCATGCTAAAAATGTTTGTTAGTTTTCACTTCAAAATATCTTTCAAGTTGACTTTGTGGAACATATTCCGAATTAAAATGCGAAATTTCAAATTTTTAAACACAATTGTAACAATAATGGTAATAATAACTTTTTAAACGAATGCAAAGAAGAAAAAAAAGTATCTTAGGGTTTAAATTTTAATCTTATAAAAGGATGTCATTGTAATGCTGAATAGTTGAGTAACAGTTAAAATCTTTGTAATGTCTTATAAATTTAAAGAAATTTAAATACCAAATTTTTTTTAATTTAACAGTTAAGAAATATGTATGGTAGGAAAACATTGAGATTTAAAGATTTTTTAAACGATTTTGAAATTTGTTATGATTTTCTGCTATATTAAAATATTACCATAGGCATTTTTAAGATTTCTATTTAAACAGCTCTTCGAATGGTGCACATATTTTTTTGTTACATACACTAATTCATGATGAAAAAATTATATAAGGCAATTTCACTTTGAAATTTTTGACGCTATACGTGTTTGAATTGCCATTTATAAAATATTTAACTTGCGAGATTTTTACATACTGTGGCGGACATAATGTTATTTTGTTATACGTTAGAAATTGTCATATTGTATGTACGTTAGTATATATGGGTCATATGCCAATGCGAAAGACATTTATTTAGAAGGCAGAAGTAATCTAAGAAAATGGCTATATTAAAAGTCCTGCGAAGAGAGATTGAAACTGTATTTACTAATTCAATAATAAGTATTTGTTGGCAGGTAGTATTAATGTACTTGGTCAGGCAAGAAATATTAATGTATTTTTTTAGCAATTATTAATTGCTCTTAGTTTGAAAAAAAAATTAACAAAATAATAATAATGATTTTTCGAGTTGCTGTTGCACAATATATGAAAATATAAACTAATAGTTTTTAACCTAAGAAAATCTTAGAATTACGCTTTAAAGAGCGCCTTTTTTGAAAGGAATGATTCAAATAAATTTAATAAACATTTATTGATTTTTTTTTAATTTTAACGTTTTGGATATACATGCATACATACATACATATTAAGACAGCAATGTGGATTGATATTGTTGTGCTTTTTATAATAAAAATAAACCATTTTTTCAATAAAATAAAAATTTACGTGAAATTAATAAAAATCAGCAGCAGTGTTAAAGATCGTATAGACATATTTATGGTGTATAAAAAACATGGATAGAATAATGTCAAAAATATAAGTAGCGAAAAGTGCAAAAAAAAAAAAAAGGGGGGGGGGGAATAAGAAGTATTGAACTCATAATATAAAGTTAGTGTTGCAGTTAAAAGGTATAAAATTTACAAATATGTATAGCGGTATTACATTATGTTTGTATCGATGGCAACGCATCTTCGTCGCGCAAATTCACTGGCAGTGTTATGCGTTCATTTTCCATAGAAACCTAAATGCAAAATACAGTTTTAAAAATTCTCCTTTATGGTTTTATATTTCATATTACCGTAACATATATTGGCTCCTGCCTATTGTCTGAGTTCAATTTTTCTACCCGCAATGCTACCTCCACTTCCAAATGACCACCATCGGGTTCCACGTAACCCTCTGAGGGTTTTATCTGCAACAAGTTCTTTCGATTCGTGTTAACCTCAAAATATTGACGCGATTTGAATGAATTGCAAATGTAGATCGAAGATCTTATTGCTTGCTTTTCACCGCTCAAAATAAAATTCAATGAGCTCGGCAATACAGACCAGCAACATGCTTTGCCGCCACGTGTTGGTGAATCATTTCTATCGGCTGCTTGCTCAATCTCCTCTTCGGCGAGTTCATCTACACGATCTAAAGCTTGTCCTGAGCTGTCAGCATTTTGGCTGTGCGATGGACTGCATACGGTACGAAATAGCACAGTTTCATCCTCGTCGGGAAAGCAAAACGAAGAAGTAGACTTTATAGTCTCATCTAAGTAGTCATCGTTAATAGTAAGTGCCACTTCGTGTATGCGCATGTGCGTCAATAAATCGTATGTCAAGGCGGGTGATTCTTTGAACAAACGTAGCTCTTCAATGTCTTTCTCGCCCGGCATTTTCTCCCATAAAGCCTCTAATGACTTGGACGAGCTGATATTGACACGTTCTGTAGGTGTCATGCGCGCCACCAATTGACGCATGCGTTGCCTGTTCGCTTCGTCACCAGATATTAGACGCAAGTTGGCTAATGTCAACACTGATTTCGTTTGGCGTGTAATTTTTCGCACATCCTCACGCTGTGGCCGAAATATAATACTCAGAGTAGCCGACGAACCAGGCGGTATGAGCATGGCGGTGGGTTTGATCTCAAAAGCGGTACACAGCCGAGGAAAACACAAACCAACCGAATCGATCGAAGCGATTGCAAAACCAAGTAGTGGTCCTTTGTTGTAGACTCGCATTGTGCGCTGTATTGGCTGAGAGAGTTCATGCAAATAACCCATTTGTACAAACGCCATGCCTACTGGTGCAACGTTCACTTCCTGCGCCACAACACTACAATGTCCGCCGTATCCGTATAATGGGATATCAAGAAACGAAGTCATGCTGGCTGTAGCGGCACTATTAAAAGCAATACTAACATTTTGCGGAGCGTAAAATGAAAGTTTGCCTACAGCGGCGCCTATGACGGTCGGGCAAAAGCTGACAGTAATGGAGCGACATTCTTGTGACTGCAGTGTTAGCGTGTTATTGCCAGGCATATTAACCAACTGATAACCGGGTCCATGTACATCAATTCGTATGGTAAGTTTCTTGTTAGCTGTATTCTTTACTTGCATTGTCTTATGTGCAGCATTCCTGAGTCGGGTACTACCCCAAGACAACTCTACAGCAGTTACTTTTAATGGTATGGCATTTCCATTGCGGTGACTGAATTCGCTGTTGCTGGAGCAGCGAGAGATGCTACGCGCAACACCGCCACCATTACTGCCGCCGCCGCTTCGTAACGAGCAGGCGCTTGCGGTACGCATAGGCACTTTGGCGCTGGATTCACTTGCCGACGGCGAAGATGCGATACGTTGTATTTTCGTTCCACCAAGGTTTGTTCGCGGCATAACGCACTGTTGCGGGACACAATTTTCACAAATCCGTGGCGAATTCTCATCAGCTCCAACGCCTGTAATGGGAGGTGATGACTGCGGAGATAGGTAGCTCTGCGTTGGGGATGGCGGAACGGCCAACAGTCCACTATAGGGGCTGACATTCACATGTAGTGTGCGTTCGGCGGTAGTATTTTTCGAAGATATCAGAGATTTGGAAAGATTAGGCGAGATAGCAATAAAATCGCAGTCACTTTTCTGATCATCCAGTCTTGTGGAGCAAAGTGGTTTATCTTTTGTTTGCAACGTTGAACTAGGCGCGGAGGGTGAGCTAATACTTCGTTTGATTGTGATTGTTTTGTTGATATGTTTTGTAATTGATTCATTTAAAGCCGTTTTTCTTTCATAGTCTAATCTCTCCGGTGTTTTAAGATAAGGTTGCGTAGATTTCGTTTCATCTACTTCGTGTTCTATGCGATCCGGTGAAAGACGTACAGTGGGTAAATTTAATGGACTTAAAGGCGAACGCGGTTGAGCTATACTTTGTTGTAATTCCTTTACATCGTTGTTATCCAGCAGCGACTCAGTGAAACTCAAAGTGTCAGGATGTGATTCCATTCCGCGCATTCTTTGTGGATCCAAGTTCTCTTTATTTTCTGATAATAACTGTTCTAGGGTGTTTAGACTATTTCTATAATCTTCAATAGATTGTCTCACACTCGCATTAGCATACTGTTCTTTAAGTGCTGGTATAAGAGGTTTGTGAGGTAGATTTGTTTTGGAATGTGGTTTCTTGGTACTTTGATCCACAGCTGCTCGTTCATGATTATTGGGCGATTTGTTACGTTTTGTTTTTTTTAACAAATCGATTAATTCAGTCGATGATATGTCTTTATCCAAGTTTTTTACTATAAATTAATAATATCGTAAATATACAAATAAAATAATTGCAACATTAATTTTCTAAATCTTTTTAAAGTTTCATCGAGTTAAATTTCAATTTAATACTTACTAAATGCCTTTTTTATGTGTGATAATGACAGTAAGGATTCATCATTGTCCTTTGTTACATTTCCAGAGTCTTCATTCTCATGTTTTTCTCGAATATTTTTATTATAGTCTATTGTAGTGCGAGATGTTTTCGGAGCTTTGTTATAGATTATGTTGTCTATTTGTGGTTTGAGATCGCCATCTTTTGTAGATTGAATTAATTTGGTTTTATCTATTGGCGTACTTAAACTAAGAGTACTTTGAGTGTCATCTACTAACGCTATTGGTGACCGCACGCGCTCGGGACTAAGTGCTCCAACAATATTCCGTAAGTTTTCTGAACGTTGATTGAAGAAATTACCCACTGAGAAATTCGGATCACGCGAAAAAAGTGAGCTAAGAACACGAATGATGACAATATTTACATATTTATTAAATATTTTTACCAATACCTGTTTAGATTAGATTGTAAATCAAAATCCTTTGAATCTAGATTTTGTATATTACTTTTCTTATTTGGCGCGGCTGTTGGTATTGTTGCAAATTCTTGTGCCCAAGCTATTTCGTCCATTATTAGTTTTGACTTCATATTTTCAGCAGGCTGAAATTCTTCGGAATTAACGCCAGAAACATTAGTGGAGCTAAAAGAAAATTGACCCCCTTCTTCTTTACCAAAAGTATCCTGCGAAGAATTAAGAGACATTTCAGCAGTTCGAAGCAAACTTTGGGAACTATATAAGCCTAAAGTTGTACTGGATACCGAGGAAAAATCTTCTAAGACTTCACCAAGATTCCGCGCTTTGGGAGCAAAAGAGGTGGCAAGGATGTCACACACAGATAGACGACTTGATGTGGACTCCATACTAATTTTAGGAATATTTTGTGATTTCCTATCCTTATAGTGTGTTGAGCGTCCAGTTATTTCAGATGGTTCGAAAGATACTTTCGAGTTGTTGGCCATTGACAAAGTACTTTTAAAATCTAAATTTATACTTTCATCAGTAACCAACTCGGAAATGTTAATTGAATCGGGGCGATGATAGGGTACATATTCGGTGTAATTTAATTCTGCGAAAGCAAAAACATTAGAATGAAAAAATAAAATGTATATTATTTGTAATCTTACTCGTAGATGATGTTATTACTGTATCAGGAATTTTTACATCATTTTTTAAAAGACCTTGTTGAATTATTTTGTTTACATCGGATTTCATCGACTTGTTTGCTTTTTCCAACGTCTCCAAAGCTCTAAGTCGTCCATGCTTTTAATTAAATGATTAATATAAGATACATGTTCTTCGTTCAAAAACACTTACCTTTAAACGATGATTAACTGTGTTGCTGCCCAATATGGATGAATTGGAAGTTTCACCAAAAGCTACATTAGAAAAATATTTGTAAATTTGAAACCGATTTCTTTTAAAATTCAAAGATCATTTACCATTCAGGTCATCCAAATTCAACAGGCCCAACGAGTTTGTTAAATTGTTTTTTTCGCCTCGTTTATCCATTTCGTTCTGGATATAAAACCAAAAAACTTTTTAAGAGGAAAACTACGAATAATTCCAAACAAAAAAACGATCAAATTCCTGTACAGATGATTCCGAAAAACTTTATTTATGAATCGTAGCGTTCAATTGATTATTAATCCATTTGCAACTTTATAAACACATGTGTATAATGGAACTACAATGAAACTAAAGTCCGAATTTGTCCCTGAATACGTAAAAATATGTTTTTAATTGAAGAACAAGGAATATTTCTAAAGTTGGCGCAAACCGGGTTTAAAATTAAAATGGTGGACATTTCAGCCGTGGACGAAGCACGGTTGTATTTTGAAGCACTAACTGCAGTACGAAAAAAATGCTGGTATATATTAGAGAACTTATCTGGATAACTTACAAAAATTATGAAATTATCGTTATTATAAGTTCTCTGATCAGAGAATGTCTCATCAGAATCGCCAAAAAAAGACATATTTTTATCGAAATTTCTAAAAAAAAATTGTGATAACATCCATCTCTAGCGCGACTTTTCATAACTTTTCTTCCCCAACGATTCAAACAACGGAAAACAACGAAAGCAAAGCGAAGACAGTCAGCTTTATACTCTGCAGTCAGCTTCGGATCGTATACATAATTCTAATTATTTTTTGCGCAATATACAAGAAAAAGCTTTCATTAAATTTTCTTCTCAGCTATTTTTCTTCAATCATTCATTGAAATTCAACTGCCCGGTGAGGTAGTGAAAGGGATATTGGAGAGATTTGGTTAACTTTTTGCCAAAAATTATTTGCAAAAAGTGAAAATTGCAAAATATTTCTTAAGTTCACGTGTGTATTAGTGTGGTTTTTCATGCTTAAAGAATTATAGGAACAAAGAGCAAAAAATAATCTGAAATCAGCAAATAACTGGTACCTTTTGTCGACGGAGCGAAATTGGAATAAATAAGTGATTTGTGGAAATATAAAGCAGTTTAAAAAGAGAAAATGGAGCAAATGACCCAAATTATTACAAATTTGTTGTCTTCGGATAACGATATAATCAAGAAGGTATGTACATACATACATATGTAATGCACGTTAAACGCGTGTTTCTATTGGCAAACGCGTTAAAATAGGTGAGCAGCTTAATTACTCGATTTTAATAGGTCAAAATGTGAAGCTTATTTCCCATTGCAATTAATGGAAGAATATTGCAATGAAATAAAAGTAATTAAAAAGATAAAAGCACGTGGATACGCGCCATCATCAGCTAGCACGCTTTCAACTCATTCGTTTAATTCCCCACGTTGTCTGCCATATTTTCCTCACACGCACATATGTATGTATTTATTTCATTTTCTTTTTATTTTCAATTTATTTGCCGCGTATGCTAGTTTGAATTTAAATTGATATACATATGTACATATCTATTTATATGCCATGCATGTATAATTTCTGCAACAAATACTTTTTTTTTTTTTAGAAAATGAAATATTCACAAAAAAATATTCTATATAACAAATATACTTCAGGTAGTGCATTGGACATTAAGACATTTTTGTGTTGTTGAAATTTGCAATTAATTATTAATAACATTTTGTTTAAAATAGCACATTGACTTTCAAAAACGTGTTCGCCAATCTTCTAATCTGAATGCATAGAAATGAGTATAAAGCGTCACATAGATCAGAAATAAATATACGAAGCTCATTTAATGTGTTGTGTGTGCTCCGACCGGCTTTCACACTACGTCAGCCGACAGGCACGAACGCAGCAAGTGGTTTAGGATGTTCAATGATGATTTTTCTTTGCATTTATTGCGAAAAATAATAATGACCAAAATAAAATGGCTTTGACAGTAGGACACATCTAATCGATCTGCTTTTATAGCCTTACGTATTTATATATTTCCAAAGGAAGGCCCGCCGAAAAATTATTGTTCGTTCGTCATTGCCGGCCGGCTACGACCACACCACGACAAATGCATTTGGAATTTTTGATTTCGAAAAGTATTTTTATGGAGCTCTTTCCCAATCGGTTGCCAAGTCCAATATACAATATAAAGTACCTAATTTTGGTTCAATTAAACGGTAGCCCGCATCAATTACACATAACGTTGTACATATGTACTTCGTTCGTAAATTTGTAGCCTATAAAAGAGAAATATTGAATGGGAGATCGATAATATTTTTTTTGTGGGGTGGGGCCAAATAGCAACGTATCACCCATCATATAAAAATTGTCTATGTACATATAAATTCTGTATATACATATATTTGTACGTATGCACGTAGTTGTATGCAAATAAAAATACATTGCGATGAGTAACTATCAACATACGTAATTAAACTATCAACATACGTAATTAATTTAAACTAAAGAGTAATCGTTGCCACAATGTCTTTACTAATTCTTAGAATAGTCAGGCCACGTTTTATTTGAAAGCATAATTAAAAAAGTGTTTGCTTTTTCATTTGCCTTTCAAGTTTTATAAAAAATTTACGTTCAAAATTTAAAAAGAAAAACGTATGTACATACATTTAAGTTTAGATGACTCCTCAATTAAGTACGAAATAACGAAAAAGTTGCTTTGAACATTGTAATCTATCAATATTTCTATTTTATGCAAGACATATGTGTATTATCTGCAAAAAAGCACATCGAAATTTCATTATTTATTTAAAAATTATTCTTCGTCAGTTGTCAAATAGTCAATAAAACCAATTTAACAAAACTTGGCAGCACTAATTCTATATGAGCCTATTTTATAGGCGCACATATACATAACTGCGCTTAGCATTCCGCGTAAAGAACACGGCTAATGTAAGCGACGCTGTAATAAATATATAGAGTTAATTATTTAAGAAAATTTATGCGATAGTAAACAAACACAGTATCTATCAGCTCAGACAAACACCTGGAAAAAAATCTAACATGTTCACTGGACATCAGACTAACATCGGGAATATATATATATATATATATGTATATGATACTAGATATGTAAATATTTGATGGTTTTTTAATGAATATGTTTTTTTTTTAACCATTTTAGGCTACAGCTGATTTGCAGGAAGCTTACAAGCATCCTGACACGATTCCTGCACTTTGTGAAATTGCCGTATCAGCGCCGGAACCACAGGTGCGTCAATATTCTGCCGTACTCCTCAAAAAACATTTGGCTAAATTGCGACAATGGAACAAAGTGCCGGTTGAGCAACAGCAAGTGTAAGTTCCTCATTGAAATATTTTATATTTTCAAATTTCACAGTATACTATACCTATATATATATATAATATATAATATATAATTCAAATTCAGTATCAAGCAAGGCATGCTCAATGCGCTTATGCAGGAACAACAAAAATCTGTACGTAAAGCAATTGCTCAATTTGTTGGCGTTTTGGTGCGTCACGAAGCAAAAAAAACGGATTCATGGATGAATGAAGTGCTTAAGTTCATCTATAGCTATTGTTCCTCGTCCGATCCAAAGCAAAGCGAACTTGGCTCGTCAACTTTTGCTATTTTGGCGGATGCCGCACCTGATCAATTTTTGCAGCATATGGAATCGGTTTGTGAAATGTTCACAGCTGCTTTGGTTGCCTCTGAAGCAACAGGCAATATGGCTACGCCTGTGATTTTTAATATTCTAACTGGTATGACCTACTTAGTGCCATTCACTTTGGGTCACAACACCGCCGAGCAAACGTTGCAAAAATCCATACCTTTGATTGTTAAGTCGCTTCAAGCTTTCGCTGTACAACCTGAAGTCGATCAATTTGTACACGCTTTTGATATACTTGAGAGTATGGCTGATTTGAATGCCAAGTTGTTGAACAATCACATTAAATTGCTATTGGAATTTTGCTTGGAGGCAGCTAGTAACACGCAACTTGATAGCGCTGTGCGCATCAAAGCTGTGGCTTACGTTGGTTGGTTGGTGCGTCTCAAGAAAAAGTTGATTATCAAGCAGAAGTTGATCGAACCCATAATTCGAGTAGTTTTCAACTTGATGGCTACGGAACCGGATGACGAAGATGGTGGGTAGAGATAAATTGCGAAAAAACAATTGTTTTACTGTAAAAATTATGCATTTTTATTTTAAAAATTAATTTTCAAATTAGTTTATTACTCTTGTTTGTATGTATGAATGCATATATTGTTTAGTTTAAAGTTTACGTTTTTAAAATTTCTTTATATTTTTTTGTTCAAAGTATTGTAAGTTCCAAAACTTAATTAAAAATGTAAGTTTTTTTCCTTAAACCGATATAGACGATGAAGAGTACTTTTTAGCTGAAGACAACTCGAATCCAATGACCACTGCTACGCAGACAATGGATTTGCTTGCGTTGAGCGTACCACCAGAGAAGTTGATTCCACCATTGTTGCAACTTTTGGAGCCCGCATTGCAAGGCCAAGATCCACTGCCACGCCGCGCTGCTTACTTGAGCATGGCTGTTATAGCCGAAGGCTGCTCAGAGGCTATTTGCAACAAATATCTTGAAACTATGTTGAATATAGTTAAAGTGGGTATCACCGATCCCATTCCACTTGTACGTAATGCTGCCTTTTTTGCGCTAGGACAATTTTCGGAACATTTGCAACCGGACATTACCAAATTCGCACCGCAAATACTACCAATACTTTTTGAGTTCTTACACCAACTCTGCAATGAATTGCGAGTAAGTATTTTAAATTGTCTATTATTTATACGTATGGAAATAATTTCGACTCTTAAGCTATTAGTTTTTTTTTACGTACATAATTACCATGATACAATAAGGAAAGGTAGTATATGTAGCGACAGCTCGTTTTATGACTGCCTTAGATCAACGTTGAATTTTGGAAAAACAGTGTTAAATTACGCCCGCTTTTAGGGAAAACTTTAAATTTTTAGTTTAATATCGGAATCAATTAAATGAAGCAAGGCAGAGTTAGAGTTTATTTACCTTAATAATTAATCATAACGAATATATATCAAGTATAAAGAATAAATTTTGATTAATAAGATTAATTATAATTAATACTTAATGCACAATTTCTAATGCTTTTGAAATACATACGAAGTTTAGGAAGTAAACTTCAGAATCAAAAGAAAGGTTATGTCGAAAAATATTAAGGCCAATATTTCCTATACTTTATAACTGTAATAAATTTATATATAAGAGAAATATTTATCAATTTCATTATATTTTATTTACATTGGTACTACTTGACTCCTTATTTCAGAAAATTTTGCAGGTATATCACACAGGTTTGGACAAGAGTTCCACACATAACATTAATTATTACTTCCAGGGATTTTATTTTATCTAAAAGCCCTTCTGCTTCACTTAGTTTTGTTTCGTATTTCGTTATAAAAGTATTTTCGTAATATGAACTTGAACTGTGAGAGGTGGGATTATCATGCAGTCTGCCTTTAGTACACATTGCTTCAAGGTATTTCAAAATATGTCGATTTTATCGGTGTATTCACATGTACTATAATATGTATATATTAAAAACAAGAAGGAAGTGCTCTTCGGTCCTGCCGAAACCTTTTACCTTTCATGGGTATATCAACGTTATTGTATTGTTTAAGTTTTTATTTTTTTATTTTATTTTATTTTATTTTTTTTATTTGAACCGAATTATCTGAGAAATCGGTTACAAAGAGCTATAGATATAGTCATCCAAATTCAAAGATTTCTAGTGTCAATAGTTATTTGAAAGATTTAAAAAAAAAATTTACATGAAAAAATTATTTTTCTATTTGTGGTCGGCTCTGGGAATATATTGTCAACCCCTCTGAGTCTATTTCTGATATAAAATAAAAAACTTTTCCATAAAAACCATTAGACATTGAAGGCGGATTAGAAAAAACTGAAGGTTCCTTCTTTTATGGAAGCAAAGCAAGAAAAAAAGGTTTAGCGGTTAGCAAGCGCCAATTGCATATAAATATTGTAACGTTTTTCGTGCTACCCACGATGATTTCCCAAATCCTTCAAGTCCGATCACTGAATTGCTAAATAAAACTCCCAAGATTTCTTCGTTTTGCCTCTTAATCGTAAGGATTTAACGTTTATTTAGTCCTCAATAATTACAATTCTTTACTATGGAAAATGGCTTATTTATACGTTTCTAAAACACATATATTACTGCCGCTGCGTTTCATAACTGAGGTTGACCCAAATATTCTGTTCACGCGCTCAAGAATAGGCTCCGTTTATGCCTAACGATGGTCGAAACTTTCCGTTGCAGTATTTGTTGCCGCTATTTTTGTCTGTCTTTTATACTGGGAATTTCCATCGCACTGTCACTCCTTTTATTTGGAATTGTCCTTTTTATTTGGAATTTTCGTTACAATATCATTAATGCTGTCCTCTAACGTTACATCTCAAAGAAATTTTTCGTAAAAGCTTTGTTTCTGTTTATGACGTCATTTTCTTCTTATCGGTAAAGTCAACTTTTGTCATAAAAAATTTATATTTTTGATTTTTAGAGAGTTTATGAAGAAAAGTGTGCCTCAAACCCTGCCCTACTCTGAATGAGATATCCATTCTATGTGAGTTCATTTCAGACCACGGGCGCTTATCGAAAATAATAAAATTTGTGTATTCAAAATTATTTATATGGCATGTAAGGGAGGGTAAATTTAGGTGGAACCGAGCATTTAATAGCGTATTGATATAATATGTATGTAAGTTTTTGAGTTCTACATACTCGGGTGACGAACAATGCTAGTAACTCGTGAAACTGGTGAAAGTTTCGATCTGCAGAAGAAAAATTTTCAATTTTATTTGTCAAAATTTCTTTAAAAATTCAACGAATAAAGAATATTGAACGGATATAGATTTTGTCGTTCAAATGTTCGGACCTTTGAAAACGTTCGAAAAAGATCTTGAATTTTATTAAGTATATTTGATCGTTAGTAAATTCAAAGATGTAATGATCTAGTCATTGGACTTACAAATTTGTTATCGGGTTAATATAAATTACAATTATAAACTTTAAGCAATACTTCTCGAATCATTTTTACCTTATTTCTAACCTTTTTTTTAAAGATGTCAATATACCTCTGAGCGACGTTACAAAATACTATCCAGAAATAAATAATAATAATTAAAATAAAAGTGTTCCCTACTCTTGATTTCTTAATTTTTTTTTTTTTAAATATTCAACAAATTCCCTCAAAATTGAAAAAGAAATGACGTCGTTTTTCTAAGGCAGCCAATATGGTCAAATTAGAGCGAGAAGCTGTCTACGTACTTCACCTCTCTTTATTGCATTATGCATAATTACAATTAGAAAGATCACATTGCGTTATTGATTCTTCTATTTGGTAACCTTGTATATTTTTGGCTCTCTGTGTTTGTTTTTTCCTTTTCACTGATATGCTTACCAAAAGACATCTTGGCCAAATGATGTTATAGTCACCGAGCCATGGCCGCCTAAAACTGATACAATACTTTATATGAATCAGCTGCAAATCAAGCGAAAATCGGTTTTAACAAATTATGTAGTGATTTTTTTTACAATTATGCTAATTAGTAATTCAGTTTTTTTCGCACTGTAGCAATAATAATAATTTAGTTTTGCACTTTAGCTTTAAGTGATATAATAAAAATATATACAAATTACTAAAATAAATACCAATTTGATTTATTCCCTAGAGCGGTGGAACCGAACCTAAACATATCGATCGTATGTTCTATGCATTGGAAACGTTCTGCGAGAATTTGGAAGATGAATTAGTGCCTCATTTGCCGGTGCTTATGGAAATGTAAATTACATTTTTAAATTAAAATTACTTTAAACAAAAAAAAATTGAATATTATCCCACCCTCTTACAGTCTGTTCGAAGCTCTGAACCCCAACAACTCAGTACGTGTACGCGAGTTGGCTTTGAGCGCGATTTCTGCGGCGGCTAATGCAACAAACGAAAACATGTTGCCTTATTTCCAGCGTTTAATCACCATATTACAATCATACTTGGCGCCCACTGAGAACGAAGACATCATCAGTCTGCGTCCACAGGCCATTGACACGTTGGCCGCTTTAGCACGGACAATTGGGAAACAAAATTTCATGCCCCTAGCAACCGACACAATGACTTTCGCTTTGAATTTGCTCGAAAAGGCTGAGGATCCAGATGTGCGCCGTGCATTATATAATTTGATCGCTTCGTTGGCTGAAGTGGTTAACGAGGAAATGGCAAGTGTCTTTCCAAAGGTAATTGAACGTATGTTTGACTCGATACTCTCCACGGAAGAAGTGGTACCGGAATTCAAAGATGACGATGGGGTGCCAGCACCAGCTGAAGATGCTGATGAAAATGGTGAAGACATCGATATTGAACACTCCGATGATGAAGATGATGATTTGGACAACATTGCTGGTTATAGTGTTGAAAACTCATATTTGGATGAGAAAGAGGAGGCGATTTTGGCATTGAAAGAATTCGCTGAGCATACTGGTACTGCTTTCATTCCATACTTGGAAAAATCTTACCAGAATGTATACAAGATGATCGATCATCCACAGGAGGATATACGCAAAGTATCAATTGATGCCTTGAGCTCATTCGTTGTGGCGCTTTTCAAACAACAAGACTTACAAGGTGTGTCAAATGCTATAACAATTTTAATTCCCAAATTGGGTCAAATTGTGCATGATGATGAAGAGGTATCGGTCGTATTGTCGGCGCTCGAAGGTTTGGGAGATCTTTTAAAGGAGTTGAAACAGGTCGCTTTGCCAACTGGTGAGTTACGTGACATCATCTTTGCATGCATAACCGATGTCTTGAATGGCAAGGTCGCTTGCCAATTCGACGATTCTAATGGGGATGACGATGAAGATGCTGAGGAGAGCGAATACGATGAAGCCATTGTCGAGGGTGCTGGCAATATGTTGCCCTTATTGGGTGCTGCTATGGGACCTGATGAATTCAGACCATATTTTGAACGCACCTTCCCACTTATCTTACAAAAATTAGTAAGTAAAAATGTAAAAGAGAAAAGGTTTTAAACTTTAAAAACTAAAAATATATGCATATATTTGCAGCAAAAGGCAAGGAAACACGAAGATCTCGATTCACAACGAGCTTTCGCATACGGTGCATTAGCAGAGTGCTTCGAACCCTTACAAAATCACACTGGCATCTTCTTCCACGCATTCTGTCCTGTTTTCATCGGTGGTCTCTCGGACGAATTCGATCAGGCACGCCAAAATGCTGTTTATGGTCTGGGTGAACTGGTGCTTCATTCTGCCGATAAATCATTCGAGTGAGTGTATTGCTAACAAATTTTCGACTGTTATTTTGAAATTTGAAATTGTTAATATTAAATTTTCGAAATCTTATTTTATTTACAGAGCTTATCCGAACATTTTGAATGCCCTCTCACAGGCCGTTTCGAAGGAGACTAAACCCAGTGCATTGGACAATATTTGCGGTGCTATTGCACGCTTAATTATCGTCAACAGTACTTTGGTGCCGCTTGCACAGGTGTTGCCAGTTTTCATACAACACCTGCCACTGCGTGAAGATTTCGACGAGAATGCTTCGATCTTTAAGTGTTTGAAACAGTTGTATCTGCAAGCACGTGATGCGATCGCCAGCTCATTAGAACAAATTATTGCGATTGCCATACACGTGCTGTACAAGAAAGAATACACAGAGAAGGAAACATACGATACAGCGTTGGGCTTACTACAGGAAATTCGTGAAAATTATCCCGACAAATTCAGTGCAGTAGCCAATTCGAATCCGGAAATTATTGCCTTCTTGCAAACGCTATAAATGGCAATTGATAAAAACAGTTGATGAATGGATGAATATCAAATCGACATAAAATTCATGTATTTCATCTTATATTTTTTATTATTTGAATGAATAATGCACGATATGGTTATATATTTTTTTACACAACTAGCTTACAAAACAATTTAGTTTTCAAAAGCACTCTTACACCCACACGCCCCACGTTAACATAACGAAGAAATGCTGAATTTGAAATGTACCCTTAAAAACTAATTTGTATGTGCGCTATTTTTTCCTATTATTGGGGTGTTGAAAAATATTAAAAATACTAAGACTGCGAGCATTTTTATCGAAACAATAAAAACATAAAACTAGCTGCTCAAACATAGCAGAGTAATGTTTCTTTTTTCAGGGACTGAAATGCAAAAACGAATATTTAATATAAAAATTTAAATAATATTTTGTTTTTAAAAAAGAACTTTCTACTTTAACGGGTTTTTTATACCCTTATGTTAATGCTTTGCTCAGAAATATTTTTGTAAACTGTATTTTCAACGAACATGAGTAAAATATTTCTTGTCGCGAAATAATAAACATGTTCGTTGACTTTTGATATAAAACATTAAATGAAAAATAATATCCTTATAATCAGTCCCTGCACGTACATAAGTATTTGTGTAATTAATTTGTAGCATGTTTTGGAAAACTAACACTTATAATTAGGGTTTTTTTTTTATATATTTAAAAAAAAATGAAGAAAATGGCGAAATGTGATTTTTCTTTATATTGTTTTTGCATTTATCTTGAAACAACAAGATTGAAACGCTTATGGCATTTTTTTTAAACAATTGAAATATAAAAAAAGCGAAATAAAAATGCCTTAGATTAAATGTAGTTTCGTATATATAAGATATACACATGGAGAAGCTTCCCACATACAAAATTTCATCTCCACAATTCCACGAAAGCCGTAATAAAAACAATTGTATTTTATTTTTTCGTAGCGTTCAATTACAAACGCTCAAATGTTTAACGCAAAACTTGCGTATATAATTTACAAACGCGAAATCTTCGCCGCCCCAAAAGAAGGAGGTGGTTTTTTAATCTCCAAGTGAATATAGTAAAAAAAAGCCTGTGATATAAATTCTGTGTCAAGTTCCATAAGAACAGAAAGAGAAGTAATTGTAAAAGCAAACCCCTTTCGAAATACGCTTGTGTATACATCACAAAAAATTCAAAAATTTTTTTTGTTCTTAATTTAGATTGACTGGCATATGCTTCAACACGCATTTTTTTTAAATCAATACAAGGTATGAAAAATATATTTCGATTTCAAATGAAGACGAAAACTAAAAACCTATCAATGCAGTATGTGGTCTATTGATCTCCCTGTGCAGCTCTGCTACACAGTCAACTAAAATATTGGTTTTAGCCGCGTTCTAAAACTTTGCTGTGTGTTAGCGAAATTCTTGTCCTTCAGTTCATTCGAGAACTTGCCTTTGAAAGTTAAGCATTGTCAGCGCGCAATTTTTTTTTTTTTACTACATATTTTCACAACGCATTGTAAATTTCTTTTGTTTTTTGTTATTTTTACTTTGTAATATGTATTACACAGCAATTGAATTTAGAAATAAAATAATGATAATAAATGTTATTAAAAATTGCATTCTCAGAAACTATAGTTTTTTTTTTAATTTATTCATTAAAATAAAATGTTTGGTAATTTTCAATACGAAATTTTGTATATTGCTTCTATCTTTAAAATTAATTTGCATAAAAATCTAGTATATATACGCACTAAGATGTATTGGAAAAGTAATTAGTGTTATGAGATGAATCGATTTTGGAACAAAAACTTGCAACGAAATAAAAATTTTAAAATGTTAATATATGACTTTTTTGATTTCGTAATGTGGTATGTTGCCAATTTTTCTACGAATATAAGAATGATAAGCAACGATAGTGAAACTCCTAAGTGAAAGTCGAAGCTGGGCTTAGATGATAAAAAATATTGTAAGATTCCTAAGTTGCAATGGGTCCAATCAATGAAGGAGAGATGTTAAATGAATTGCTTTTTTAAGAAATGGGATGTAAAATATGCCTGAGAGGTGGTTTTTGATCCAAGCAGGTTTCTGCAAGGGAAATCCTTTTGGTAGTATCCCAGCAGATATTGTTTGCTAGCATAACATTAAGCTATTTAACTGGGAGCATGTTGTCTCGTTATACAGACGGTAGCCGACAATATTATTTAAGAAAATAATTATGAAAGGCCAGAGACGGATTCCGAGAGGAGGACATCAAGATCAGTCATTAGCAAATGATAAGTAGGAGACTCGCTATAGTGGTGGAGGGAGTTTTCAGATGTAAAAATTAAAGAATATCTGTAACGAGGAGCACTCAATGTAGCAGCGCTTTATTCACTGTCTCGTTCAGACCAAAGCTACATGTTATGCAGTCATTGTTGGTTAAAGATATGAGATATTTCAATGGTTGTGGCGTTTAGTAAGGTGGTTGTCGTTGCTGCCTCATTAACCCCGCCTAGGATCGGGTAGGTTTAGTTTTAGTCATCGAGGTCATCTAACGGGAGGCCCGGGAAACGTGTTGTTTCGACGGTTGGAACCAGAGGGAGAGGGGTGTTAGATGAGTCGGGTTGAGTGGGTATGCAAATAGGTGGCTAGTGTCATGCGGGACATGTGTTGAGTATGTCAGGGTCGTGTCTGGATAAGTAAGAGTTGAGCCTACTACAATATCCAGACCTTAATTGTGCCAGTGTTACGCGGGTTTCTCGAGGCAGCTCGAGCCCTTGTTCTGTAATGGGTGGTGAAGAAGAGAGTTCAGAAAGATGTTAATGGACTGATGTACCATGATGAAGGTTCGGCTTCTAGTAAGTGTGTTGAGTACCCTACGGTAGCATCCCAGCAGATATTGCATACACAGCATAACATTATGCTCCTTAACTGGAGGCATAGATGTTTCACTGTTTCTGTCACGGTCCGAAGGGCGGCGTTTTGACATGCTTGTAACTCCTTCAACTGCGTCTCGCTACCCCCCGGCGTTCAAATCGGAGCAGCATAGTTTACGACCGGCCGGCCAATTGCCTTGTATGTTGCCAACAACGTTTCTTTGCCTTTATCCTAAGAGCTGAAACTTGGGTTTGTTTATAGTTGGAGTTTTAACGTCATCGACTTTCACACTGAGTTCTAGCCGGTACTCCTTCGTCCAGCTGGTAAAGAGGGAAGCAGAGGATTTCGCTGGATGTAGATATAAATGTCGGGCAGTGAAGAAGTGGGAAATGTCAGCGAGATAGCAGTTTATTTTCGAACAGACTATCAATATCCTGGCCAGACGTCAAAATCGAACAGTCATCGGAGATGATACCTGGTGGTGGATGGAGTCTCGAAATATAAAAATTAAACAGCATCGGGGAAAGGAGACCACCCTGCCGAACCCCCTGCTTAATGTCTGACCTTGAAAGTCAACAGATGATTGTCAAGTAATTTATGGCCCTCCTTTTCAACCCTGGTGGTAATGAGGAGTCCTCAATGTCTGTTGGTTGAGGCATTGAACTATTTGAGTGTTTATGACTGTTGTAGTGCTGTGCTTTTTCCAGAAGCCATGCTGCTATTGGCAGGTGCTCCCGGCTCATAAAATCGACCATCTCGTCGATCTTTGCTTGGAGTACGTTGCAATTAAATTGAAAGAGTCGGAAATGTCTCGGAGGGACGTTCGTAACACGGGGGCGAGGGAGTTATGCATAGACCTTGGTTGTTACTGCTGTGTAACCCGCTGAGGTGGTTGCCGCTTGTTGATGGTGGTTGGCGGCTGTGTAGCATGTACAGGCGGTGCAACATACATATTTGTCACTCCACTCACGATTGGTGCGCAGGCCAGAGCACGACCGAAAGTGGCACTAGCCACCAGTGTTACGTAGAACCGGCTGTCGTGAGAGTTGTTTTATTCGTATTTAGTGTGGTGGTAGTGATGTGCTGTTAACAGACGACATGCTGATGTCCTGGTGGGCTCAGATGGTAGGTGAATGAAGGGAGCAGCAATATTCCAAGTGTATCCGCTATTGCTTAGACCGCTGGGACCGATGGATTTGGAGCCTTTAACCAGTCGTCGCCTTTTCAGTAATCTTACCCCGCTTAGGTTAACATTACTTTAATAAGCGGGACGAATTAGTTTCCAATTGAGCAGTAAATAACCAAATTTAAAAACACACCATAAGTTAAGTAAAATATTAACATTTATTTTTGTTAACGTTCTTTAATTTTGAATCTCTTTAGTTTTGCCTGCGCTTGCATTAAACTTTTTACGTTTAACAAATTCACTTTTTTGATTATTTCTCTGATTTTGGCTTTCTTTTTCTTTATCCAATGCAATATCGCCCACTTGTGTAGATGCCTGTAACTGCAATTTTTCCATTACAGACAATTTCGTTGGATCCTTAGCTGTGAATTTGGCATTATTTTTAATGCGGTCCTTTCGAACGAGCTTCAAACGTTTATCTTGCTCCAATTTTTTGCGCAGTTCTTGCAGTGCTAGAGTGTATGGCTTGGCATACTCTGCCTCATGATTGGTTTTCACCGTTATTTCATTAGTCAAAACTTTACCGACCTCAGTGAGTAGATGCTATGCGCATGAAACAATGGAAATTGGTTATTCGTACATATGAAAAAGAGAAGAAAAAAAGCTTACATTGAATTGGGACAGTTCCTTTTGTGTTAACATTGTTATTGCTGTACCCTGACTTCCGGCACGTGCAGTACGTCCAATACGATGTATATAGGTTTTTATGTGTCTGGGCAAATCGTAGGAGATGACTATATCGACATCTGGTATATCAATACCACGTGCTAGAGCATCTGAACAAACCAGGCTGGCAAAAAATAAATATTAATAGATTTTATATGTATTCCTATATTATTACTAATTAGAATATAATACCATACTACTTACCCATGAACACGTCCACGTGCAAACTGACTCAACGCATTCGCGCGTTCTTTCGGATTTATGGATGCGCTCAATTCTCCAATAACCAACTTATCTCGGAATAAAGATTTTAACACAAAAGCCAATCTATTAAAGAAAAAGGTTATGTTAGTATGTGTTATGTAGCTTTTCATTTAGATTTTGTATTCCTTTTAAACATTACCTATTCGATGAATCTGCGCTATTGGTGAAGCAAAGGAATTTTGTCCATTTATTTTCATTTATTAGGGCGAAAAGTGTTAAAGGTTTAATGCGATTTTCCGTTATGCAATAGCGTTCAGTTAACTCGGCAGGCGTTGTATATTTGCCAATGAATTCACCACTCCTTAACTCTTCAGTACGCTGCTCATTGGGAGTTACATCAGCAAACTTCATTTGCAACTCCGTTAAATTAGCAAGCACAGATGTGAATAGTTTGGGTTGAAATAATCTTAAATTTTGTAGTTTTTCCGGGTCTTGTGAAAGCGTAGCAGA
This sequence comes from Neoceratitis asiatica, assembly GCA_030068015.2. Taxonomy (NCBI): domain Eukaryota; kingdom Metazoa; phylum Arthropoda; class Insecta; order Diptera; family Tephritidae; genus Neoceratitis; species Neoceratitis asiatica. Next base: position 40,097,525 of record CM061526.1, on the reverse strand, counting down.
GAATAACAACTTATGAGGTTGTAGACTACAAGAAGATTCCAGTTCACGAAAACAAAGTGGCGCTGCTCTGCCTGAAAGTAATTGATCAGATGTCGTACGCACATGTTCATCCAAATGATAAAGCCAATTTTGAAAAACAGCATCCATTATCCTATCAGCCTCGTCAATAACAAGAAATCGGAGATCTTTTAAGCAAAATCCTTTCGTTGCGTGTAAATGATCCACTAAACGCCCTGGTGTTGTTACAACAATATCAACTTTTGAGTTATATTGTCCTTTATAATTCTCGACAAGTTTCTCTTGCTCTTGAGCGAATGGAAATGTTTTGGATAATAGACAAACGTTCAAATCGGTTTTTTTACATAACTTTTTGAATACTTTAAAAACTTGCAAAGCCAATTCAGCAACTGGGAGTACAACCAAGCAGCGTATTTTACGTACGGAACGATTAGCTAATAACTGTACAACAGGTATAGAGAAGGCTAATGTTTTTCCACTACCAGTCGGCGCTGAAACACATATGTCTCGAGGTCGAAACGGGGGCGGTTTCGCATGATTTTCCAGTAGCCACGGTATTACAGCTCTTTGGACTGGAAACAAACGAGTCACTTGCATTTCTTTGAGTGAATGCCGTATATGTGGCGCCAAAAAGCTTAATTTACTTATAGATGCTTCGTCATTTGTTGCATCAGTTTTTGGTGCGACAGTTGTGGAAATTATTGTAGGATGTGCAAGCCAAGAAGGTAGCACCATATTCACTTTTTTTGGTTTGCCATCGTTTATATCCTCGCCAAGCACTTTGAAATGGCTTGATTCATTGGGGGCATCACCAGCAACAGGGTCAACATCTTTATCAACATCAGCGGCATAATTTACATTAGTTTCATTTGGTGCGGCAATATAATCGCTTTCAATTACATCTTTAACAAGAGTGTTTATATTCCCTTTTTTTTCTTGCGCATCCAGAAGTTCGGCGGTGATTTTATTTCTTTTCCGCTTTTCAACTTTTTGGAGCATTCTCTGTAGAATGGCCTGTTCATTTTTCTTAGCTTGATCAGGAGCTTCGCCGGTATAGCTTTGAAGTGGAAATTTTAGTAGACTAGTATGAAGTGAATTAAAAAAAAACTCACCGATTTATAGTAAATAATTCCATTTTTATAAACTAACTCGCTACACAAAATAAGCCAATGCACTGATAATGTATTATGCCGTCCTTTAAACACGCCTTAATCAAAACACGTGCGGAATGCGCTAAAACCAAATAAACAAAAACAAACTGATAGTCTAATTACCAGATGTTCTTATTATTGTAACGATTATGCAAAATTATCCTTGATGATTTCGAAAATTCTCCGAGTTCCATCACTAAAGTGTTAAAAATAGTTCCCAATTTTTTGTTCAGCCACAGAATGTAGAATCCAAAAATGTTAATATTGTTAGGTTCTTGCTGAATCAAACCTCGATGATTTCCCAAATCCTTCGGGTACGATCTCTGGATTCTTAAATAAAAATCGCCAATTTAATTTGCAGTTTCTTTATTTATAAAGAATTTAATTAATGTCCTTTTGATTACTCAGTAATTCACAATTCAATTACAATTTACTTTACTATTTACAATCACTTGTATACAACTTTCACAATTTACTGTTTTTATTACTTCAATGTAATGTAATCTCCAACGCTTTTACTTCACGACTGATTCTGACTGACTACTACTACTCTCTGCAGTCATGTGTCGCCCTTATATACAACTGCCGATTGCTCGCAGCTAACCGTCTAGAATAATCGAATCTCTCTCTTTACGAATGTTCTCGAATTGGCTTTAGAACATGCCAGCTATCGGCTTCTCTCTTTCATCTGACATTCGCTTCGCATTTTCGCCACACTGCCCTCCACTTAAGTCTGATCGTCCCGATCAGACACATTCGCTATTCCAAACGCAGCAAGCCTCTCTAGGTGGACCACTTTCATCGATACACTGCGTCATTTAGTCGTTTGATTACCTTATATGGGCCATCCCAAACGCATTGAAGTTTTGGGGACAGACCCCTCTTCAATTGTGGACTGCACAGTAACACCAAATCTCCACTTTGGAAGCCTTCAGAGTTCATCGCTTTGTCATACCTGGCCTTCAATTTGTAATGGCTTCGTGATTTTTGCCCTTTAGTTGCTATGCACTTCTTGCAGTTGGCAACCCACTCAGCGATCGATTGACGACAACCAACCCAACAGAACCTCTGCTTAATCTTCTCCAGCATTTGCTTAACGCCCAGATGCTCTCCACTAGGACCATTATGGAAGTCCTTAAGAACATCCGGAATTCTTAACCTCGGAACTACTATTAACTTTCTAGAGCACTGGCCATCTTCACTTTCCCAAACTCTATGCAAACAGCCAGATATTGATTCTAAACTGCTGCATTGGGCCCAGTATGCCTTCGCGATTGGACTTTCCGCTGCCATTTGTTCTTTACTTGGCCGTCTGATCACCTCCAATCCGCGCATTACCAATTCCAAGTCTGGGTCTTCTTGCTGACATTTTCTTAAGTGGCTTGCCTCCCACCTTCCTGATCGTGTAATTGTTATTCGCTGGACGTATATTATGGTTTGCGTAGTCTTTCCTCTCTGTTGGAGCCCGACTGGCATTCGCGTGCGAAGTGACCTGCTTCTCCGCAACTGAAGCACTTTCCACCTTGATTCTTAACACCAGAACGATTCATTCCTGCTATTCACTTTAAAGTTTTCAATATTTCAGGCCTCACATCTGGTGTTTCTACCTCCAACCGCTCAGCCTTCCGTTTGCGCTGTCCTTCCTGTATGCTGGAACCCGTTTTGCATTCGTGTGCGAAGTGACCAGACTTCCCACATTTAAAGCATTTTCTTTATTGACTTTGTATGCTGGTCTGCTTATGAGTGCCGCAGTTGAGCATACGCCACTGTTTCAGCGAATGTTAACTTTGGATTCGCATATGTCTCTCGCTTGGTGTAAATGTATTTTATGCCGCTGATGAATTTTTGTATTTTCACCCTTTCGAAATGCTCACCCGATGCGTCTCCGATGACTAAATGAGCCAATCTCTCAATTTCCGAAGCATATTCCTGTAGAGATTCGTTGGGTTTTTGGTCGCGCTATTCTAACTCCATCTGGTAAATTTGTCTTTGTGTTCGTTACCATACCGTCTTTCCAGGGCTCGCATCAATCCGTCGTAATCATTTCTCTCATGTTCGGCTATAGTTTGCAAAAGTTCTGCCGCAGGTCCTTCCAACGCAACGAATAGTGCAGCAGATTTTTCCTCTTTGCTCTATTTATTTGTTTCAGCCGTCTTCTCAAACTGGAGCTTGAAGACTTGGAATGGAATTTTACCGTCAAAAGATGGTGTTTTTACCTTGGGAGCGTTCACTGAAGTGGTTGGACGATTTAACTGCAAATCCCGGAAACGACCTTCCAAAGTGTTGACTTTGGCTTCAATTAACTCTTCTATTTTTTCTTGCCGACCGTGCAATTCGTTGACTTTGCTCTCAATTAGATCCTGTCTTTCCTTAAGTTCTGCATTGTTCCTTATCTACAACAGAAAAAAAAAGGCAGAGCTGCAATCGAGACTGCGAGAAGCAATGGAAGTCGAGGCATCGACTTGAACCAGTACGAATTCCGTCGCGAGGATGAAGATGTATCCTTGAAGGATGTTGACAAAGAGGAGGTTAGTGATTCTGCGAAGGAGTTGGAGCAGCCCTCAAGCAAGATTCAAGAAAATGCCTCTGGCTTATCTACCGGTATGGACATGAACATGTTGTTGGCTGCAATTTCACAAATCAATGCCAACATATCACAAAACACGTCACAAATCGATGCCAGAATATCACAGAATGCCAGCATGTCACAAAAGATGGATGCAAAGTTTGATGGATGCAAGTTAGAAGGAACCATCGCGCAAATACAGCAAAATTTGGAGAAAGACAATGCAGAACTTAAGGAAAGACAGGATCTAATTGAGAGCAAAGTCAACGAATTGCAAGGTCGGCAAGACAAAATAGAGGAGCTACTTAAGACCAAAATCAACGAGCCCGAGCGACGTGTCCGGGATTTGCAGTTGCACCGTCCAGCCAGAGGGATGAACGGCCCGTGGGCAGCAGCACCATCCTTTGACGGCACAGCTCCATTCCAGATCTTCAAGCTCCAGTTCGAGAAGACGGCTGAGTTAAATAATTGGTCCATCGAGGAAAAATCCGCTGCGCTATTTGTTGCGTTGAAGGGACCTGCAGCGGAGATTTTGCTAACTATTCCCGAATATGAGACTGATAACTACGACGGAGTAATGCGAGCCCTGGAAAGACGCTATGGTAGGGAGCACAGGCGGCAAATTTACCTGATGGAGCTGGAAAGCGTGACCAAAAACACAATGAATCCCTGCAGGAATATGCTTTTGAAATCGAGAGATTGGCTCATTTAGCCACAGGGCACGCGTCGGCTGAATATCTCGAAAGATTAAAAAACCAGAGTTTCATCAGCGGAATTAAAGACGTGTACACCAAGCGAGAGACTTATGCGAATCCAAAGTTAACATTCGCTGAAACTGTTGCGTATGCTCAGACACGTGAAGCAGCGGCACTGCTATGTAAGCCAGCCTACAAAGTGAAGCGGTTGGAGGTAGAAACACCAGATGTGAGGACCGAAATATTGAAAACTCTGAAGTCGATAGCAGGAATGAATCGTTCTGGTGACAAAAATCAAGCTAGGAAGTGCTTCAGTTGCGGAGAAGCAGGTCACTTCGCACGCGAATGCCAGTCGGGTTCCAACAGAGAGGAAAGACGACGCAAACGATGCTCAAAAGCTGAGAGCATAATAGACGTCCGACGAGTGACAATTACAAGAGCAGGAAAGTGGGTGGCAAGCTACTTAAGAAAATGTCAGCAAGAAGACCCAGATTTGGAACTGGTAATGCACGGATTGGAGGTGAACAGACGGCCAAGTAAAGAACAAATGGCAGCGGAAAGTCCAATCGCGAAGGCATACTGGGCCCAATGCAGCAGTTTAGAATCAATATCTGGCTGTTTGCATAGAGTTTGGGAAAGTGAAGATGGCCAGTGCTCTAGAAAGTTAATAGTAGTTCCGAGGTTAAGAATTCCGGATGTTCTTAAGGACTTCCATAATGGTCCTAGTGGAGAGCATCTGGGCGTTAAGCAAATGCTGGAGAAGATTAAGCAGAGGTTCTGTTGGGTTGGTTGTCGTCAAACGATCGCTGAGTGGGTTGCCAACTGCAAGAAGTGCATAGCAACTAAAGGGCAAAAATCACGAAGCCATTACAAATAGAAGGCCAGGTATGACAAAGCGATGAACTCTGAAGGCTTCCAAAGTGGAGATTTGGTGTTACTGTGCAGTCCACAATTGAAGAGGGGTCTGTCCCCAAAACTTCAATGCGTTTGGGATGGCCCATATAAGGTAATCAAACGACTAAATGACGCAGTGTATCGATGAAAGTGGTCCACCTAGAGAGGCTTGCTGCGTTTGGAACAGCGAATGTGTCTGATCGGGACGATCAGACTTAAGTGGAGGGCAGTGTGGCGAAAATGCGAAGCGAATGTCAGATGAAAGAGAGAAGCCAATAGCTGGCATGTTCTAAAGCCAATTCGAGAACATTCGTTAAGAGAGAGATTCGATTATTCTAGACGCAGGCAGTTGTATATAAGGGCGACACATGACTGCAGAGAGTAGTAGTAGTCAGTCAGAATCAGTCGTGAAGTAAAAGCGTTGGAGATTACATTACATTGAAGTAATAAAAACAGTACATTGTGAAAGTTGTATACAAGTGATTGTAAATAGTAAAGTAAATTGTAATTGAATTGTGAATTACTGAGTAATCAAAAGGACATTAATTAAATTCTTTATAAATAAAGAAACTGCAAATTAAGTTGGCGATCTTATTTAACAATCCAGAGATCGTACCCGAAGGATTTGAGAAATCATCGAGGTTGATTCAGCAAGAACGTAACAATATATATATAAAATACTAAAATGTACCAAAAAAAAATTATATATTCACCTACACTATCCCTCAAAACGCTTATCTTCTCCAAAAGTTTAAAATTCTAATAAAATACAACAATAACATTTTCATTCATAAAAATTACCGCGCACATTCCCCTGCAAAACCATGCCATCAAGCTGTTGACAAAACTCGGAAAAATCTAAAACAAATATGGTTGCGAAATATATAGCAATAGGCACGAACGCGTGAAGGGGTTTGGAGGTTCAAAGCCCCTTTTTCATTGTTGAACATGTAGTTAAAGAATCAATTTAATTCTTGCTAAATTAAATTTTTGAAACACGAAATGTTCTACTTGAACAATTTTTATATAATGATTTTACAAACAAGTTTTTTTTTTAAATTCATAAATTAAAATTACATAGTAGCAACAATAAAATTATTTTAACCAAGCTAAAGTACATTAACTGAAAATATATTTATAATAAATTAACCTTACAAATACCTACATAAATATTCGAACTGCTTTTATAACCTTATCATTTATATTCAAGTTTTATTTCAAACTGAAAGTTTTCACATGAGAAAAATATTAAAATATTCTGATTTTACAAAAATATTCACAACAATATTTTATGGAGAAGTTTTTTAAGGAAAAACAGCAATAGCAATTATAAATTTATTCATTCTTTTACTTAGGTATATTCCCTTAAGAAGCCTGGATCCCCCTTCAACCCGTATACGGCATCTACATGCATTGATTCAAATTTTTCCTGACGAAAATTGAAAAATTTTCAAATTCAAAAATTCAATCATCATCTACCAATTTGCGTTGCTAAATTTGCTGGTTGCCTATTATCTCATAATGTACAGCGAAAATTTCTCGCCTTCCCTGCATTTTGTCCACAATATCTGAATTGAAAAATGCTAAAATTCTAAAATTAAAGAATATTTCGTATTTTGTTCAGGAAAGAAAATTGGCAAGCGAAATATGGCAACATTGCCCAAGAGGATTCCAATTCAATCCAAGTCAATTTAATATTTTTTCGCTTTTTGGTGTATGAACTCAGATACAGTGAACTCTGTGTGCCACCAATATTTTCATCACAAATTAATTATCACATCATTATTATATAATTAAGTCAAGGATTAATTTAAAATCTTAATCAAAAATTTTTGAAAGATATGCCAATACTTTCATACTTATAATTAAAATAAGTATTATTTAATAATTCGCTTGGTAATTATAAAGAAAAAAGTTCACTCCATGGAATATTCGTATCAAATTTTTATTTGAAATGTGCAACTAGCTACATTACTCATCGATTTCAAGTTTTTATTAAATCTGAGATTTTCTTAAAATATAAACAATAAATTTAATTCAAAAAGTTATATTTGAAGCTAACGAGGTATTTTTACAAAACATTGTGTTTGATAATTGTAATGAACTTGACTGATCCGCATTATCGAGTGTGCGTTTTACAATTGTCGACTGAAAACACAATTTCTTCAATTTATAATTTTTGGTTTTTGGTTTGTAGAATAGACATGCGAGGGGAGTTGGTATTTTTTGTTGTTGTAATTTTGACTAGCGGCCTTTAAAATAGTATTGCCATGGCAATGCGTAGTATTTTTTGATAGACGTGTGTACGAGTTTGTAAACATACGCGTAAATATGAATTTATGTGCGTAAATATGCATGTATATGAATGTATGTACATATATATGCGGCCGGGCTTGTTTTTTACGCTATATATCTGTACGCTCATAAATGCATACAAATGAATGCTAAAATGACTGTATGGATTTTGATTTGTTTCCTTTTTTGATATATGCCTCCAAATTTAATAGAATTTAATCATTTGGGAAAGAAAATTTTGTCCACAATAATAAGTAAATGAGGTCATTATTTGCTATTAAATTTTTTATTTCATATTTCGCCAAATTGCAACATATAATACAAATCTACATACATATATTAATAGATGCTAATCAAAGTTATTAGATCATACATATTGTTACGATCTTGCTGATTAACCTCGATGATTTCCTTAATCTTTCGGGTACGACCTCTGGATTGTTAAATAAAATCGCCAACTTAATTTGCAGTCTCTTTATTTATAAAGACTTAATTAATGTCCTTTTAATTATTCGGTAATTCACAATTCAATTACAATTTATGTTACTATTTACAATCACTTGTATACAACTTTCACAATGTACTGTTTTTATTACTTTACTGTAATGTAATCTCCACGAGTTTAATTCACAACTGATTACTCTTGCAGTCGAATGTCGTCCTTATATACTTGTTTGCTGCTTGAAAAACGAAACCCCTGGAATAATCGCGTCGTTTACGATCATCCTCTCGGTTACGATAATCGTTTCGGTTACGATAATCGTCTCGTACGCTCTAGAAGATGCCAGTTGTCGGCTCCTCTCTTTCATCTGTCATTCGCTTCGCATTTTCGCCACACTGCCCTCCACCTAAGTCTGATCGTCCCGATCAGACGCATTCGCTGTTCCAAACGCAGCAAGCCTCTCTAGGTGGACCACTTTCATCTTGTTTCTCGGCCTCCCTATAGATTGGATTCGATACACTACGTCGTTTAGTCGTTTGATTATTTTGTATGGACCTTCCCAATAGCATTGAAGTTTTGGGGACAAACCTCTCTTTCGTTGTGGATTGTACAGCAACACCAAATCTCCATTTTGGAAGCTTTCGGAGTTCATCGCCTTCTCATACCGAGCCTTCATTTTGTCACTCATAATTTGAGTTCGCTGCCTCACAAGAGCATGTATCTCTCTTAACTCTTCCTCGAGAACAGTAGACGCTTCCTTCCCAATTCTTCTCGCATCACCAGTTATTCCAAATTTTAAATCGCTGGGCAACCGAAGTTCACTACCAAACAGTATCCTGGCAGGTGTTTGACCTGTTGTTTCATGCACTGCGGACCGATATCCCATCAGGAAAAACGGTATGTGTACATCCCAATCCACTACTTTCCGCAAGTGCTCTTCCAGGGTCCGGTTGAATCGCTCCACCATGCCATCTGATTGAGGATGCAGGGCTGTCGTTCGGGTTTTGCGAATACCAAGTATCTGGCACATCTCCTGGAACACCGCCGATTCAAAGTTTCTTCCTTGGTCTGAGTGCAATTCTATAGGTGCACCGTATCTGGTAACCCAATTTTGAGTGAATGCATCCGCAACTGTTTTCGCTTCCTGATTTGGAATTGGGTAGACCTCAGGCCATTTACTAAAGTAGTCCATAACCACAAGAACGTATTTGTTTCCTTGTCTGTTTAGAGGGAATGGACCGGCTACATCCATGGCAACCCGCTCAAATGGTGCACCTGAGTTATACTGCTTCATCTGCCCATGACTTCGTGACTTTGGCCCTTTAGCTGCAATGCACTCCGTGCAATTAGCAATCCACTCAGCGATCGACTGCCGACAGCCAACCCAATAGAACCGCTGCTTGATCTTCTCCAGCGTTTTTGTAATGTCTAGGTGCCTTCCACTAGGACCATTATGGAATTCCTTAAGAACATCCGGAATTCTTAACCTCGGAATTACTATAAGCTTCCGAGAGCACTGGCCATCTTCACTTTCCCATACTCTATGCAAACAGCCAGATATCAATTCTAAACTGTTCCATTGTGCCCAGTATGCTTTCGCGATGGGACTTTCCGCTGCCATTTGTTCTTTACTTGGCCGTCTGTTCACCTCCAATCCGTGCATTACCAATTCCAAGTCCGGATCTTCTTGCTGACATTTCCTTAAGTGACTTACCTCCCACTCTTCTGCTGATGTAACTTTCATTAGCTGGACGTCTATTATGTCTTCCTTACCCTCTGCTTTTGAGCAATGCTTACATTCCAAACTACATGGTCGACGGGACATAGCGTCAGCATTTCCGTGCGTATTACCCTTGCGGTGCTCGATGGTGAAGTCATAACTTTGCAGCCTCTCGATCCACCGTGCAAGCTGCCCTTCGGGATTCTTGAACTGTAGTAGCCACTTCAGCGCTGCATGATCCGTTCTAACGCGGAAATGTTGACCATACAGATATTTGTGGAAGTGTTTAATGGAATCCACCAACGCTAATAGTTCTCTCCGCGTTACGCAGTAGTTGCGCTCCGGTTTTCCAATAGTCCGGCTATAGTAGGCAACTATCTTCTCCTGCCCATCAATCACTTGCGAAAGTACCCCTCCTATGCCATAACCACTAGCATCTATGTCCAGAATAAATGTTGCACCTGGAACCGGGTACGCTAGCATAGGTGCAGTGCATAGTAGTGCTTGGAAAGCATTCTCGTCGAAGCTCTTTCCCAATACGATTATGTCATCCAGATACACCAAACAGGTCTTCCAGTGTAGTCCTTTGAGCACATGGTCCATTAATCTTTCAAAAGTGGCAGGAGCGTTGCATAACCCAAATGGCATTACCGTAAATTGCCATAGACCGTTGCCGGCACTAAACGCTGTCTTCTCTTTATCTTCTTCACTCACTTCTACTTGCCAATACCCGCTCTTAAGGTCAAGTGTTGAGAACCATTCTGTGCCAGTTAACGAGTCTAGTGTATCATCGATCCTGGGCAAAGGATAGCTGTCTTTCTTTGTGACATCATTTAATCTCCGATAGTCCACGCAGAACCGCAACTGGCCATCTTTCTTCTTCACGAGTACCACCGGAGAGCTCCATGGACTTGCCGATGGTTCGATAACATCGCTTTCGCTCATTTCCCTAATTATTTGGCCAACAGCGTCACGTTTGGCTAGTGGAACGCTTCGAGGAGCTTGACGAATTGGTCTTGCGTCACCAGTATCAATGCTATGCTTCACTACGTTGGTCCTGCCTGGTTTGTTGCCATCCTTGTCGAATATGTTGGAGTATTTGCGGATCATCTGACTGGCCTGGTGCTTGTACTTGTCTTCCAACCCTTGCGTCCATGCATTGATATCTTCCTCCATCTTCTTGCTGCCAATAGAGTCGATTCCAGATGAATCATTGCTGTTAATAATGGCTTCTACCTCTTGACATTGCCCTAATACAGTTCCACTAGGAATTTTTACTGATGATCTGAAGTCATTTAATACTCTCACTGGGATGCGTCCATTCTTTCGTGTCTTAGCCAGGGTTTTTCCAATAAGTAAGTCCAGTGTAGAATTTTGTGCTGCTTCGACAACCCACAATTTGTTTGTCCCACAATCTCCATTAATTTTCGCCCAAATAACTGCTTCTGACTTCGGTGGAATCAGTTCACTGCCTTCTAAGACCACTTGTTTGCTGCTGTATGTGGAATCATAGCCCATGCCTAGTGGTACTTCCATGTTCTTATACTCCATAACCTTGTTATTCAAGTCGATCTTGATACCTTGCTCCATCAAGAAGTCCACTCCTATGATTACCTCATCTACGATCTGCGCGACTATAAAGCTGTGTAACACCGTCACATTCCCTATTGAGACCTCACATGTTACTTCTCCCACCACTTGTGTGTCCTCACCAGTCGCCGTTTTCAATATTGCTCCAGGTAATGGTCTCCCTTCTTTAGCGATCAGGTCAGTTCGAATGATAGAGTGTGATGCGCCCGTATCCACTGTTAATTTTCGCGCTCGTCCATCCACATATCCACCAATAGTAATGTTGCTCGTTTTCCTACCAATTTGCGAGACGGAGATTATGGGGCATTCAATTGCAGGAGCCAGCATACGCCCTTTTAGACTGGCTCGTTTTAGTTTAACGACTGAGAAGTTGATGGTTTATCTTCGTCAGCCTTCCGTTTTCGCTGTCCTTCTTGTATGCTGGAACCCGTTTTGCATTCGCGTGCGAAGTGACCAGGCTTTCCACATTTAAAGCATTTCCCAGCCTGATTCTTACCACCAGAACGATTCATTCCTTCTAACGACTTCAGAGTTCTCAATATTTCGGTCATCACATCTGCTGTTTCAACCTCCACTTTATTAACTTTGTATGCTGGTCTGCTTATGAGTGCCGCCGTTTCACGTGTTTGAGCATACGCCACTGTTTCAGCGAATGTTAACTTTGGATTCGCATATGTCTCCCGCTTGGTATAAACGTCTTTTATGCCACTGATGAATTTTTGTTTTTTCACCCGTTCGAGATGCTCACCTGATGCGTCTCCGATGGCTAAATGAGCCAATCTCTCAATTTCCGAAGCATATTCCTGTAGAGATTCGTTCGGTTTTTGGTCGCGCTTTTCTAACTCCATCTGGTAAATTTGTCTTCTGTGTTCGCTACCATACCGTCTTTCCAGGGCTCGCATCAATCCGTCGTAATCATTTCTCTCATAATCAGGTACAGTTTGCAAAAGTTCTGCCGCCGGTCCTTCCAACGCAACGAATAGTGCAGCAGATTTTTTTCTCCGTGCTCCATTTATTAATTTCAGCCGTCTTCTCAAACTGGAGCTTGAAGACTTGGAAGGGAATTTTTCCGTCAAAAGATGGTGTTTTTACCTTGGTAGCGTTCACTGAAGTGGTTGGACGATTTAACTGCAAATCCCGGAAACGACCTTCCAATGTGTTGACTTTGGCTTCAATTAGATCCTGTCTTTCCTTAAGTTCTGCATTGTCTTTCTCCAGATTTTGCTGTATTTCCGTGATTGTTCCTTCTAAGGATGATATCTGCTCCCTCTGTTCAACCATTTGTGATGTAATGCTGGCATCGATTTGTGACATGTTCGCGTTCAATTTTTGTGAAATTGCAGCCAATAACATGTTCATGTCAATACCCGCAGATGAGCTAGGAGCCTTTTCTTGAATCTTACTTGATGGCTGCTCTAACTCCTTCGCAGAATCACTAGCCTCTTCCTTGTCAACATCCTTCAAGGATACATCTTCATCCTCGCGGCGGAATTCGTACTGGTTCAAGTCGATGCCTTCGGCTTCCATTGATTCTCGCAGTCTCGATTGCAGCTCTGCCTTATTTCCTGTTGTAGACAATCCTCGCTTGGCCAACTCCTTCTTGAGAAGAGGTATCGTCAAATCCTGAATCTTCACCATTTTTCAGTTATTATCCTCTGGAATTTATTTAACAATCCCACTTCTGACACCAATTGTTACGATCTTGCTGATTAACCTCGATGATTTCCTTAATCTTTCGGGTACGACCTCTGGATTGTTAAATAAAATCGCCAACTTAATTTGCAGTCTCTTTATTTATAAAGACTTATTTAAGTTCCTTTTAATTATTCGGTAATTCACAATTCAATTACAATTTACGTTACTATTTACAATCACTTGTATACAACTTTCACAATGTACTGTTTTTATTACTTTACTGTAATGTAATCTCCACGAGCTTAATTCACAACTGATTACTCCTGCAGCCGAATGTCGTCCTTATATACTTGTTTGCTGCTTGAAAACGAAACCCCTGGAATAATCGCGTCGTTTTACGATAAACCTCTCGTCTACGATAATCGTCGTTTACGATAAAGCTCTCGTTTACGATAATCGTCGTTTACGCTCTAGAACGTGCCAATTGTCGGCTCCTCTCTTTCATCTGTCATTCGATTCGCATTTTCGCCACACTGCCCTCCACCTAAGTCTGATCGTCCCGATTAGACACATTCGCTGTTCCAAACGCAGCAAGCCTCTCTAGGTGGACCACTTTCATCTTGTTTTTCGGCCTCCCCACAGTTTGTATTCGATACACTACGTCGTTTAGTCGTTTGATTATTTTGTATGGACCTTCCCAATTGCATTGAAGCTTTGGGGACAAACCTCTCTTTCGTTGTGGATTGTACAGCAACACCAAATCTCCATTTTGGAAGCCTTCGGAGTTCATCGCCTTGTCATACCGAGCCTTCATTTTGTCACTCATAATTTGAGTTCGCTGCCTCACAAGAGCATGTATCTCTCTTAATTCTTCCTCGAGAACAGTAGACGCTTCCTTCCCAATTCTTCTCGCATCACCAGTGATTCCAAATTTTAAATCGCTGGGCAACCGAAGTTCACTACCAAACAGTATCCTGGCAGGTGTTTGACCTGTTGTTTCATGCACTGCGGACCGATATCCCATAAGGAAAAGCGGTATGTGTACATCCCAATCATCTTGATTCTTGTCCACTACTTTCCGCAAGTGCTCTTCCAGGGTCCGGTTGAATCGCTCTACCATGCCATCTGATTGAGGATGCAGGGCTGTCGTTCGCGTTTTCCGAATACCAAGTATCTGGCACATCTCTTGGAACACCGCCGCTTCAAAGTTTCTTCCTTGGTCTGAGTGCAATTCCATAGGCGCACCGTATCTGGTAACCCAATTGTGAGTGAATGCATCCGCAACTGTTTTCGCTTCCTGGTTTGGAATTGGGTAGACATCAGGCCATTTACTAAAGTAGTCCATAACCACAAGAACGTATTTGTTTCCTTGTCTGCTCATAGGGAATGGACCGGCTACATCCATGGCAACCCGCTCAAATGGTGCACCTGAGTTATACTGCTTCATCTGCCCATGACTTCGTGACTTTGGCCCTTTAGCTGCAATGCACTCCGTGCAATTAGCAATCCACTCAGCGACCGATTGACGACAGCCAACCCAATAGAACCGCTGCTTGATCTTCTCCAGCGTTTTTGTAATGCCTAGGTGCCCTCCACTAGGACCATTATGGAATTCCTTAAGAACATCCGGAAATCTTAACCTCGGAACTACTATAAGCTTCCGAGAGCACTGGCCATCTTCACTTTCCCATACTCTATGCAAACAGCCAGATATCAATTCTAAACTGTTCCATTGTGCCCAGTATGCTTTCGCGATGGGACTTTCCGCTGCCATTTGTTCTTTACTTGGCCGTCTGTTCACCTCCAATCCGTGCATTACCAATTCCAAGTCCGGATCTTCTTGCTGACATTTCCTTAAGTGACTTCCCTCCCACTCTTCTGCTGATGTAACTGTCATTAGCCGGACGTCTATTATGTCTTCCTTACCCTCTGCTTTTGAGCAGTGCTTACATTCCAAACTACATGGTCGACGGGACATAGCGTCAGCATTTCCGTGCGTATTACCCTTTCGGTGCTCGATGGTGGAGTCATAACTTTGCAGCCTCTCAATCCACCGTGCAAGCTGCCCTTCGGGATTCTTGAACTGTAGTAGCCACTTCAGCGCTGCATGATCCGTTCTAACGCGGAAATGTTGACCATACAGATATTTGTGGAAGTGTTTAATGCAATCCACCAACGCTAATAGTTTTCTCCGCGTTACGCAGTAGTTCCGCTCTGGTTTTCCAATAGACCGGCTATAGTAGGCAACTATCTTCTCCTGCCCATCAATCACTTGCGAAAGTACCCCTCCTATGCCATAACCACTAGCATCTGTGTCCAGAATAAATGTTGCACCTGGAACCGGGTACGCTAGCATAGGTGCAGTGCATAGTCGTTCTTTTAAAGCTTGGAAAGCATTCTCTTGTTCAGTTTTCCACTCGAAAGATTTATTTTTCCTTGTGAGTTCATGGAGACTATGAGATACGCTGGCGAAATTCGGAACAAAGCGACGATAGTAAGTACACAGCCCAAGGAAACTTCTTAATTCATGCAAATTTCTGGGTCTCGGCCAATCCTTCACTGCTTCTATTTTTTCCTTCGCAGTACACACGCCCTTCGTGGTTACTTGATGACCTAAGTAATTCACCTCCTTCTTGAATAAAGAGCACTTCTTAGGACTTAGTTTAAGACCAGCGCCAGCTGTTAATTTTCGCGCTCGTCCATCCACATACCCACCAATAGTAATGTTGCTCGTTTTCCTACCAATTTGCGAGACGGAGATTATGGGGCATTCAATTGCAGGAGCCAGCATACGCCCTTTTAGACTGGCTCGTTTTAGTTTAACGACTGAGAAGTTGATGGTTTATCTTCGTCAGCCTTCCGTTTTCGCTGTCCTTCTTGTATGCTGGAACCCGTTTTGCATTCGCGTGCGAAGTGACCAGGCTTTCCACATTTAAAGCATTTCCCAGCCTGATTCTTACCACCAGAACGATTCATTCCTTCTAACGACTTCAGAGTTCTCAATATTTCGGTCATCACATCTGCTGTTTCAACCTCCACTTTATTAACTTTGTATGCTGGTCTGCTTATGAGTGCCGCCGTTTCACGTGTTTGAGCATACGCCACTGTTTCAGCGAATGTTAACTTTGGATTCGCATATGTCTCCCGCTTGGTATAAACGTCTTTTATGCCACTGATGAATTTTTGTTTTTTCACCCGTTCGAGATGCTCACCTGATGCGTCTCCGATGGCTAAATGAGCCAATCTCTCAATTTCCGAAGCATATTCCTGTAGAGATTCGTTCGGTTTTTGGTCGCGCTTTTCTAACTCCATCTGGTAAATTTGTCTTCTGTGTTCGCTACCATACCGTCTTTCCAGGGCTCGCATCAATCCGTCGTAATCATTTCTCTCATAATCAGGTACAGTTTGCAAAAGTTCTGCCGCCGGTCCTTCCAACGCAACGAATAGTGCAGCAGATTTTTTCTCCGTGCTCCATTTATTAATTTCAGCCGTCTTCTCAAACTGGAGCTTGAAGACTTGGAAGGGAATTTTTCCGTCAAAAGATGGTGTTTTTACCTTGGTAGCGTTCACTGAAGTGGTTGGACGATTTAACTGCAAATCCCGGAAACGACCTTCCAATGTGTTGACTTTGGCTTCAATTAGATCCTGTCTTTCCTTAAGTTCTGCATTGTCTTTCTCCAGATTTTGCTGTATTTCCGTGATTGTTCCTTCTAAGGATGATATCTGCTCCCTCTGTTCAACCATTTGTGATGTAATGCTGGCATCGATTTGTGACATGTTCGCGTTCAATTTTTGTGAAATTGCAGCCAATAACATGTTCATGTCAATACCCGCAGATGAGCTAGGAGCCTTTTCTTGAATCTTACTTGATGGCTGCTCTAACTCCTTCGCAGAATCACTAGCCTCTTCCTTGTCAACATCCTTCAAGGATACATCTTCATCCTCGCGGCGGAATTCGTACTGGTTCAAGTCGATGCCTTCGGCTTCCATTGATTCTAGCAGTCTCGATTGCAGCTCTGCCTTATGGTACTTCTATGTTCTTATACTCCATAACCTTGTTATTCAAGTCGATCTTGATACCTTGCTCCATCAAGAAGTCCACTCCTATGATTACCTCATCTACGATTTGCGCGACTATAAAGCTGTGTAACACCGTCACATTCCCTATTGAGACCTCACATGTTACTTCTTCCACCACTTGTGTGTCCTCACCAGTCGCCGTTTTCAATATTGCTCCAGGTAATGGTCTCACTTCTTTAGCAATCAGGTCAGTTCGAATGATGGAGTGTGATGCGCCCGTATCCACTGTTAATTTTCGCGCTCGTCCATCGACATATCCACCAATAGTAATGTTGCTCGTTTTCCTACCAATTTGCGAGACGGAGATTATGGGGCATTCAATTGCAGGAGCCAGTATACGCCCTTTTAGACTGGCTCGTTTTAGTTTAACGACTGAGAAGTTGGTGGTTTATCCTCCTCAGCCTTCCGTTTGCGCTGTCCTTCCTGTATGCTGGAACCCGTTTTGCATTCGCGTGCGAAGTGACCAGGCTTTCCACATTTAAAGCATTTCCCAGCCTGATTCTTGCCACCAGAACGATTCATTCCTTCTAACGACTTCAGAGTTCTCAATATTTCGGTCATCACATCTGCTATTTCAACCTCCACTTTATTGACTTTGTACGCTGGTCTGCTTATGAGTGCCGCCGTTTCACGTGTTTGAGCATACGCAACAGTTTCAGCGAATGTTAACTTTGGATTCGCATATGTCTCTCGCTTGGTGTAAACGTCTTTTATGCCGCTGATGAATTTTTGTATTTTCACCCTTTCGAGATGCTCACCCGATGCGTCTCCGATGGCTAAATGAGCAATTTCCGAAGCATATTCCTGTAGAGATTCGTTCGGTTTTTGGTCGCACTTTTCTAACTCCATCTGGTAAATTTGTCTTCTGTGTTCGCTACCATACCGTCTTTCCAGGGCTCGCATCAATCCGTCGTAATCATTTCCCTCATAATCAGGTACAGTTTGTAAAAGTTCTGCCGCAGGTCCTTCCAACGCAACGAATAGTGCAGCAGATTTTTCCTCCATGCTCCATTTATTTGTTTCAGCCGTCTTCTCAAACTGGAGCTTGAAGACTTGGAAGGGAATTTTTCCGTCAAAAGATGGTGTTTTTACCTTGGGAGCGTTCACTGAAGTGGTTGGACGATTTAACTGCAAATCCCGGAAATCCCGGACCTTCCAATGTGTTGACTTTGGCTTCAATTAACTCTTCTATTTTTTCTTGCCGGGCTTCCAATTTGTTCACTTTGGTCTCAATTAGCTCCTCTATCTTGTCTTGTCGCTCCTCGATTTGATTCTGTCTTTCCTTAAGTTCTGCATTTTCGATCACCAGATTTTGCTGTATTTGTGCGATTGTTCCTTCTAATCCATCCAACTTTTGTGATATGCTGGCATCGATTTGTGACATGTTCTCGTTCTGTGCATCCATCTTTTGTGACATGTTGTCATTGACTTGTGACATGTTGGCACTGATTTGTGAAATTGCATTCAACAACAGGTTCATGTCCATACCGGTAGATGAGCCACTGGCATTTTCTTGAATCTTACCTGATGGCTGCTCCAACCCCTTCGCAGAATCAATAGCTTCTTCATTGTCAATGTCCTTCAAGGATACATCTTCATCCTCGCGACGGAATTCGTACTGGTTCAAGTCGATACCTTCGGCTTCCATTGATTCTCGCAGTCTCGATTGCAGCTCTGCCTTATTTCCTGTTGTAGACAATCCTCGCTTGGCCAACTCCTTCTTGAGAAGAGGTATCGTCAAATCCTGAATCTTCACCATTTTTCAGTTATTATCCTCTGGAATTTATTTAACAATCCCACTTCTAACACCAATTGTTACGATCTTGCTGATTAACCTCGATGATTTCCTTAATCTTTCGGGTACGACCTCTGGATTGTTAAATAAAATCGCCAACTTAATTTGCAGTCTCTTTATTTATAAAGACTTATTTAAGTTCCTTTTAATTATTCGGTAATTCACAATTCAATTACAATTTACGTTACTATTTACAATCACTTGTATACAACTTTCACAATGTACTGTTTTTATTACTTTACTGTAATGTAATCTCCACGAGCTTAATTCACAACTGATTACTCTTGCAGCCGAATGTCGTCCTTATATACTTGTTTGCTGCTTGAAAACGAATAATCGCGTCGTTTTACGATAAACCTCTCGCCTACGATAATCGTCGCTTACGATAAAGCTCTCGTTTACGATAATCGTCGTTTACGCTCTAGAACGTGCCAATTGTCGGCTCCTCTCTTTCATCTGTCATTTGCTTCGCATTTTCGCCACAATATTTACATGCACCTGTTGACTTAACATTGCATAATACAGTGTGATTATCTAGATGACAGAAGAACAGATGAAAAGGACGGCAGCAATTACTGCAGGTAGACGAGTTAACGTAGCAGCTATAACAGACAAAGAAAAAAGCATATTTTTGGGCGCGAGAAATTAATGTTTGTAGCGGCAGGTATAGAAGGAACGGCGGCAGCTATTGCAGGCAACCTAGTTAAAGACTAAGTAGTAATAACACTGGTGGAAAGTAAAGCAGAAAAATTATTGTGTTATAAAGATTTATGAAGTAAACCATTGTGTATAGTGAAGAAAATTGTAATTTATAGTGGACTAAATAAACGTTGAGTAAATTCCTGACGATGAAAAGGCCAAACGAACAAGTCTTGGGAGTTTTATTTAGCAATCCAATGATCGGATTCGAAGGATTTGGGAAATCATCGAGGGTAGCTACGAAAAACGTTACAATATAGATGAGACTTCCAGGTACACAACCAAAAACACTTCCGAGAGTTTGTTACATTTCTCTTACCAGTTGAATGATGAAAAACAAACTCTACAAAAGCAAGGCTTCGAAATCATTATGTATAACACCACTCAACAAAATATATTTTTGGCGCCGAGATCTAGTTAGTGGTTTTATATTAAGTCTTCACTGGCAACGCTAAAATATTTTTATTTTTTTACGTGTAGTTTTCTGACAACCCTCAGTTTAAATTGGCAATGATTAATACTTATAGATTTTAATATCATGCCTTCAGTGCGAAGGAATTGCCTCAATGATCCAATCTTGTTTTGTTATATTTGTGAGGAATACGCAGCCAAAAAGCCGTGGATGCCACAAATTGCTAGCAAAATGTGCTATGAACACTTGAGACAGTGGGTCAGTAGTAAAAGAAGTCGCAAGATGTTCGGAAGGCCATAAAATAAAGCGTATAAAAACATAACTTTGATGACTGTTACTTCTCCTGCGCCAATTTTCGTGGTGTTAATATCATCCTCAATAACCGTGTGGTTAGCATTGTCTTCTACTATTCGGAAGGCCGGAAATTGAGTCCAGGTTTGATCAGCATCTAAAATTATAGAAAATTAATTTTTCGAATTGAGTTCCTCCGAGTGTATCTCTGTAATGGAATAAAATGTCCTAATTGAAATCCAGGCAGCTTAGAATAAACCTTTGAGGAAACCTTTTTCCCAAGAGTTAAATGAATTAATAAGGGACCTTGAACTACCAAAAGAACCTTCAGCAGAGCTTTTGTGTAGATCTAAAGATGGTTAACTTCTTATTAGGAAAAGAAAGTGAATACGCAAAATACTCATGCTTTTATTAGTTGTCGTGCCAAACATCCAAACTGGATGAAGAGAGATTGGTTTGTACGTGATGATGGTTAAAAGAGATAAGATTCGCACATTAGACTAGGTTTAATGGGACAGTTTGTGAAGTCTTACCGTACAAAATTTCAAAAACTATCAAAGTGCATTATTTCCACAGTCACACAGACCCAGAAAATCTTGCACTATACCGAAGAACAAGTAGAGCGGTTTCCTTAAGTATCCAAAGACTAAGGAAGAAAGGTATCCAGCCCGATAAGATCAGCATGTGATAGTTGACTACTGCTGGGGTGAACGTGATTGTTCTGTTGCGAAAATCGTATAAAAGAAAGTTTTTATACTCGTATACATAAAAATTTAATAAATGTTGTTTTTGGTGTAAATGTTCTCTGTTCAATTAAAAATCTAGAAATCTGCTTCTAGAAAATCAAAATATTTGCTATTAATATATGTAGTATAGGGTCCAACGTAAAAAAATATTTTAGCTTCTCGATACCAAAACCACAGTTGACCAGTATAGGCAATATAAACAAAGTACCGCAACCTATGCTAAAAGCTTTCCTGTTGTCAGAGATGCTTGAATTAGTTTTTTTTGGTTTAATAATAATAATAATAATATATTTAAGATTTCAAAGTGTTGATATTCCCTTTAATAGCACAGTTTATTTTCCTCCACACAGTTTTCCCTCTTTTAAACAAACAGTTTGCTCAGATCTTATCGCCACTGTGTTGTCCTGTCGACTGCCTGCGGGAGCTGCTGCCATTTTATATCTGACGATGGTCCTAAAATTCGGTTCACGTGCTGTAAAACATGTTGGTAATCTGTCACTCTCTCTCTCTCGGCGTTTGGTATCATCTACATCTTTATTGGCATCCAGTTCTGGTTAAGTGTAGCCCAAGGCAAAGAAGGTCTGATATGGTCAACTCTGACAATGCTACTGTATCGTCGCTTGATGTATCCAGCAATTTATCTATCATGACTGAGAACTTTAGTCTGTAATCCGTCGCTGATAGTATATAATCCTCAAATACTAAATCGCCCTCTTCGTATTGACGTTGTAAATTCATCACCAATTGAATATTGAACAAGATGGAGTCCCTATCACGTGATGATTTTGTACTGCATTTGATGGAACTCAAAATAGTTTTGTTGACCCGATCGGCATCAAAATGATACAGCAATTCCTCTATCATCATTTCTTCAGGTGTCTTCTTAACAGTTTCTGTCTGAATCGCAGACAGTAATCAAGACATAAACACTCCCATTTTTTCTTTTCGGAAACAGGTCCTAGTGGTCAATGTTGACAGTTCGAAATGGTATCGCAGAACTTCCATGAAATGCGCCTGACTTTCAGACTTCCTTCCGTTTACGCATGAGATTATCACGATGACCATACCTTCTCTAAATCGTTTACAAATTTGTTCTATTTTCTGACCAACATCATCATAAAATGCTTTGGTTATTCTTCATATTTCTGCGTGTGTGATTACTAGGTTAAGTTATCCTTGGACATTGGAATGCAATTGATCCTGCTGAATCACGTTTAAAGGGGTCGTCATCAAAAGAGGTCATCCTAGACATTTGTTGGTTTTTCATTCCAGTGTATTTTTTCCTTCTTTTTCTCACCTTAGCTCGCCTCAAAACGGATGTTTGTAGACTGCCCAGAGGATACTTGGTCTAAGACCGGAGGTCGTGTCCTGCTTGAACCATATGTGAAATAATCGTTTCTAGCCACTCCCAGTCAAAAACTTTCCACCCTTGTATGAACGTCTACTTATACACAAGACTGCATCCCACAATGTAATATATACGGCAGTAATAAAAATATTAAGAACGCGTTCGCACCACATCTGCGCTCTCATTTTTAATTTTTATTTTTTTATCTTCGTTCCTACTTTTAATTCTCTATTTGAATTTTTAATTTTCAAACAAGTTTTAGGTATAGACCTGTTCGTTTTAAAAAAATGGCAGGTGAATTTGAATCTTAACCTCTTCACCTAACAAATAGCTGTGCTTTATTGGTTTCCCAAGAAAACTTTATGCTGCAACCCTGAGCAAGAATTGGTTTTCTAACTTGTTAACATTTAATATGTTAAATGGGGTCGGCTTGAACATCCCATTAAAGACACTGCCACTCTAGAAATATTTAATAAATTTTTGTATTAAAAAATGCAAAGTCACCTATAAATAGGTTTACTTTCATTAGATTTCATAAAATAGACTTTAAACAGGTAGGATTCTTGTGAGTATGTTTCAATTTTTTTCAGTTGTTTGTTTTCAATAATAATTTTTCTATTTTTTATATTATTATTTTATCCTTTGAAAAAATATAAAAAATTATTTATTAATAAACGAAATTGGTAGCACAAAATAAAGCAAAAGTCGAAAAATCCGTTTATGTCAGATAGCTCACAAGTCTATCGAAATATTTGAGTGGAACTACTTTCTTTTTTGTATCTGGCTATATAACAGCGTTTCCCAAATTGTGGGTCGCGACCGAGTAGCAGACCAACTTAAAAGTATAAAAAATTTTTCTCTAAATTTAATAATTTTCGAAATTTAATAATTTGACACTATGTGCTATTTGCAATGAGCAACTTTCAAATGATTCTATGAAACCGTCAATGTTTAGACGGCATTTAAACACACTCCATTCTGAGAACTTTGATAAGCCAATTAACTTTTACTGATTAGAAAAATGAATCGATTAAGGCGAAAAGATAAAATAAATTCAAATAAAAACCTCATCTTGACACCTTTTAAAATTTCCATAATAAAGCGGAAACTGCATATCCTCATTGCGCTGGAGAAAAACTAAAATGTAACGCTTTGAAAATTGTCGCAAATAGTTTATGCGGAATAAAAGATAAATGTTTATTTTCGCTCTACCATTATCAAATGATACAGTTAAATAGGTAATGAACGATTGTGCGAAACATTTAGAACTAAAACTAGTCGATTACGTAAAAAAGATCAAGTTTTTTCCGTGCAATTAGATGAAATTACAGATATGGAGGATAGTGCAAATCCAGTGTGTTTTATCAGATATATTGACGAAGACAACCCACAAGAAAACATTTCTTATAAAAATATGAAAGCTACTAATGATTTCAAATTCAAGAATTAGTAATTAATTGTTAACTGTAGTACACTGTAGTACATCCAAACAAGCGTTGGCGGTAAAAAAAGTCTTCAAATTTAAATATGACTTGGAAGAATGTGTTAAGTTTGCAAACTACTCAATTAAATAAAGGAAATTGGGAGTTATCATTTTGTATTGTAGATTACGATAACCTTTCAAAATTAAATATTTTAAATCGTGTATTCAAGCTAAAGAACGAAGTCCAGGTGATTCTGAAAATCCACGATCAAAAGATATGCAGTTTTTCATTTAAGGATATGCTCTACGATTTCGAGCGGTTAAAAAAAAGTAGGTTATTTGTTGTGATATATGTATTTGCTATATTCAATGAATCGATAATAAGCGAAGAAGCGATAGAATTTTTAATTTATTTATGGTTCCACTTATATTTGTGCGTTCTCAGCCTTGGTGTATTTAAAAAATAAGTATTGAAACAGATTAGATGTCGAATCTACTTATATTTAAAGAATAAAGGGAGTCATGACGTCATACTTGGCACTTAACTCAAGATAGGTAAAGCAAAATTTACTTAAAGCTTTAAATGAATATAATATATTGTCTTTAATTACTTGAGTTTTTTGAAAAAGTAAAGCACATACATACCATGAATCTTGATTTTAATTAAAAAATAAATTTTTGGAAAATTAAGGTTTTATTATAATGTCGGTCGCTAGAAAATTTAAAACTTGTATCGGGCCACGGTAAAAAAAAAAGAAAAAAAGAAAAGAACGCTGATATATGCTATTGTATGATTACAAAACTAATAAAAGAGCACGAGTAGGTTGGAAAATTTTATTGGTTTCCCAAATTTTTTCTAAATGTTTGTCTATTTTTGCTACTTACTATTTTTTGCTCATATATGTAAAATTTCGATTAAAACTCGGAAAGCATAAGACCATTATATATTCACAATATTTAATGAAGAAGTGATATTATATATCCGACCTATTCGAAAAAATCCATAAATACGATTTTTTCGATTAACTTGAAATTCTTTTGAAAATTTAAATTTTGTTTATATGCTTCAATGGAATACTTTTGTTTCTGTGAAATGGACCAGGGATCGGGAAAGGGATCACCGACAGATTAATAGGAAGAAAGTTAGGGGAAGATATATACCCATCGATATTTATACCGATCCTATCAGAATTGTGAGCTGAGTTGATTGCGTCATGTCCGTCCCTAGGTTTGTGTGTTTGAACGGAAACTAGTTCCTCAGTTTTTTTTAGATATTCAAACCAAACTTGGTAGACATATAGAGGTACATTTATTCGTACATTTGTCGGAACCGTCTAGAATGGACCACTAAAGATAACTTAATGATCGATTTTTCAGATTTGAAATTTTGTGCCATAAATCCGTCCAAAAACATCTAAGAGCGTGAAATTTTGTATTCCACACACATTGACACTGAAAATCATCCAAATCGGAAGACTATATCATATAGCTGCCATAAATCGATTTATTCAGGTATGAGGTTTTCATCAAAAAGCTGTCAAAACAGCATCTAAAAGTGCGAACAAATATTCTCTACAGAAGAGAAATGAGGTTAATATTGGCACGGAATATCATCGAAATCGATTTGCCAAAGTCGAAGACAGCTCTTCTTTCTTGTTCTTTATTTAATTTCGCTAAGAATAATGCATATATAAATGAATTGTAAGTGGTTTAGATTTATCAAAACGGCTTGAAAATGCGTAACCTCAACTAAACGTGCAGTTCAAAAAATACTTTATGATAGTAAAGAATTAAAAGTAAATTTTATTAAAGTCAACTGTGATTTACTGTTTCTTAAAATTTGGTCTTAGTTTCGCTTCCTAAAACTCTGTTGAAAACTAAGATAAATTTACTAAATCACAGTACTTATTGACGTCATATGGTTTTAATGAATGAATAAGTTCATTTTCAATGAAATGTATTTTCTCAAAAATTTTCAATTTGTTTTGAGAGAAAGGTACTTTAGAAATAAATATGATATGATTACATGTACATAAATATGTATGTGTTAGCATAAAGAAATCTGTCTGAAATGTTATTGTTTAATAATTTAAAAAAATCTTTTAAGAGCTAAGTGATACTTAAGATTTTTTTATGAACGACTAATTTATTGTTATGAGTGTCTTTTTATTTCAATACACTCGGACGTGTTGACATTACCTGCTCTCTGCAGTTAGACAAATTAAGTTTTATTTCATAAACTTATTTTCTATAATTCTAAACCTTGATCTGGAAAGGATTTTTGGGGATTATAATTTTTTTCAGGCTATCTTATTTGCTATCTTATTGTATATATCTATTTTAACTTAAAAAACCATATACATTTCAAAAGAGATTATGTGGAAAGTTGGAAGTGGTTGATGCTTCGTGGTAGTTTTATCAAGGTTTAATGTTTGAGTAAATGTTGAAAAATGACCACTATCGAGTGCGTAAAAATACTTAAGAGTCAAAATGTAAATTTTACAAGAGAATGTTTTTTTTGCAATTCCATTGCATCCAAAACGAAAATCATGTCCTTTCCTATTTTTCTTTCAGCACTATTCCTTCCGTTTAATTTTACTTCACTTTTTGTAAATAAATAATATCAGATATTAGAAATATAACGGTCTAACTGAACAATATTCACAGTTGCACCACTCTTAATAGAGAGCACGGAGCAATGCACAGAGCAATACACAACGAACACTCATTGGATCACCACTTTCGGCCACAGACCGGTCGATTCGGTCGAAAGCGCGGTTCATTATTAAAATTAATCTAAAAACAAGTATCTTGGTTTCAGAAGATTCATTGGCGAGGAGATCGGTCTACAGTACATGGAGTGACACGAATGCTGAAAACATTTTTAACAGAAGATGTTTGGGAAGAGTTAACTTTGACACCCCATAGAGCTTCTAGAGCAGTTGTTATTCATTAACGTAATCTCCATCAAAAGCCACATAATAATTCCAATGCTCCAACATTTCAATACTACTTTTGAACGAACAATTAATCTCTTGCCTCAAAATATAACTCTTTTTAACGATAACTTTTTATTCGAGCGAAATTTCTTACCGGCGAGGAGGAGTCAGTAGTCGCTGAAAGTCAAATATAGTAGATACAGTGAATGGGGGAGCAATTCCAAGTTCAATTTATGTAGTGCTGTCATTGTTTTAATTGACTTGGGTGCATTTCTTTGCAATGCCGGACTTAGTTCTATATAATATTCATAATTGATGTTATTTTCCTTCTCAATATACAACACAACTTCACTTTTCGATCAGTCAAATTGGTTTTGTGGATATTTTTTGGGTACTTTCTGTATTCTGTTATCGCCTCATTTTGTCGTCCACTGCGTTTTGCAACATCGGTGGCTCTACGACCATATTTTAAATCAGCAAATTAAAATATTTTATTGTAATTTTCAAGTTAATAAAACTAGCGCTATACTCGTATATGCGTTACGCCCCCGGCTTTTCAACTAAAGTTATTCTTTTATTTTTCCATGAAGATATCTTTGCCACAGTCGTTTATGTGTCAACTTCTTTTGTTTTTTTTTTGGTGAAAATACGAAAGTATTAAGGCAAGCATGGATCCATCTTCTTGGAAGAAAAATTAGTGTTTATATTAAAGTAAGCTTAACCTATGTACAAATTTCAAGTAAATCGAACCATAAATACGATTTTTCGAATAGGTCAGACCCTGATTAATTTGTCGGTAAATTTTTTCCTTTCAAACCTTCCCAGAAACCATAGGAATAAACTGTAAATACTGTTTTGGTATAGTCTGCTGAGTAGCTTCGGAGAAAATAAACATACAAATAGTATATAGAAAGATTATATTGTAGCACAAGCATATATGTATGTACATACCTACATTATTTTCATACACTATTAACACTTTAGGCTTTTGTCTTTAAAGCGTTGATTACTTTAAATTATGAAATAACTATTAATAGAAATACGATCGAATTTAGATAATAATATTCGCATTAATATGTATGAATAAACTACGCGTTCTTTATAAAATTGGGAATACCCTTCAGACTAGTTTCTTACCATTCTAATGTAAAACAGTACACAATAGGATGTTTTGATTATTTAGATTTGCTATATTAGCCGTATTTTTTAAAATTTCCATAGAACATATGTAGCACAAAGTTTTGTTTTTTCATACAAAAATTTAAGTATTTATACATGTTTATTTGTGTACCTACATTTTGTTCTAAGCCGTCTCCGAATGGATTTTTATGAGGACCTTTTATTTCATGTAATAAATACAATCAGACGGCTTGATATTCCCTGCTTAGGGACGACCGCAATAAGAATAATTATATTTCTATAATTTTAACCACATACGTATAATAAAAACACGGCTATTGTTAAAGCAGTCGTAGTAGCCGGAAGGACATGTATACGATTCCTTACCAGACCACATATAAAATTAAAGGAAATTAATTGTTTATTGTGGCGTATAATTACTTTAGGTTATAAGTTAATAATCTTTATTTGAAAGGCCTATTTGTTTATTAGAATTGAATATTTGGTTATGCAACAAAGGAAAATGGTAGAAGTGACAGCTGTTTCGAAGATTACCACCCCTCTTAATCTGACTTCTTATGGCAGCGGTCGAACCAACGGATCTTGACTTCACAGGCGAGTGCTCTCCGACTGGAGAACATCAGCCATATAACCTGTCCAAAATTACAACTAAAATTGTCGCTTTTAATCTACTACTATGCTTATGATAATAAACATTCTTATATTATGTTCAAAATACAAAAATACAATACAATTCATGTTTAGTTCTTTAAAATAAGACTGACCACACTTGCGGTTAATAATAGTTCACTATGTCATATACATACATAGACCCATGTACATATGTACATACATATGCATGCAAAAACTTGTCTATAAGCCTCTCCTGCTGCTTGGGTATCGTATGACTTTTTGAGAACTTTTTATTCGCACCCCTGACTCCCTGCGTATGGATTGGTATTATTGGTAAATTATAACCTAAAACCAGTTTCGAAAGTTACTGCGGCTAAATTTTTACGTTTACATATGTATGTATATACATAAATGTATAAAAGCGAACTCTGCAGACCAAAACTGGGTAAAATGCTAGATAACCTGAGAAAACGTTTGGATAAAAAAATGGTAATAGGCAATTTTTCAAGGAGAGTGCAGATTTTACCTCTTTCTCCTTATACGTATGATCTTACTTCCTTGTTCCACCAATTATCATTTCTTCATAAGAAAACATATAAATGTCCTCTTCTAATATGTTCGTCAGATGACACACGATTGGGCTTTTTCCGAATTTGAAATATTTTTTTACATATTATATATAGCCACTTTTCATCTCCAATATAACATTTAAAACAAGTTGTCAATATTGAAAAAGAAATTATTTAAACTAATAAGTAAAAAATCTATACTCCGCATAACATAATCTGGAACTATACAAAATAGAGATATTAGAAATTAATGTAACATTTAGAAATATTATTTTGTAAAATTTGGTGATAGCATTCATATAAGCAGCCCTAAAATTTTAAAATTTTTGAGAAACTATTTATAAAATTTAACAATTTTACTTTCAAAAGAAAGATGTTCACCCTACTAAATTTATTTAAATTAGAAATTTAAAGAAAAAAAATTCTTACAACTTTGCAAAATTTGGTAACTTGGTAACTGCATATGAATATGACAACAACAGGTAACATGGTTTATGTTGGCCAGTGGTAGAGCCTGTGATGTCAGGATTCGTTGGTTAGGTCCCTGCTATAAGATGTCATATGAGGATATGTGGTAATCTCCAGAACAGCTGTCACTTCAATTCAATATTCAATTCAAATAAATAAATAGGCCTTTTAAAAAAAGATCACTAACTTATAACCTAAAGTAATTATACGCCCCAATAAACAATTAATATCTTATAATTTTCCGCATCTCCTATTGTGTACTATTTTACATTTCAAAGGTAAGAAACTAGTCTGAAGGGTAGTCCCAATTATATAAAGAAAACTAACAAATATAAGCTTTCACATATACATATAAATAAAAATGTTTATTTGTATGTTTATTTTCCATTTATTTATTTATATTTCTCTGAAACTATTCTGAAGATTACACCGATGATTTGACAGATTGCTTCAATGGTTCCCAGGAAAAATTCGTATTTACAGTTCGGTTTACTTGAAATATGGTACATTGGTAGTTTTGAGCTTAGATAAGTAAAAAGTAGTGTTTTTCATCGCTACTGTTTCTCATCTTTCTTCTTCGCAAGTAGTTCTCGTCAAACTCCATGGATTTGCCGATGGTTAGGTAACACCGCTTTCGCTCATTGCTTTGATTATTCGGTTCACTTTTGTCTAGTATCGAATCACTAGTATCAAGGAACGTATCAATAACGTTGGCCCTGCCTGATATGTTGCCTTTTTGTCGCCAGGTTTTTACCAATAATTATGTCTGGTGTAGAATTTTGTGCTGCTTCGACAGTCCATAATATGTGTCCCACAATCTCAATGAATCTTTGCCCAAACAACTGCTTATTACTTTGGTGGATTAATTCGCTGCCTTCTAGAACCACTCGCTTGAGTAACACTACCATATTCCCTATCGGCACTCACATGTTATTTCTCCTATAAGTTGGGTGTAATCATCAGTTGCCGTCCTCAATCTTGCTCCATGCAATGCCTTTAATATCATATCCACCAGTTGTAATGTTTCTTTTCTACCATTTCGAGAGAAGAATATTCTTACTTTCAATTTCTTGACTTTGGTCTCAACGGGTTTTTGTTTTGTCTCTCTGTAAGTTCTGCGCAGTCTTTGACAACATTCTTTTGAAGCTTTATGAGCCGGAATAAAATACGCATACCTGGTCTGGTATTCGTGATGAAATGTGGGCATTTATTTGTGAAATGTTGGCATCCTGTTCGTCCAACTTCTGGTAATTACAATTCTCTTCAATATATAGAATGGTTTATTTTACAACTATAATCTGACAATTATTTTCCCCTTCACTTTGCACCAGTGTTGTTGCTACTGAGTTTTTAATTCCTATTTGGTGTCTTCGTCACATATATTACAATGAGAGTGGAATAAATCCACAAATTCAAATGTGCTATACATGTACTAGTCATAAATTAATTACTAATTAAATTAATTTCCTCTAAGTACTCCATGGAGTACTCCGATGGATGGATTATATGATCCAGCTCTAGGACATGCAATGTTATTCGGATTATCATTATCTTTTTTTAGTTTGCGGTAGGTTTTGGAGTAGTATTGTCCTTGCGAAGTATAAATTTCATGCGTGAATTTGTTAGAACAATTTACTCACACCCCTGACTCCCTATGAGTGAAGTAGCATTAATGCTAAATTATAGACTAAAAAACCAGTCCACAAAAGAATTGCTAAAATACGTTATAGCTGCTAAACTGCTTTTACATTAATATATAAAATAAACATAAATATATTAATAGATAAATGTGTATATACTTGTATGTATGTATGTATATGCATAAATGAATACTCACTTGCTTTTAAATTCGTAAATATCCGGTCACGTATGTATGTAGGTAAAAAAAGGGTGTTTTTTAAAGCATTTAAAGCATTGCCTCATTGAAAACAACACGTCTAAAAAAACACCTTTTACATACTTTAATTACACTATTTACATACATCTATATATATACTATAGTAATTGGTTTAGTGAAAGTATAAATTTTTATAAGTATGGGTTTAAGAAACTGTTGAGTTGCTGACAGGGACATTAACTTAATTGAGAGGTTCAGCAGCTGCATCTGTGATATTGTTCACATTTTATATTTGTATATACGCCTTTGTTACACGCCTTTTTGGAGAGTATGAAAATATGTAGAAATATATATTTTATAATAATAATAATAATAATAATTAAAAGTAGTTCAATAACACTCTAAACTTAGACTGATTTATTTCAGTTCACTTCACGGAAACACAGAAGACTAATGTAATGACTTAACACAAGTGCGAATATCGTTTCTTCTTTTCGATATTTGGCAGCAATTGGAAATACCAAGTGCAGCCATTTGATCATTCCAATTGAGAAACGGTCTTCTTCTTCTTCTTCTTATGTGGGACTTGCAAAATTTGTTCTTTGTTCGTCGAGAAAGATTTTTTTTTCAATTACCTACACAGTCTAAAGTAGCATCTGTTTGCAAGAGTGATTCTACCTTGGATTTCGAGGCTGACATTGTTGTTGTGTGTAAAAGCTGGTTCCAAGATAGACGAGATTATCTACAATTTCAAAGTTAAGAATGTTAGTAACGACGTGGCAACCGAGTTGCGAATTTGATGACAGGTTGTTTGATGACAGGAAATATTTCGTCTTGTCACTACTACACCTATACGCTTCGCTTCTTTTTCCAATCTGGAGAAAGCAAAAGTAACGGCGTGTTTGTTGAGGCCAATACGAAGAGTTTCATCGGCATACACTAACGATCTTACTGAAAATTGTACCCTCTCTGCTTAGTTCTTCAGTTCGTAATATTTTCCCCAGTATTAAGATAAAGAAATCACATGATAAAAAGTAATCTTGTTTGGAACCTCGATTGGTATAAAATCGTTCGGAGGGAATCTTACAGATTTTGGTGTAGCTTTTGGTTTAAAGTTAGTTTACACAGCCGTCTAAGTTTTTCGGGGAAATCAAACTCAGACATAGCGGCGTAGATGCAGCTTCTTTTCGTGCTGCCAAAGACTGCTTTAAAATCGACGAAGGAGTGGTGTATGTCGATCCTTTTTTCACGGTTCCAAGTTTTTGCGCAAGGTGAGTATTTAATCAGTTTGTTGATATTGGGCTTTAGTCCTTTATACATTACTTTCGATAGAACCTTATAGGTTGAGGAGGTTTATCACACGGTAAATTACGTAGATTGTGGGGTTCCCTTTCTTTGTAGATTTGCCAGAACGAACTTGGGTTCCAATTGTCGGTATGCTCTCGTCAGACCATATTCTGAAAGAAAGATGATGAATGCAACTTGTCATTTCTTCGTCGCAATATTTGAATAGCTCTGCTGGCAATATATCGGCCTACTGCTCTTTGCTATTTTTCAGGCGAGCAATTGTTATTTATGCGCCATCTACTTGTGCTTCATTTTTAATGCCATTCATCAGACTGAAGAAGTTTACTCTAAACATCAGTGTCTATGTCACCTTTCTGGGTCCTACAGGAGTATGCTCAGGCCTTGAAGAGTCTCAGATTATGTCAGCTGCGGCCAAAAATTCTCAAAATTAAAGTAAAAGTGTAAACAAATAATTTTGGGGGAAGATGGTAAATAGTTCACATGAGAAAAATTCAAAATTTCAAAGAAGTTGAATTTTTCTGTGAAAAGATATTCATCATGTAGAATTCTAATAACAATATTTTCATAATTAATGAGATTATTTTTTATCCGTGCTTTTCAGCAACCCATAATAAAATAAGAAGTTTTCTAATTATTTTGTTGACCAAATGTTTGTGCTTATTTCGAAATAAATTTGAGTTTGTGAAGTCGATGCCAGCATAAAAAATTATATAAATTATTTGAAACTACAATTCAGAAAATGTCGGAGTCCATCAAATAAGATGTGCCTAATTAATTGTATTTGTATGAGTAAATGCAGACTACCATTGGATTTCGAATTCGGTTCGGACAGAATTGTGCCATTGTTGCTTACGTCCGAACCGTCTATATCGGCTAAAGGAAAAATATTTAGTCACAAATTTACAAACTATACTATACTATATATTTCTAATTAACTAAATAATTTCTGATTGGTATGTATTTTTTTACATAGAAATTTGTATAAAATTCTGAAATAAAAATATATAAGTAAATTACTAGTAGATTGCCATAAGTAGTAGGGAGGGGAGATGTAATGTTTGGCAAGGAACGTCTTGTTCTATATAGTTAAATATACCCTCGTGAGTGAACTTACTTATTTGTGAAAATATTTAATTATTTTCTATTGATTTTGAATAAAGACATCTATTATCGACAAATTTGTATGATTTTATGAATCAAAAAGAGTTGAATAATGTGCATTTCATGTTGTATTTGTAATTTTTTTCAGACAATTCTATATGTGGTCTGAACGCCAAACCCTACTTAAAGTTAAATAATGATTTCATGCAAATCGGAGCACTTTTAATTTACCGCCTACTAGCGTAGTGAATTTTTATAACAATCCACATTTCGTATTTCTATAATAATTGAAGTACCTACATCGAATTATATTGTAGTAAAACCAAAGCACAGAACTATTTTTGGCTCCCTCGGCACTTGAATTTGGCGTATCGTGCCGTAGAATTTTTTAGCATCACCAGTTTAGCTTTTCAAACTTCATACTTACTGCGACACGGCAATCCTTATCGGAGCAGCTGTTTCCTTATACCGCTAATGAGTGCTCTCCGATAGAAGAAATGTAAGTCGAGTAGAAAACAATTCAGCTTTCTGTTGTGATTACAGCTTTTCCACGTCTAACCTTCCTTGAGCTTGTTGATGGTTAGTATTTGATTCTACAAGATAATTATCCGAGTCAATGTTAAGTCCTCAGAATGTACGTATGGCAAAAACATTGGCGACATGTCTTCCATCTCTCACAACAATACCGATTTGGTTGCGAATTCTTCGATATGGAGGCAACTAAGTAGTTTGATGAGTTTTCATATGCTGAAATCTATTATACTATATTTCAACACACACCCAGCGAAGTCGATCAATCTCAACCCATTTGGGGATATTTCGTCGTGGCGGCTGAATTTATCGACAGTTGCGCCGGAGATACCTTCTTTGGCTATCCTGTTGTTAATGTCGCCATTAGCACGCTTCAGGCGCTCATGAAAGGCATAGTTGACCACTGTTGAAAAAACATCAACACTCACACCATGAATTGTAGGAATAGCTCGGTTGAAAATAGCTTTAGCGACTATAAAGCGCTAAGTATATATGTAAATCAGACCGAACTTCTGGAGCTTTTTTATAAAGAACTAGAAGATCCGACCAAAAGTGATGGTTTTCTGTACTTTATTCAATTTTCATTCTAATTGGTATTCATTGCAATTTAACACAAAATATTCAATTTTTATTATATTACTAGCGGACCCCAGCGTGCTTTGTTACACCTAAAAAAAAATCAAGAAAATCTAATTTTTATTTTTCCATTTTTTTTGGAAAAAGAAAAAAAAATGATTGAAATTTTTTTCCAAACTTCTTTCTATCAATTTAAATAAATTTTGTTTTAAATTTACTTTCATTTTAATTTTTTCACTCTTTCTCTCTGTCTCTTTCGAATTTTACACGTATTTGTTGTTTTTGCACGTATTTTGTATAGGTAGCGGCCAATGTTCACTAAAATGATCATATCTCTGGAACGGCTGCACCAATCTGAATGGTGCGATTTGATCTGATGGTTCTCAAGTTATAGGCGTTCATCAAAATTTGCATTGATTTATATATATATAGATTTACCTACATATGTACGTATTTGTGTGCTTTTACGAAAATATCAATATGACTGCTTCGAAGTAAGCCGAACTCACCATTCGGCCTCAGAAAAATAATTTTATGCAAACAGAAGTACGCACGATTTATGCTAATATCCAGATTTTCCTAATTTTTGTCAATCTGTTGGTGATCCCTTTCCCGTAAAGAAAGTATTATTCGTGTTCCCAGCCAATCGAACATCTTTTCTTATATTTGGTCGATTTCCGGTAAACAAAAGTATTCCATTTAGACATACCATCCAAAATTTTAACCAAATCGAACCAAAAATGATATATTTTTTTCAATTAGCTCGGTCCTCATCCTGGATATCATTATTCACGTAAATCGAACGATAAATAAGATTTCGAATAGCTCGGTCCAGGATCAATTTCCTGGAAAGAAAATTAGTGTCCATTCCAAGCTAACAGAAAAGCATCAAATTTCAAGTAAATGGAATCATAAATCAATTTTTTTTTAATTGCATTTTTTAGATCGGAAATTTTGGGTAAAAAATCTGCCAAAAACACACCTAAGGGCGTTAAATTTGGTATTTTACTCACGCTAATTCAAACTCACCGAAATCGAAAGACTATATCATATTACCGTGATCGGACGATAAGTCGAAAAGTGATTTTATCTTAACCTGTATTCTATTGATACCACAACTAAATCAGTGAATTGAGTTTCAGACATGGCGAGGAGGGCAATACAAGGCAGAAATGTTTTTACCACCAGCTATCATATACATGAACTGAGGTAGGGTGAAGATAATCTGTAAAATACTCTTCCGTGACATAATGTTTGATTTTTTCCTGACAAGTGATGTTCTACGAAGGGCTTTTCCATCAGGATTTTGGGTGTCTTAAAACACAAATGCTTCAATATTGAAATTTTTAAATTTGGTTATATGAGTTTCAGATATTAGTAATATATATATTGATTGACATTCTAAAAAGACTTGAAGACCATTTTTATGTTGGCGCAAGACGTTAGCGTTCCAAAAACATATATTGATGCTGTTCATGGCTTAGATAAAATCGCTTGAAGCGGCACATTTTTATTTCTAAATAAATCTTGCATCACACTTTACATGGTTGTCATATGGTCTTGCATCATATGTTACGTATAAAGTTATATAACGTATTTTCAAGTGAGTTTGCGGACGGGACGGACGCTTATTGCATTGCTGGCTGAGTTACCCCTTTCAAGGTTTGGGCGTAGAATACAAAATTGGTTTGAGAATAATTGTTTTGTGTGATGGATACATTTGCCCGAGGTTGTGGGGCAAGGTTATTGTTTGAGGTCTTTTTATTCCCCATATATTCTAAAGAAATATGTGAAATATACCTGATATTGGGAAATAATAGCAGAGCTTAAATTCAATTTAATGATCTTTATTATGATTCAACAGGAAGAAGAAAGATATAAAGCGAGAGTAGGTAATGACTCACTATAGTATAGGTGATGCCAGATTTGCTCTATATTTAGTATACATTCATTCTGATATAGACATTACATTCTGATTAGATAGAAATACATTCATTCATATTAACATTTTAACATATTCAATTTTAATACATAAATATTCAAGAATTTCAATAACAAAATTTAAATTAATTGCATTCCAAGATTTTTGATGCAATTCTGGTGTTTTTTTTTGCAAACAGGCTCTTTGTTAAGACATCTGCTGGCATTTCTTCTGTACTTATGTATTTTACTTTGATGTCATTTCTCTCCACGGCTTCTCGAACGAAATGATGACGTATGTCGACGTGTTTGGTACGATTGTGGGAAATTGATTTTATATTGGACAACCCCTATAATTAGCACTTTGATTCACATCGCAATTGCAAGACTCAGAAGTTGTTTTTGGTTTCATACAATCTTGTAAATCTCCATAAATCACACATACACTTGATAGGGTGCAATAATGCCTAGTATGGCCAGATTATTGGCAATTATGACAATGGACGAGACCTACGCGCTTATGTGGTTCCTCTACGGAAATTCGACGGTGAAGAAAGTGCTGTAAATTATGAATGAGATTAACTTTTAACTTTTTAAAGAGCTGAAAATCGGGCTCACTATCGACCCTACACATTGACTAAGTTAGGTTGGCTTTGTTTTTAATGTTATATATTTTTCTTACTAAACTACATTCTTTGAGAACATTTTTTATGTCTGAAGGACTTACAGTGTGTTCCATGCCCTTAAGTAGAACGGCTAAGC
This sequence comes from Neoceratitis asiatica, assembly GCA_030068015.2. Classification (NCBI taxonomy): domain Eukaryota; kingdom Metazoa; phylum Arthropoda; class Insecta; order Diptera; family Tephritidae; genus Neoceratitis; species Neoceratitis asiatica. Next base: position 40,059,962 of record CM061526.1, on the reverse strand, counting down.
TTCTAATACTTTAGAGTTGGGAGGTAAAGAATCTTTTCTTGCGATAGCTATCTTTTCCGTATGTTTTTCTTTTTACAAGCATGTAACGATCGATTCCAGATTGTTCTTTGCTAATCTTAGATGTTGCAGAAGAAGGCTTAGATGGGTTGATGGAGCTGCCGTAAGGGGAAATTGAGCCCATGGAGGGGCTGGTAAAGTTGTCCTGGAGGAGACTTCTAGAGCAGAAGCTATTTTTCAGGTGCTTTTCTTCTTTGCTGGTGCTATTCCGACAGGACAGCGCGTTGCTGTAGCACTTGTTGTTGCTGTTCGCTTTGGATAACGTTTCCACGCGGTGAGGAGCGATTCAGTTCCATTTTACCTCAAAACCGAGAGATTTTGCATCGTAGCTATTTGACAACTCTAATTGACTACAGGCACAAGCAAATAAAAAATATTTGCTGCATACCTTTAAGGGTTCTACTTTTAATAGGCTGGGTTGATTTTTATTTCTTTATATATTTTGAAGGAAATCCCAAGTACAAAGGACTGATAAAAGGAGTGGCAGTTTCACGGAAATCCTAGGTACAAGGGACAGCCAAAAGGAGCGGCGGTGTGATGGAAATCCCAAGTACAAAGGATAGATAAAAGGAGCAGCAACAGCTATCACAGGCAGATGAGTAGAAAACGCAGTGGTGTTAACATTGGCGTAAGCTGTGTGTTTTTTGAAACGGATAAACTGTGTGCAGCTGAAAATAATCGTGTGGTATAAAGCTTTGTAAAATAGACCTTTGAGTATAGTGAATAGAATTATAATTATTGCGGACTAAATAAACGTTGGTAAGCTCCTAACAATTAAGAAGCCGAACAAATTTTGCACTTTTATCTAGCAATCTAGTGATCGAACTCAAAGGATTTGGGAAGTTTCGTTTTCGATTTGGGAAGTGATCGAGGTTAACTACGAAAATAGTTACAATATATAAATATATTTTTCTTGTCCCTCTCACTATAACAAACTGCAGTTCTATATGAGAATTAATATTTATTCCTCAAATGCAATACAATAAATTGGATTGGGTCATGAAAGATATAAAGCCTTGGGAACAGCCGAAGAAAGTACTTTCTATACCTGTCATGTACTTGAAATAGTATATTAACTTTGGCCCGAATTATGCAAGTGCCAGAAGGAGAAGAGATAGACCGACCAAAATTTATCCCGTCATATTAGAATGACGAGCTGAGTTGATTTATCCAAGTCTGCCTGTCCGTCTATCCTCTGTCTCTCTATTTGAACACACAGATACACATACATATGCGCTTAAGCGATCATTTTCGGAGCTGGACAGATCAGATTTCTATATCATATATAGGACCAATTTTTCATATAGAGAGAGAAATATGTTATCCTACACAAGTAAATTAACATAAACATTGCTACTGAGAATCGTCGAAATCGGACTACGATTTCATGTAGCCTTCTTACAACCGATTTGTTCAGATATGAGATAAAAAATCCGTTAAAAAGCATCTAGAAGCATGTAATTTGGTATTATCCATACATATTATGAATAACATATTGACCGTGAAAATAAGCGAAATCGGAATACTATATCATATAGCCTCCATACAACCGATGTATTGACTAGAGAAATCATCAAAATCGAATTTTGCAATTTTCAATAAATTTGATTTGTTCAGGAAAGGTATAAGGACATGGCCGAAGACAGCCCTTCTTTCTTGCTTCTTTTGATTTATATATACATATATATGTACATATATGTACATATGTAGATGTATGATGAGAGAAGAAGTCACCTGGGCCGAAGTGTAGGGACAGGCCATGCTTACCTCCTTCCATGAACAAATCACCCGGATTAAAATTATAAGCCGGGAAGGCATTTCTGAGTTGTTGTTATTGTTAGCTTAATTTCAAGATATTTCACAAATTATCTTGTTAGGATGTAAACTCTGTTCGTTGTAGAATTAAAATCCGTTTAAGAATTGTGTTTTTATAGCCTTTTCCGGCGGCATGCTTTTAAGGGGCTAGGTGTTTTTGGACCTCTTTACCTTAAAGTTAGGTATTTCTGGGTCTATAATAGTAAATAGTTTTCGGAAAAGCATATGAGAAAAATTTCTGCTTGATACAAAACCGATAATATCTTTGAATATTATCTGTGTACACATATACATACATATGTTATTGAATATTCTATATACTCGTACAGTATATACATATGTACATACATTTAATTCCGTGATCCCCCTTATAACATTAAAAATTATATACCCACACATGCATATGTAAAAATCTCGAAATAAAAGTATCGTGATCGACATTGACCACTAATATCGGTAGTAGCAATGTACCGCACATACAAATACAAATGCTCATAGGTAATTTGACGCAAACGATTCTGAATGCTTTTGTAAGTTACGCTGCTGCTGACGTTCCGGATTGCCCTCACTATGAATGAATATACGGTGAGTTACGACGATTTGACGCGATCGTCATGCGGCAGGTTTCTTCGTATATCACCTAACTCGGCATAGCAAAGCATCGACGACAACAGCGACAGCGACTGTCTTTCTTATGTCACAGCGTGCTGCCTCTGCCTCTGCCTCTGCCAACGGGCAGCTACTGTTATTGACGCTACCGGCAGTTAGTTTAAATTGAGAAGTCCTAACGCGTTAATGTCATTTGGCCGGCTACAGTTCGGCTTGAAGAAACGGCAAGAATATTATTATTAATCCGCTAGTCGACTAGGTTAAATTGTTAAATACGGTTTAAAAGTGTCGAAAGTTAAACAAAAGCAACACAAATAATTTTGAATACATTTTCAACAGACACTTATGGATTTAGCACCTTGAACGCGAGTTTCTTAATTTATAAAATATTTGCGGTGGAATAACGCAAATAAGTGTAAATTAAAGAAAAATTTATATAGTAAAAAGAAATATTTGACAAAAAGAAGGAATATAAAAAGGAACGCTTAAAGAAATAAAAAGGTTACTTCATATACATATGAGAAATTTAACCGTTTGTCAAGACCTAAATAGATATAACAAAATCATACTATAATAAAAAAAGCAAATAAAAATTCGCTGAAAAGTCTAAATATAGAGTAATAATAATAATAAAAATTAAAAATAACAGTAATTAAGTGAATTGTCATAGTACACCTGTCAGCAGCATGGAGAAAACGTATTTGCAATTGATAACGGTTTTGTGCATCTTCACACTGGGATTATGCATTCCAACGTAAGTTTTTTGCATTAAAAAAGGAATTTAGTTTTAATATTATGGGTCGAAAGATTAAAGGTATCGTCAGACGCAGCAAATAATTAATTTCAAATTGCATGTCAAAATGAAGAATTTCGAAATTTTATTTCAAGAGAGTTACGCGTAGCATAAAAAAATCATAGAAAATTAATTTCAATTTTATAAATTAGTCGGATGGGCTATTAAATTTATCTGAAAATACTCAAGTCCTTTGACAGCTCTTTAAGGAGAAATAAAAACTAGCTAGTGCAGCACGAGCAATTGGAAATTTAATTTTAGATACCATAATACATAAATGAACGCAGTCAAACTGCAATTTTTATTTCTATTTGTTTATAGCAAAATGGGTGAACGAAGTAAAAATTACGTAAAATTGCTATATTTAGCGTCGCCTTAATTTAAATTTTTATAAATAGATAAAAAGGAGAAGAGTTGATATCGACCGTCATATGTACAAATATACATATGTATGTATATGCATATAAGTATATGCATTTGAGTTAATTAAGGTGAACAACATTTTCTGATATTAACTTTGGAATTTTACCTGTGGTAGAATATGCAAATATTATAACAAGTGAATTGCTTTTATTAAAAAATTATCATTATTTGATTTTCTTTGCAAAAAAAAAAAAAAATTAAGAAATTAAAATGAACACAAATTTAAGTGTAGGATTTGAATAAAAGAGAATTTGCACAAAAATGATTATAAATGATTATAAAATTATTAAAAAGAAAAAGGTAAAAAGATGTTTTTATTTGCATGCAAAGTTTATAAAAAATAATATTTTAATAATTTAAGAATATATATAAAATAAAAATATTTCTAGATTTTTACAAATTTGATTTTAAAAATTGTTCCACGGGATTTTGTGTGAAAAAAAACCATACATAAGTATAAATTTACTCAATACTTTAATAAGAGTATAATGCCAAAAATATCTATAATTGACGACTCTGACAAAATCTTTAGCTATATGATTTGGAATTATAAAAGCCTCCATTAATAAATACGATGAACATCAGTAAAAGAGTTAATATTGCTTATAAATAAATTTAATACCTACAACACATCTTTTAAATTCGTAAATTTTGTCTTTGAGCAAACCTTCTTATTAAAAAAAGTTTCTTGCACAAAAAATTTTTGAGCAACGAGAATGACACGAACATTTAAATAATAAAAAACGAAAAGTTTTAATTATTTAGGGATTATATGTTAGGGTCTTTTTACACAAAAAAAGGGCAATATTCAACTTGAATATGTTTCTGCCCGAAGTTTCCTGTTCTGGAATACTAGTATTAAGTAATTTTATTATTGTTAAAGAAATTTCAATTTTAAAAATACCTTATATCCGTATAATATGAGAAACTAGAATTTTTTTACATTTTGGTTAAACCAGGGCTATGTAAAGATTTTAATTATAATTCAGCCAACTTCAAGGTCTTATGCAGTTATATTGCTTTAGAATAAATTATTTCGGCATTTTTGCTAAATAAATAAGCACACAATTATATGTGCATAATTAATTAAAATTTTAGGAAATAATTCTATTGTTTTCAAATGAAATAAAATAAATTTAAAATGAAACAAAAAATAAAGTAAAATAAAACAAAATAAAAGAAAATAAAATAAATTAAATAAAAATAATAATAAAATAAAATTAAATGTAAGTCCTAAGATAGGATAAAAAATAAGGAAAATAAAACAATTAAAGAAAAATAAATAAAATAAAATTAAAAAGTAAAATCAAATGTTAAAACTTTAATATAAGTGCATGTATGTATTCACAGCAAAGTACCCACATATGTACTTACATATTGACGTATACTGCTAAAGACAGTTTATGTTAGTGGGTTAAGATAAGATTGCGTTAAATTTATTGCATTAAGTTTGTCAAAAAAATCTGTAAATAAATCCTTATCTCTTTGAATTGCATCAAACATTGTGTTAATTGTTATTGTTAATATTTCACTTTTTTACGCTTAGTTATTGCTTATATTGCAGTGGCTTAAACCGACGTCGGCAAATATAGGTTATATGATAAAGTGTATTAAGAAATTATGGTATGTCTATATGAATTTGAGTTAAGGTAGAACAAAATTTTCGAAATCACCAAATTAGATTAGCAAAAATGCATATAAAAATTTATTATGGTCTTATAGGAAAGAAATTTATTTTTTAAATATTTATTTATTTATTTGAATAAGATTAATTATAAGAAAAAATATTAAAAAAGCAATGCCAAGATTTATGAGAAGTTTAAATTTTACTGTTTTACATTTTTTTTTCTCATTGCAATTCGTTGAAAAATTTGAAAGTGTATTTTTTGGGAATTTGTAAAGGGTGTTTTTTTTTATAGAGGTATAGAACTTTAAGTTTCAATAAAACAACGATGGATTATTCGATTGACATGCATTTTATTTATCCGATGTAGTCCAATCTGGACGTCCAATTTTCGATGACTTTTTCCAACATTTGTGGCCGTATATCGGCAATAACACGGCGAATTTTGTCTTCCAAATGGTCAAGCGTTTGTGGCTTATCCGCCTAGACCAATGACTTTACATAGCCCCACAGAAAGTAGTCTAGCGGTGTTAAATCACAAGATCTTGGAGGCCAATTCACAGGTCCACAACGTGAAATTAGGCGGCCACCAAACGTGTCTTTCAATAAATCGATTGTGGCACGAGCTGTGTGACATGTTGCGCCGTCTTGAATTGCACTATTTGCAAGCGTTGTTCAGGCGCGAGTCTATTCATGATGAATTGCCAAACCAAACTGAGAATAAATCACTTGACAGCTGTTAAATCGGTCACCATCTTGAAAAGTAATGTCAACTTAAAGTTCTATACCTCTATAAAAAACACCCTTTATAAGTAAGTTTCTCAATTCTCTGTCGGGACACTACTTCTCGTGTATTTCTCAGTACCACGACATGACCTCACGCTCTTGACATTGTCAAAATTTAAGCAACCCACAATGAGAACAAGCAGCATGCTTATTGAATAATTAAGTATAATTTTTGCTTGTCGGAAGAATAAAGTGTAAATAAAGCACAATTGCTTTTCCACACTAATCATAATAAGCGTGATTAGTCAATGGATTTCAAGGTTAGCATTTTGAAGAAATATACACACTAGTATGTACTCATTCGTCCGAATAAAGTAAAGTAAAAAAATATTCAATGAAAAATCTACGTGATTAACTTTAAGTTAATGAGTATTGTATTGTCATAATTATTTTATTTTGTAATAATTATTCTTCAATTAATAATTTTTTAGATTTGAATTTGAATAATTAATCTTAAATATTTTTTTCTATTGTATTCTTGTTATACTATCCGTATATGTCTTAAATCGCTTTTTTATTATATTTATAATGTTTTGTAATTAAATATATAAAAAATCACTAGTGAACTGTAATAATTCATAAAATAATTGGGTTCTACTTTAATGTGACCACAACAAACGAACATAGTGTTCATTAAATATTGCAAATTAAGACTTAATTGCCTAAGCAAACATTCTTAATAAAAATTTTAACACTGAAAAAAAAAAAATTAAAGAAAAATGCGACTCGCGCTATTAAGGAAATTAACTAAATCTACAATACAAGTACGTATGCGCGTATGTGTGTATTAAAGTCATTGTACAGAAAATCCAACAATTAAGCTAATCATTTACAATGTTTACATTGACTTTAACGCACGTGACATATAAGTATATATATATGTATATATGGCTTAGAATGTTTTGCAAAAGCGAAAAAATTTAAATAAAGAAATCAAGGTGAATTCAGCCAAAAACTGAATTAAAACACGCGCATTAAAGTTAATTTTAGCCAAAGATATACGCAAATGTTCGAATAAGATAAAAATCAAATTAACAGCTTATATTATATACATTAGACTGATCTAGATTTCTTCCATTCCATGGTTTAGAAAAAATTAAAAAAGATGCTGTATTTATTGTATTGTCATTGTAATGTTACGGTCATCCGATTTTGTTGATTTTCAATATCAATATTTTATCTATAATATGTGGGCTGCATAAAATATTTAACTTTCATAGTTTTTTAGTTGTGTCAGTTATGACAATAAATCACATATCTGAACCATCAGTTGGAACCATCTCTCGTTGATTAAAAAAGACAAACAGATGGAGTCATTTTGCCATTATTTTTGATAGCTTTTGCTCTCCTTCTTTTGAAATAAAATTAAAACCACAACCCATATACCGTTTCATGCTCAAAAATCTAATGTTCATAAATCATATGCAAAATTTCCATAATTATGATTCCCCTGTGAATATAGGAAATAGAGATTATTTTTTTTTTAATTGGTAAATATCCGTATTTAACTATTTTGGAACTTAACTTTGATTAATAAATATTCCTAAAAAATTATATTATCTTTAACAATACTATTTAATATTTACGAAATATTATTACTTGCTTTTTTATAAATATATAAATAAATATAACATTTAATTTAATTTATTTTGTCAATTTAATCAAATGGATAACAAACCTTTCCAAAAATATTTTGAGCTATGAATCTTCTTATACATAACTCATTTCTTAGACTTTCTTTGTATATTTTTGACTTTAATTTTTAAACATTTGGCAACGTTGTTCTTTGTTTTGTTCAAACCATTCTGGTAGTATAGGTGCTATGAAACTCAAAAAATATAATTTTCATGTGGTATATTTCGTCAAACTTAATGTACATACATAAATACATACATATATACATTTTTGCACTGCAAATTGCGTATGACAATGTCAAACATTCAGGTTATTGCTCTGTGTGCGCGAAATTGTTACATATTCGGAACTTGATGAATAGTTACAAAAATAGTAATAAAAATAACAAATAACTAAAAATACAAATTAAAAAAAAAAGATTAAATGCTTCATATGCGTACAATCACAAGCCATTTATTGTAATTTTGGAATTCTTAATTACCGAAAAGGTTAAAAATGCTATTTGCAGGCTCCAGTGAGTGGACAATTTATGTACTCGTACTTGGTCAATCAAGAACAAGAGCACCTGCTGCTGCTGCGCCTAAGAGTCTCTGAGGTCTACCATATTTGGTAATGATATTTTCATGGTTTTTTGTTTTGTTTTGATGTTGAAACAGTACGGAAAGGCAATTAGTATATGTATTTATATTCAAGATGTTTGAATTTAATCAACTTTTTAAACATAACTATTTCGCAAACATTTTCGTTTAATTATTAGGTGCAATTAAAAATGCTAACTGTCCTCTTGAATTTACCCTTTCCATTCTTGCGTTAATGGTTTGATTAACTGCTGGTTCTAACTCCAATATGTTTATATACCGTAAAAGTAATCATTCCGGGGTGTTTATTATTCCTCTAGCTTTTCGTATAGACTAAACAACGACAGCACCCACAAATCAATTGAGATACTCGGCCAAAAGTCCGCCAAATCCTCAAACGTTCAAATGCAACTATTATGTTAAATACAATTATTATTGACAGATTACATATTTATATAAAATAGAAATTATTTGTCAACAAATCGAATCGCGGTTATTGTCACTCAGCTAATTTATTTTTAGTATTGAATGGTTAACAAATCTATTTAAATTATTTGATTATTGTTCTCGGAAATTTTCTCTCAGCTCGCTATATTTGAAGCGAAGCTACACATTTTTTCGCTATGACAAATACATTTCCTATGCAAAGTTAATTAATTTTTCTTATATTGTTTAGATATTTTTTAGGTTGTAGTTTTCCCATTGCACAGAAGATTTTGTAAATAATTTTGAATTACTGCTGTGTGAGCTGATGAATTGTTAAACGGAAAAATAGAAATTGATTTATGACTCGAAAATGACTTTATATAATTTTGTTATTTTTACTGGATATTAATTTGAGCTTTTATCAGTAGGAGTGGTCGTAATTATTCTCTAACTTATTCACCTGTGTTGCATGGAAACTTTCCATTATATCATGGATGCTAGAAATATGTTAATATGTTTCAGCTAAAGCATTTGCCATTTTACGTCATTTCAATTTGACATTATTTAAAATGCAGACATGTATACAGACATCAGCCATCATAATTTCGTGGACACGATAATGTCAGATTAAAAAGAGATAGATGACTTCAAATATATAATTTAGAGCGATTAAAATTATCTAAGAATTTAATCGCATTTAATGCATTTCGTCGACTTGACAAAGCATTTATTTTTATGTCTGTTTCATTTTTTTAAATTAAATTAAATTCAATTTTATAAAATTTTTAAAATTTAATTCTATATGTTTTATCTAATATAATTTTTCATTATTTTATTTATATAACTTTATTTTTATTACATTATTTTAGTTTATTGCAATTTTTTCCCCTATTTTTTTTTACATTATTTTAATTTCGTTTAATTTTATTTATTTATCTTTCCTGCAGCCGCCCAACCACAGAACCAAAAGGTCGTACATTCCCACACGATTTCATTTGGGGTATTGGTACATCTGCATATCAAATTGAAGGCGGTTGGAATGCATCTGGTAAAGGTGAATCAATATGGGATCATCTAACACACACATCTCCCGAAAAAATTGTTGATCAGACGAATGGTGATGTTTCATCTGACAGTTATCATCAGGTAATATATTTTTTTTAATTCCATAATTTCGGTACAAACCTTTCGCTAAACAAAAAAAAAAAAGCATACAAAGAAAGTGCACAAAAGCTAAGCATTAAATATTTTTTTCCAAAGCAGTACAGAACTGAAATGAAAAACTCCATTTTCTAGTGCCTATTTCTAGAGTTTCTAAACAAATTCGAGAGCACGCTAGCACAAGGCATCGAGCAGAATAAATAGTCTCACATATTTTCGCGACAATTTTCAATAGTACTAGCAAAAGTTTTTTGTAATTTTTTAAAATCAATTTCTAGGACTTTTATTATTTATTTTAGTCATGGAGTACATTAATATACTTACATAACATCAGCGATGGCTATTTATCGCTCTACTAATGTTTCTCGTTTCGTTTATTTATATTTCTGCATATCTTCTTCCCATTTAAATGGATGTTCACGATAGAAAATCAATCTGTCAAATTCCCATATCTACTACATTTCTCCATCAACGAAGAACATAATTCTTTTCGAGATCATTTTATTTAGGACTAAATACTTTAGGAAAAACATGTTTGGAAAATTACGAGAAGTTCATAACCAAAATTAATAGTCAACACACTTCTTTTATATTATGTTGTGTAAAGAATTCATTAAAGGAAAATAATGCAGTTCTGTTTAAAATATGATATATCATTTTAAAGGCTAGTTTATACAAACTAATTTTTTTTTTGGTAAATTTTTATTATTATGAATGCTTGTTTTTAAAGCAACATAAATTTTGAATTTAACATTTTTTATTTTTGGTGATTCCTTATATTAAATAAATCACAAAGTTTCAGTCACTCTCTGCATATAATAGCCTCTTTATGTATTTCGGTAATATCTCGACTGAAACTGCCCATAAATCTAAAGTAAACTTGTATGCAAATCCTCACAGCTGTTTATGACAGAAAATATGACTTTCTATGCCTACGATGAATTTATTAAAATGATCATTTATTAATTAATTTATTATAACCTGTTCGTTGAATGATGCATTGAAATGCTATTAATTAAGTGTATGTATATTGTGTATTAAGTACGTGATTGAACTTTAATTACACTTTTAATTACTTAAAGCTAAATGGTTTACATATTAAAATCAGAATTTTTTATACAGTTGTTTTATAGTTTTCATTTGTGAGTTTATAATCTAACTTAGGTGAAATCAATTCTTTAAGAGTCTAAAAAGTTCTTCAAAAGTAAAAGTAAAAGACATTTCTAAAATTGTTAAATGTACTATATTCAAGGCTATTTACTTTGCACTTGGCCTTCTACATTTGATCACAAAATATTTAAATTCCATTACTCTTACACCTGTTTACTAAATATTACATTAGAAATAAGAATGTCCAATCGACCATTACTTACATTTACATTATACTTATACATAAATTAGCTAATAAGCGATAATTTATGTACATTAATTAAGTAACAAAAGTAGCAAAAAACATATTACATATGAAACCGATTGGTCCAAACAGGTGTGCAGTTTTTAAATTTAAGTAAAATCCGGTGTAGTTTTAATTTTTTTTCATTGTTGACAAGATCGATTGATACTGATCAATTGAACTATTTTTATTAAGTTGTAGGTGGGTGTTTGAAATTGTCAGTGGTTAAATATACACTTAGTTGTAAGTGGGGTTAATTTATGACATTTATTAATAAAAAAAATTTGAATTTAAAGCTTGTATGGACAACACTTCTATTACAATTGAATAGTTGATTCATAGAAATATAAATATTTACTTTTTTAAGTGTCGTTCGTTGGTAAACTACGAAAGGCATATTTGCAGTTGAAAGAGTTTGCATACTTAACATTTATTTGTTTGATGATTTTAAATTGAAATTTAAATGAGATATAATTAGACTTTTTTTTTTTTGAGAAGAATTTTGAGAAGAATATATTACTTTTGAATTTTTTTACAATATCTATTAAACGACTTACAAATATTTTTTCCCTAATACATAGCCATGGTATGTATTTGGTAATCGGCCAGTTTTAATTGATCATCCAAATTAGCGGAAAGTCGATATATACATATGTACTTTTACTATTTTTCAACTTCTTTGAATCGAAAATATACGCCATCTTCACGTCTACTATTTCCTAATCAACAATGACAAAAAGGCAGTGTCTTCCAGTATTATTTTTCCGTAATTTTCCATCTATGCAGAGAAAGAAATGCTTTTATATTAATGGCAACCGTTCGTGGTCTCCTTAAATCATTTGTTTTTTTAGTGATGTTCTTTTTAATTAGTTATTAAATTAATACTTCATTATTCCAAGTATAATGACACTTGCCAACGATAAAATATCTCAAATTTCCACTGCCATACCCTACTAACTAGTTTTCTTAAAAATATACTATATAACACAGAAACAGTAATACCTTATATATGGTGTTTAATACATCTTCATATGTATATAAAATTCTACATTTCTATTGAAATTTATTCATGAAATTTAATTCCAAGTATTAATTTCTTCGATTTAATTTTATTTATCCTTCACGTTTAAGTATTTCACAATTCTAAAGCACAATCATAATAGGGAGAACAGAAAAGAAAACAAATTCAACAATTACCGTGTATTTTACTTCAGCTTTTGCGTAGAGAAGCATGGCTTTGAGGAAAGGATAAACTCTTAGGGTATTAATATATTATCATAAAGCCATAAATCCTAAAATAAATTGTTATGAAAATGTGTGGCTGTGAGCATCTCGTTATAATTTTGTTATGATAAAACAAATAGTAATCAGCAGATTCATACAAAAGCAAACAAACGAAACACTGCAGTGCAAAGTTAGACTAGTATGCAAAAATTCTAGTTAAATTCTGGTATGAAATAACATGAAATCATACCAGTTCGTTATTTGTTTAGTCACCAGTAAAGGGAATAATAATAATTTTCACCACCACGCCATTCGTATGTTGTTGTTGTTGAAGTGCGAAGTATGTCGTTGTCTTTATATCATAGCGATATTTACATATTGTATAAGTACATCGAGATTATCAATGTAGCGTGTGAGGTTCATGGGTTGATTCTCGCTGTAGGAATTTTTATTTCTATTTATGGAGAATTAGAAATTCAACTTATACTTATATATGACAGTTCGTAGGAAATTGACATGTTAAAAATACCAGTTGCTTACAGGGAAAATAGATGAAAGATGAATTAGTTTATGCAAAAATGCAAACTAATTAGATTCTAGTTAAAAAATAATATTTTTCCCTGCAGCAAAGTTAGAACAAGCCGAGCACACAGTGGTCCTAGTTGTAATGGTGTTAACTTATTTCTCTATACAAGCCAGTAACAAATTTCTTAAACTAGTGTAAAAGTTTAGGACATTATGATTTTACTCCTCATCACTGTCACACTCTTTTCTTCGAGCAAACCACAATAAAAAAATCACGTTTCACAAAATTTTACAATTACAAATAAAAATGCAGGCATATAATATAATACGAGTATATATGCACATAGTTCCTTTAATTTACTAGACACTTCTTACTACCGAATGAGTCGCAAAATATTGCGAAGCAATGTTGTTAATACAGTCACAATCACGATATGGAATTTTTAAGCCTCCTAGGTTTAATGAATGCAAATGTTATAAATTGTCTACAGTTTCATATAATCCTTATTAATTGATTTAATCCTTATAAAAATGATCAATACGACCTATGTAAATAGAAATGAGTTAACGTTTTTGCCCCTTTAAGGTCGGTATGCAGTAACTTGGCCTTTGGAAGTGCTATACTTTGCCTCTTATAAATTAACAAATAAATGACAGTTGAATTGTAAAATCGCACGAAAAGCAATATTATTTTAAAAGAATTATAATATTTTCAATCAGTCCTATTTATAAATGCATTGCTTTCTACTTTTCTGAATTCTTATTTTCTTATGAATTACTTAATTACTTACTTCCTTGTCTTCGATATTTTTAATGTTTCTTTATTTGCTGAGAAAAATTTTATATTTATTATATACTATTATTTTATAAAGATAATTATTGACAAATTTACTTAGTACTCGTTTTATCGATTCACAACAGATGTTGAATGTTAAAATATGTGACAAATTAATGAAATATTAAACGAAAGTACAGCTGCATACTCGTATGTAAAAATTGTTTTGTTACCACTTTATGACCGAACAGTAAGGCTAATTGTCTATAATATTGCAATAAGAAGTCATTATCTGTATGCCTTAAATCAATAGGGGTATTCTCTGGGTCTAGAAATTGCATGCTACGGTGCACGGTTTGCAAACTTTTCTTATCCGAGCAATGGCACAACAACAAAACACATGAAAAAAATATGGTACGATAGGAAAAATATTCTATACCCAAACCTATGTATACATATTTATTTCCCACAGATTGCAAGAAGAAAAAAGCAACCTTGTTTCTGGTTTTTGTTATTGTTTGACTTGAATATGTCGCAATTTTGCTACTATTTATTTTTAATAAGACTCCTCTCTACCTCTAACCCACAGTGGCGTCGCGATGTACAAATGGTGCGTGACCTTAATGTGCATGTTTACCGCTTTTCAATCTCATGGACACGCATTATGCCGGGTGGTTATATGAATCAGGTGAATAACGAAGGCATTCGTCACTATAGCGATTTGATTAATGAGTTACTGCACTACAATATCACACCAATGGTCACGATCTACCACTGGGATTTGCCACAACGCCTGCAAGAGTTGGGCGGTTGGACCAATCCAGAAATAATAAACGTCTTCAAGGACTATGCACGTCTACTTTTTGAGATGTATGGTGATCGTGTTAAAATTTGGACGACAATTAATGAACCTTGGCATATTTGTGAATTTGGTTATGGTGTTGATTATATGGCGCCTTCATACAACTATCCCGGCATACCCAGCTATTTGTGCGCACACAATTTACTTAAGGCACACGCCGAAGTGGTCCATATGTATCGTGAGCAATATCAACAATTGCAGAAAGGTAAAATCGGTATTACTATGGATACATCATGGATGGAACCAAAAACAGATTCGGAAGATGATCATGAAGCTTCGGAGCGTGCGCTGCAATTCTATTTGGGATGGTTTGCTCATCCGATTTTCTCGAAACATGGTAACTATCCACAAATTATGTTGGATCGTATACGCAATTTGAGTAAGGAACAAGGTTTTACACGTTCACGCTTGCCCGAATTCACGGTGGAAGAAATACGCCGTATACGCGGCACAGCTGATTTCTTCGGTCTCAATTCATACACGACCAAGCGGGTGACGAAAAATGATCATAATAACAGTATAAATTTCCCCATACCTTCATTCAATCACGACATGGGTGTTGTTGAGGATCAAGACCCCAACTGGACTGGTTCCGGTTCGGCATGGCTAAAGGTAAGTAAGTGAATGTGGAATTTGAATGTGTATTGATTGAAATCGTGTTTGTTGAAGTTGAAATGCGCAAAAAGTTAACGGCTTTAAAAAAGCTTAAAAGCGTGATATTTAAAATCCGCTACTGTCATTTTTAATTTAAGCTACAGAATTTTTTTATCTCAGTTTGCATATTTTATTAAGAATTAGCTGATCATTTTAAGAGTTGGCTGGAACTTAAAAAAAAAAAGTTACAATTGTTGGCGTAAAAAGCATTAATTATAAATAATCAGTGTATAAATTATAATAAATTTACTAATAACTAATGCACAATTCATTGAAATTAATTCTGCAAGGAGTGTATGTTATACTAGTTGCTTGACTTATATTAGTATAATTGGAGTTTTTATACTTATAATGGTGAAATAAAATAATAATAACAATTTGCATAATTTTTGATATTGTATAATTAAATTTTTCCTAATGCCTGTTTTATGGTTTTGTTTTTAATAAACAATAATTTCAATTCACAATTTTTTATTGCTGAACATGGATCCTATAGAAACAAATAAATAAAATTTTAACTTAATTATGATTTTCTGCAAGGATATGGTACAATACGAGGTATGTTCAAAGGAAAATGTGAAGGTTTTGCTTACTGTTTTCTTTGAATACAATGATGTGCTGCATCATGAGTTCCTGCCAACAGGTCGTACAGTTAATAAGGAATACCACTGTGTTCACCAGATTTGGATCCCTGCGACTTTTTCCTATTACCAAAACTAAAGAAACCAATGAAAGGAAAGCGTTTTTGCCACAATTGATGATATCAAGTCAGAATCGAAGAAAGAGCTGATGGCCATACCTAAAAGCGCATTTCAGAAGTGCTTCGAGGATTGAAAAGAGCGTTGGCACAATATATCCGAGGGGGATTACTTTGAAGGAGACAAAATAGATATTAATGAATAATTAAGTACTTTAAAAAAAAAAAAAAAATCACCTTTTCCTTTGAACACACCTCGTATTTCATAATTAAAATTTTTAATTAAACATTTTTGAAGTAATATTAAAAATTCGGTATTAAAAATCTTTGGAGATTATAAACCAAAAATATATTTTAAAAATATTTTCTTTTACTTAAATTTAATGTCCTTTAATAAAAAAAAGTCAAACGATTAATATATTTATTATTAAAATACTTCAGGTCGTTCCAAAAGGCATGTATAATTTGATTATGTGGGTCGTGCGAGAATATAACAATCCACTAATAATTGTGACTGAAAATGGTGTGAGTGATAAAGGTGGACTTGCTGATTATGCACGAGTGGATTATCTTAATTCATATTTATCTGGTAAGTTGGTGAATTGTCTATTTTTGAATATTTAACTTAAAATATTGATAAAATATGAGTTTTACAAATTATTTGAACACCAATTTATCTATTTTTTCACCTTTCATTGCAGCCATATTAGATGCCATTGAAGATGGAGCTAATGTACAAGGCTACACATATTGGAGTTTAATGGATAGCTATGAATGGAAAGTTGGCTATACGTAAGTTATTAATTATAAAAAAGTTTGTAATTAATTCTTAAGCTTATAATTAATTCTAAAGTTAAACTTTTAATCTCTACTTTAATTTATATTTTTTCACGAATGTACATTTCTATGTTTTTATTAAATTTGCTACCGATTAACATAATTAACATTTTTAACTTTCCCATTCTCTTTTGTTTTCAAAATATTAGCGAAAAATTCGGTCTCTATCACGTGGACTTCAATCATCCGAATCGTACACGCACACCGAAAATTGCCGCTAAAGTTTACGCACAAATCTGTCTGACGAATACAATCGATTGGACTTATCGACCAACACTCGATGAAGTCCAAATTAATGCCATGGCTCAATTACCTGAAATAGATATGGATGCGAAATCGGGTGCAAATACAATATATGCTGCTCTAACTAGTCGTAGTTGGCAAAGCATAACATTATTTTTATTAATTGTGAATTATTTATTACGAATTTAAGTTATTCACATTGTAGTTGTTTGTTTGCCATAAGTTGTGCTTTTGTAGATATGTATGTAGTATTAAATTAACTCGTTTTAGTATATGACTAGTATTATATATTATTTATATGAAATTTAAATATACAAATAAAATAAAAATATTTGTAAATATATGAATGAGTATTACGATAAAAACGTTGAGCTTGTTTATATGTATGCATTGGTTGGGGTAATAGATTAATAGAGGGAAAATTTTGATTTTTATTCTCGGCTCGTAGCAGAGAAATTTTTTCTTGCAGACAGAACGAATATTAGTGGAAAGACCCTACGAGAAAATATAACATTATCAAGGCTGTACCAATGGTTCAGAACTAAAATAAATTCGAAGTATTTTTCAACCTAAAACTCAGAATGAAATTGAAGAGATCGTGCTTTCGTATACATACATACACAAACTATGTATCAGAAAAGCATTCATATTTTTGAGAGACAATATTCTAATCAAGATCTTAATTTAGACAACTTTAGGTTTCTTCAAACTAAGACTTATTGAATTTTTCTTTTAATTTTTATTTCTTGTGGGCACCATTACAAGCCGAAGCAACCAAAGCGCAAAAGTCATTTCTTTTCTGCAGATCGGTTCCAGTTGCAAACACCAACTGCAACCAGCGACCTCTCCACTGGACTGAGTTGAGGTCGTCTTATTTCTTCCGCTTCCACCAGCGGACACTGCATCAAGATGAGTGCTCATGTATTCGAACGATAATAATTCGCTGAACTCCATATGTCAATGGTGTCGTAAGTCGCGTACAGTTCACCATTCCATCGTCGCTAGTTTCAAAGGTCATTAAATGTTTCGCAAACTCTTTCCTGAAAACTACCTCTGCCAACTCATCGGCTTTCGTCAACGCCGATGATTCTACGATATACAGTAGGATGGAAGTAACATACTTGTCCAAAGTAGCCCCTGTTTTTAAGAATAATTTTGCATCAGATTTCAAGGACCGAAGAGGTCATTCCCATTTCTGACGGATGGTGTTATATATATATATATATATATATATATATATTTGGCGCTTTGTGGTTTTGCGTCTTGATGGTTTTACCAACAAATGAAGTTACCTACAGTTTATTCTAAGCCGCCTCCGAACGGCTGATGGATTTTTATGAGGAGCTTTATTTCAAGCCAGAAATAAACTCGGAGGGCTTGATATTCCATGCCGAGGGGCGACCGCAATTAGAAAATTTTTTTTTCTATAATTTTTGATGTTGCTCGAACCTGGGCTCGAACCCAGGCCTGCCGAATGGCAGTACGCAATGCTAACCACTCGGCTATCGTGGCCGTCTGACAGTTGGTGTTACCCAGCGTAATTTTACACAGTCGTGTAAGTTTGGCGTGATACCAAATTGAGATATAACGAAGGATATATTTTTCTGCCGACAGTATTAAAATCGACGAAGTGGTGGTTCAAGCGGCAAAAAAGGGTAGTATACAAAGTGCAGAGATGGAAACATGCCTCGATCGTGTCATAGTTTCATTAGATCATCTTCTAGTAGATCGTCAAGTCACTACTTTTATGGAATAAATTATAATATTGACTTTCGAATACAAACGAAGGATTAATGCATCTCATAATGCGGGCCTATGTCGTAAAATCACGGAGATCGAAAGCATACAATAAACTATAACAATATAAAATACAGTAGCAAATAATAAGCAATACAAATAATGTAGAGAAGGCATTATTGTCTAGAAAGTTTTTCTAAATTATTTATATGTTTTAACGGCTCTTAAATAGTAAATAGTCCTACAAACGCGCATAGTTTACTGTTAACCTGTTTTAACAACATACAAACATTTATGTGAATTTGTAAAAAACATTACATTGTTTTTACACAAATGGTTAATGAACTTGTAAGTATTGTTGAATTTGACGCTAATACTGACGCATATATGTATGTATGATTATGTGCTAACATAACTGCATCACCATAAATCTAGACATTTCAAGTTATAAGTACGAGTAAATAAATGTTTTAAAAAAAAGTTACAAAAGAGTTTTAAAAGTGAAAACAAGTCTGACGAATAATAAAACTATTTTTCAGATAACATACACACTTTCTAGTGGCTTGCACATTTACCTCTTTACTTACATACATACATATATATATATACATATATATATATATATATATATATATATATATATATATATATAATATTTATATTTATATTGAATATACATTGTACATATATATAATATTGCTGCTCAACCGCAGAAGCGATTTTCGGCCGATACTTACATACATTTCTATAATTCTAGTGCTAGTGTCATAACATTATTAATTAACTTTTAGAGTGAGTTAAATCGACAATAAAAAAATCAATTTGAAAGTTGATTTGCTGGTTTATGTGGATATATGTGCAATTTCTAATATGATAAAACGTAGAATAATCTAATATTATGAAATAAAATGATTAATTAATTAATTTAAATTAAGACTTGTATTTGGGCGAACTTGGAAAGATATGATATTCAGAATGAATATTAGACGGAAAATTTTTTGAGGTTATGTATTGAGTTAGGAATTGTTTCTTTCGTTTATCTGCATCTTTAGACATGTTCACAATACTTAATTTTTGCTTCGTAAAATATCTCAAGAATATAATCAAAATAATTGGAGAATTGAAAAATTTCTCCAAACTTCACCATAGAATTTGTTTCATATTTTGGATTATTAAGAGTGTCACTTAAAATATAGATAGCTCTATCACAAGAGCATTGTTTTAAAGATTTAAAATAAATTCTAACTATAAAAATTCTGACAGGCAAAAAGATCTGATTCTGACTGGATTCAAAATTAAATCAATCAACTCTACTGCCTTTTAAAAAGAAAAAATTATGTCAATCAAAGTTTTAAAATTAAGTAATTGATGTTATTCTCCGATTCAAATGGAATTAACGTCAACAGTGCCAAAATATACTTGGTAGGGATACAAATACTGTTACAACATTAAACACACGCATTTCAATAGAAGAATTGATCATACCACATAATTCCCATATGATTTATAAAATATAATCTGTAAAGCGTTAGTCTTTATCGGGAATTCTAAATTGTGTGAGTTTTCAACATGGAATGGTCTGATAATGAAAACCGTATCGCTGTTGTAGCGGTTTTTAAGTGTGAAATGAAAAAAGGTGATATTTTCAAAACACTCCGTCCGCTCGGCATTAGTCGCATGTTCGTCTACCGGCACAGTTCGAACGCCGCAAGTCATCAAAGCTGTCAAATCAAGCATTCTGCGAAACTTGGGGCTTTCAAACGCCGTACCGGACATTTGTTGACTGCAGCTTTGAAAAAAAATAGGGTGGTAAAATGCAAACGTCTTTTGGTGAAGCGCGCTGATAACTTGCACAGAAAAATCTTCTTTTCCGATGAAAAAATTTTTACCGTGCAGGAAAAATTTAATAAACAAAATGATATGGTGTATGCACGGCCATCTAAGGAAGCATCTGAACTGATTCCACGGGTCGGAAAAGGTCATCACCCAGCTTCAGTCATGGTTTGGTGGGGTGTCTCTTATAAGGAGGTTACAGACTTGCATTTTTGCGAACAAGGGGTCAAAACATCGGCCAAAGTTTACCAAGAAACCGTTTTGGAAGCTGTTGTAAGACCACTTAATCATTCCATGTTCCAAAACCAATCATGGACTTTTCAGCAAGACTCTGCGCCGGCCCATAAAGCTAAAACGACCCAAATCTGGCTCCAAAACAATTTACCAGCATTCATTTCCTCTGAAAAGTGGCCCTCTGGCAGTCCTGATTTGAACCCGCTGGATTACAAATTGTGGACAGTTTTAGAGGACATAGGTTGCCACAAAAGATACCCCAACATTGATTCTCTAAAGACAGCTTTGATTCGTGCTGTGGCCAATTTCCCAATGGAGGAGGTGCGTGCGGCTTTTGATGATTGGCCAGTCCCACTTAAGGCGTGCGTGAAGGCCAAAGGCGGGCATTTCGAATGAATACTGCTTTTTTGCATACAATATATATCAATAAATATGTAAAAAAATTGGTCCAAAAACATTCATTATTTTTTATTTTATAGCATAAAATGTGTGTAACAGTATTTATGTCCCTACTAAGTACATATTTAAAGAAAGAATTGGTATGTTGTTTCTGGTCGGTTGTCTTCTTCTAAACTAAAATATATTAATACAAGCTTAACCCAGCGTATAAAATAGGAGAAGCAGAAACTCTTACAAGTATGTCGCTGCAAATTACGCTAATACTAACTTATATAGCTTCTACAATTCATTAGTTGATAATGATGATTCAGTTTCGAAACACAAATTATGGCCTTTTTGTATTTTATAGATATATATTAATGACAAAGTAATCCCGTCGGGCTTAGGAGCACCGTTTCAAGATCAAATAATCACTTTTGTTCCCAGCCACTTTTTTTTTGACAGGCAAAATGTATTACCTATTTTGACTAGACACTCACTTATTATACGCCGTCGTTAAGATGGTACACATTGAAAATATCAGACATTAAGGAACTTAGCACCTCTGTGAAGCGGCACCGAAGTTTTTTTACTATCCTCTTGAGCATGTCCTTGCATATAGAGAAAACGAATAAGATGAATCTGAAAGCGGAAATAAAAGAGACAACTATATTTTAAAATTACGGCAGCTTCTTAAAACGTTCAGTGTTTATTTCGACGAACAATAGATAACAAAAAAGGCATGATAACCGTACTTACTTTCCATATACCTTTGCTTTAATCGTTCCAAAAACAAAGGTTTAGAACAGCAAGCACTTTGAAAGCATTTAATTGAAGCTTAATATATCGCGGCCGCTTTTACAAATTTCTGGAAATAATACTTAATCAAGATTTTTAGATATCTATTTTAAGAAATGCAACAAAACTGAAAAATTTATTCCAATTCAAGGTGAATACAGAATTAATACGTCTGATTTAATTGATCAAATTTTAGATAAGGCCAAGAAGTCTTAAGAGCAAAAGACGAAAATATTTTTGAGGATGATGACGATGTAGTTTTTCGCAATGTGGTGTTATTATCATGTAGGGATTTTAAAATTTGTAGAAATTGTTAGTAACGAAAAATTTCATAATGCAATATAAAATTTTTCCGTAATTCCTTAATAAAATTTAAAATATACTTATGGAATACATATGTTATGAATGTAAAAATTAAAAAAAATAAGTGTACAAAAAATACATCTACCCGTATAACGTAACAAGTGAGGATTCTATGGAAATTAAATATTTGAAAGTACAATAAAGTTAACGGATTTTATTCCGCTTTTGAAGAGAAAATAAAATCAATTGAAAAGATAATAAATCAATTCACCCTATTTCCGTTGATCTTGGTACCTGTCACCTCAGTTTTCAACAACTTCAAATGCTACAATTACTCAGCAGTAGCAAGCAAATATGAATAGTATTTAATGACATAAAATTGTATATTTTTGAATGACTTATTGCCTGCGCAAAGCCAATTGTATTTTCAATTTACTTTGTGATATTGAAAAAAAAATTAAAAGAATTTTCTTAAACGATATCCATTGTATCGCAATTCAAGGTTTACTTCCATTGTGCCTTTGGTCAGGGTCAATGAAAACACCTTCTTATTGCTACAGAAAGTGTTACAAGAACAATTAAATTTCAATTTAAATCAATATCACAAATATATCTACATTCATAGATAAGGTGGGTGTGGTCCATTTTAAATATTCTAACCTAAAAATTTTACTTTAAAAAATAAAATTAAAAAAATAATGAAAAAATTGTCCATGTAAAGAACGAAATATTCAATGCAAAGATCAACTATAAAAGTTGTACGAAAATACACACATATCCACATTAAAACCAACCACAGTTGAATAATTTTTTTTTGATTTATTGCCTTTTAAAGCGCTGCAAAGCTTGAAAATATTCACCTTTGTGGCGTTAAAAAATGTGCAATGGTTAGAAATATGTAAGTAGTTATGTAAACAATAATATATTTATGTTTTTATGAACAGCATTTATCAAAGATTTTGCGACTTTCCGTGTACGATATTGCAACAGATTGTGGCAAACAATTAACTGTAGCGAAACACCTGTAACAACCAAGAAATAAAAATGTATAAATTAGATTTTAATGAGAAAAAAGTGAAACACAACGGCAAGCTAAAGCTCATGACGCCTACAGCTGTGTACACATACATATGTATATATGTACATTCATATGCTTATATAAGTTTTAGCAAGTACCTGTGTATCTTTGGATGTACATATGTAGGTACTAAAATAAGTTCTTTACAAGACAATTTTTTTCTAATTTTTTTCTGTGTAAACAAGTTCGTGATTTCGTTAGGTTTTCGCAAATTACATCATTGACAGCCGAGACAAGCTTTGCGGCGGCAGCATCTCCGGTTCACCGGCCGTTCCGTGAGCTGTTGATTTTATTTTTATAGTTATTGTTGTTGTTGTAGGCGCTGCCTCCAGCATGTGATGGTGAAAGGTGTAAATAAAATTTCTCGTGAGACAGTAACACCCCTCGCCATTGAGCGATAAGGCAGGAGTCATGACATGATGTCAGTGACGCGCCCACCAGAAGTAATAAAAAAAAAACTAATTTAAATATAAGAAAGTACGTTTGCATACATATAAAGCTTGCAAACGTGTTTGTTAACCTGTAACTGCTGTAGATTAAAATAAGTGCTTTTGTAAGAGGTTTTAGAACCGATTATGGGGTTTCAGGAATCGGGTGCAATATGAAATTCGAAAGAAATATAGTAATATAGTTTCTGTGTACCAAATTATTTTGCTTTAAACCGTAGCGTACCGTACGTAGGAGGGATTTATTGTAAAAAGTTATGGCTGCAGCTAGAAAAGGCAAAATCAGCTTTTTTTTTACAAATTTGTGTCTACACAATGTGGCCAGCTGCCGTGTGCATTCATGTTTCAAAATAAATTTACAATCTTCATCATCAAACTTCATAACTTATCTGGTCGAATCTAAGCGCCAGTGAAATATATTAAAAAAGGTAAAGAATTAAATAAATAATCATATAAATAAATAAATAATGAAAGAATAAAAAAGAAGAAATAGATAAATAAAAAATAATTAGAAAAAAATTTAGTAAATGAATAAATAACAAACAGATAAGAAACAAATGATTAATTAAATAAATTAACCGAAAAGAAAATGAACGAATAAGTGTTCAATTTTTTTTTAATTAATAGACTTTTTTTCCATTATTGAGGTTCAATCAAGGAACAAGCTCAGTTTTAATCTAAGATCGATGTTTGTAAAAATTTTCCAATGAAACTCTCAATTAAAAAAATTATAATCACAGTTCTTAGTCGTGAATCCCCCAAAAATTCATTCGAATCGAAGCACAAACAATAATACAAGCAATTTAGGTATACATACGTAGTGATGTACTCCAATATACTTTTTCATTCAAATGACACGAAAATATTTAAAAATAAAATGGTTAGAAACAATAAATCCTGTGACAATTATGCTAGCAAAACTAAACTTAACTTAAGTTTATTTTTAAACTTAACTTAAGTTTGCTTTTAAAATTAGTTATTAAATAAACTTATGCGGATATAATTTATAGAAAAAAAAGCTTGACTTATCTTCTACAATATTATAAACAAAATTAAATATTTAAGTATGTTTTGCAAGGGCCTGCGTCTATAAAGACATACTTATGTATGCATATGTATAGTTCGATTCATTGTCATTCTTCATTTATTTTTTGTTGTTGTTCTCCAACTGACATTGTCTTCGTTTTTTTCAAAATTTGTTGGTGTCTGTCTTAATGAGTTTTCCACCTTCGTCTGCTCAAACTGATTGTCTGTCTGCCTTGCAATTGTTGTTTGCGCCTGCTAGCGCCTCTCTATGTTCTAACAACTGCTTATTTAAATATTTAAGAATGAATATGTTTATGAGTACTTATATACAGATGTAGTGCTTTATGCTTAAAATACTTTGTCCCTTTGAGTGCTGGAGTTGCAAATTTACACACAATTAAAGTTCACCATCTAGACACGTCAATATTAGAACATACACACGTATATTCATTTATAAAGGGGTTTCCAATAGGAATGATATGATTTCTAAGTGTCGTTTTGGCCATTTTTAATATGTCATTATCTGTCTTTTTTTCATTGTATTCAGTAATGTTTACAATTTCATCCATGGACCTCCATAAACGTCGTGAATTTGCTGATTTTGCCTTGAAACTACTTGAAAACGCTAACGATTTTTTTTAGAAAATCATCTTCTCCGATGAGGCTCGCTTTCATCTAAGTGATGCGGTAAATAAACAAAACTGTCGATTCTGGTGCGAAAAAAATCCACAAATTATTCATGAGCAACCATTACATTCACCTAAATTGACAGTTTGGTGTTGTTTTTGGTCTGGTGGAATCAGCTTTTCGTACTTCTTTCGAAATGAAGCTGGTAGCACCGTTACTGTCAATGGAGAGTAGTATAGATTGATGATAACCAATTTTTTATGGCCACAATTAGAAGAAATTGATCTTAACAACATCTGGTTCCAACAAGACGTGGCTACGTGTCACACAGTACGTGCAGCAACGAATTATTATTACGAGAAAGGTTTGGAGTCAATATTGAACGTGCTATTCATGACATACGACTTGGAAAAAGTGTAAAAGATTTGGTTCATCGAATTCGTTCCTGGAAAAGAAGTCGTGGAGGCCATTTGACTGATGTTATATTCAGAATTTAATTGTATCGATTGCACACACATTCACATTAGTGTTTTTTTTTAAAGAAATCATATCATTCTTATTGGGAAACCCTATATATACTCGTATGTATATAAGCATGCATATAATTTATAATTGTGCGAATAACAGTTAAACGTACAGTGGTCTGGTGTTTAGCATGGCAGCAAAGTGAAAGCAATTATTGGCATTGAGGGCGAAAACACATGTAAATACCATAAATGTATGTATTGTCGGAAAACAAAACAAAAACGGATAATTTTACATCAAATCATTATTATACTTATTTAAACTTTAAATATATGTTTTTAAAGCCATTTTGTCAGCGAGGAGGTTAACAGGGAGAATTTTAGTTATAATTGCATAGAAATGTATAAACAGCAGGTGAAAAATTAAAATAAAAATAAAAAAAAACACGTATGAATATAATTGAAATTCTTTAGTTTTTACTTTTTATAACATATTTTTACGGAAATATACATACTTTAACACTTTAACCAGGTTGCGTACGTTCAGTTGTCAAAGAGCTGTCAAATAGTAGTATTGACAGGTTAGGAAGGAAAAATTAATGCATTGCTCTGCACTTTACATAAAAACATTAAAAAATACTTGGATTTAACCTTATATCTGACAAGGCTACCCTAGACATTTCAAAGGTATAAATCAAGTATTTTAGACATTTATAATAATGAGTCAATAATACTAGTAACCTAGAAAACTCCAGTAGTCATAGTAATATAATGAGAAATTTATGAAAACTCAGGACACACATTAAATTATACAATTTTAATCGAAGAGGAGATAAATATCATATTGAAGGTTTCCACATATATTTATTTAATAGATCTATGGTAGTAGAATTCGAATAGTTTTGTATTGAATAATTCAAACAGGTACATAATTTATAATATAATTTGGTAATATACCTTTACAAATTTATTGGTTTTAAATTATAACAGGATCTTTTGTGCCCGAAACATTATTTAGGCGAACGTATATATATCTGCCATAGTAATAATTTATATCCAGTTCTGAACTACTGTATCTCCTTACCATATTGTTTTAGCGGCACTTAGCCTAGGTCACTTGAGAGGATGCAATATCATTATATACATAAGTCGCTGTAGAGCACTGGCGGATCGTTTAGAGGAGGAGCGTCTTATTATTTGGTATGAAAAGGTCATTCGTGTTATTGTAAAATGTCCTATAAAGATTCATAAATTATTGAACCATATGTAGCAAAAATACAAATGACGATGTAATCAAAATATTTATAAATAACATAGTTGACTTAAATTAAAGACAAATTTTTAAACAAAATTAAAGTGTGAGAAATACTTAAATATCTGTTTGTTTTAATTTTGAAAGACATTTAATGTTCGATATATATTAGATTCGAATTATGAACATACAAATGTTAGGCTTGAGATGCCTTACTTTATTGAACTTTCATATAACTTTAGAGAATAGCGACTTGAGCGAAAAATATATTAAATATTGAAGGAAGCTTTTCTGATGGTAAAATTAAGATATTTCTGATTGACGCATATTTTAATTTTTTTTTTTTAAACGTATGTCACTAAAAAATTAATTCTAAAATATATATTATCTACTGCTTTTGCTTAAAGAACTATTTGTGGTTCTAATTGGCTTATATCTGCTACACAAGTATTTATCATTCTTGCCTTCCAATATGAATATGTTATTTACATCGCTAGATTGACTAAGAGAAACCAAAATTATTCTCTACGTTATAGTCAAGGACTTGAGTATATTTTTTTAATTGTATACATTAAGTTTTCAAAATAGTCTTCGGAATTTTGCTTTTTGAGCCGAATTGCACATGTCCTGAAAATTAATCGTGCCCTCATATCTACGACTGGGTTGCAAATTAGCGAAAACTTAGTAGGGAATCTGAATGTTCTGTTTAATAAAATCTGTTTAACAAAATCATCGATACACTTAGGCTAAAAAATACCCCAGATGCCTCATTTTTATCCACTTGAGGTGCCTAATGAATTTCAGGACTAATAAATGTCACACTTTATGGCTATCCACAAAATTCACTGCAATTTTCCGAAATTTATTCATTTTGTCATTTCTGCAGCTCTTGCGTTCAACATAATTTCTCAAAAATGGAATGGTAATAAAATGGAATTTTGTAATTTTACTTTTACCAAAAATGTGAACTTTTGTTAGTCCTCTCATGTGTGTATGGTTCCCTCCACGCTTCTGCTTCTGCATATTAAAAGGTTAAGATTTGCAGAACACTTTTTAATTTGACAAAACAAAGTGAATACGGCGTGAATAATTTACAACAACTTCAAAATGTTAATTTGTTGCTACATATTTAGATATGTATAATTGATAATGTTAATGTGAGAACATTAAAGTAATTGGACTTTAATAAATTAATTATTGTATTTTTCTTTGCAATAAATTTAATAATGCAAGCAATTAGAGTGGTAAAAGGAATTCTGTTTATCTCCTTACTTATAAAATATGCGTTAATTTATTTAAATTTTTCATTTGTGATTGTTTTTCATACAACTTATAGATCAAATATTAATTTTAACTAAAATTATATAAAAAACACTCAACAAAACATGTCTTATGCAAATTTAAGCCAACAAAAAAAAAACAGTAATAATAAAAATATTATTTAAATTTAAATATTTCTTATAGCATCAATTGGAACAGTTTATAAATTAATAATTTTCTTCCATACAATATCCACAATTTCTGTAGGTCTCCTCCACAAGCCTTTTGTAACTTGATTGCTTGTTTATTCATATTGTTGACGATGTTGACCATTTCCGTCTATACTTGGAAGGCATGTTAGTCGCTCGGATGGGTACATTTGAAGACAAGTAAAATTTTGCCATCGATAACAGTGTTATTTGTTTGCTTTTCGTTCTGTTTTTGCTTATTTGTTTATTGTTCATATTCTACCTTCATTCGGGTCTTTACTTTGTTTTGTTGTATTCATTTGATGTATAATTATACAAGTTGTTTCATGATCACTACTTCATTAAAACCAAGTCAAAAAAATTAAAAACAAAAAACATCGAACAAACTTTATTTAGTAAAAGGTAAACGAACAAAAACAAATCAAAACAAATAAAAAAACTAATAAAAATGCTGATGCAATTTCATTGTCTTATTGCGGTAAGTTAAATATTTTTATGAATATAATTTCATCTGGTTTTTTTTTGCGAATTTTCTACCGGCTGCTATACGCGGCGGTCGTTTTTAAAAAATCGTGTTCACCTGTTAATGTTTATCGTTCGGCAAAATTCATGAGTTAACACATCACATGTAAACACTTATATATATATGTATATATTTGGGGCTTTGAAACCGCTAAAGCGATTTTCGGCCGAGCTCCAGCTCCAATTTGAAGTTTTGCGTCTTGATGTTTTTCTAACAAGTGGAGGGACCTACAGTTTACTTTAAGCCGCCTCCGAACGGCGGGTTGATTTTTATGAGAAGATTTTAGTTCATGTTAGAAAAAAAAATGTTCTATAATTTTGGATGTTGGTCAAGCCTCCACTCGAACCATGCCATGCGAACGATAGTACGCAATGCTGATCAATCGACTATTACGGCCGCCACTAACCTCCTTAAATGAGTTTGCGTTTTAATGATTATGTGTATGTGTATGTATGTATGCAAGTATATCTGTGCTTGCCCAAAGAAAAAAAGTACAGCTATTACTATTATGCATCCGCATTTTAAATAAATTCTATTAACCATTTTTTTCTTTTTATATGCTTAGTATTAGTGGTTTGTTGAACTTAAACGCTATTTGTTGGTGATTTTAATTGATTTATGGTTTTTAATATGTATGTATGACTGAATATTTATACTCAATAAGTCTTGCAAAAGCTGATTTTTTCTTATTATTTTATACCTAATAATGTTTTTATATAATTTACTAAAGTGATATAAAGGGTTTTCCAATAGGGTTGATATCATTTCAATAAGACTGATTAAATTTCTCTAAAAAAAACACTAATTGTTAAGGAAATTCAATCAGAATCAACAGTTTTGTTTATTTACCGCACCACTTAGATGAAAGCGAGCCTCATCGGAGATTATTTTCTTAAAAAAATCGTTATCGTTTTCAAGTAGTTTCAAGGTAAAATCAGCAAATTCACGACGTTGATTGTGGTCCAATGATGAAATTGTAAACATTACTGAATGCAATAAAAAAACAGATCAGATCATGACATATTAAAAATGGCCAAAACGACACTTAGAAATCATATCATCCCTATTGAAAACCCTTTATATATATATATTTATATATATATATAGTCGCGGAGGTCAAATTTGGTGAATACGATGTTTGAAGAATAAAGGTGTTGTTTGTGGCCAATAAAACTAAGAAAAATTTCACAATTCCAAGTCTTTTTTGTATTGCTTTACGCATACTTGGCATAACTTCGATTTAATACTCTCATAAACTGTACAACTTTATGGAAAGAATTACTCGTTGGAAACAGTGAACAAAACTAAACAATTCGATCGAACTTAGCGCACTTTTTTCGGTCTTGTCTCTCCTCGGCGCTCACGCTGGGTCGATGCGACATTGGTTTTGATGTCACATCCATATACTTATGATTCTTCATTAGTTATGACCATATTAATCAAATCACGATCTGCATTAACTTCATCCAACAGTTTCTGAGCGACGTGATGGTTTTTGTCAGAAAACAGCAATTTTTGGACTTTTTTTGCATAACAATTACAAGTATATCTTTCAAACATCTTAGAATCAGCATTTTTGGATAATTTAACCAATTTTCTTTGCATCATATATTTTTTTAATCATTTCAGATCAACGAAATACACAGATCCATAAATTGCAACATTTTGTAAATCGAGTGATACCAAAATTATCTGTAGATTTTATTTATTTTAATTTGAATTTACCTCTTCAGACTAAAATTTGCTAAATTGAAAATTTTTTATATGAAAACTGCTCCGAAAATATTTTAAAACTTTCTTAGCTACCCGGAAACTAAAGGCCATTATGATTTAAAAACATATACAAGTAAAATCGCTTAGTAGGCCTTGATTTTGTCATCATAAGTTTTAAGCCTATTTCTGAGTTGATCGCAACTTGTGTGCCAAGTAGTGGATCCCTATAGATTTCATATATTATATATAAGTTATGGTAGAGAAAACTAAGAAATTTTAGTCGCTAAGTATGAATAATGCCATTTTAAACTTGAATATATTTCGAAAACATAGTAAAAGTGGTAGATTATTATGATAATTAAGCCTCAAATAGCCTGTTTCTTATTCTTTCCAAACTTTTCAAACAGTTCTGTCTTCCAAATATCTCACTTCCTCCACGAGGCGAAACTATACGAAATCATCAATTCGGTTTTCGCGAAAAACATGGTACTGTAGAACAAGTCCATCGTATTGCCAATTAGATCCGAAAGCCATTTGAGTTGAAAGAGTATTGCTCAGTTATATTTCTTGATGTGGAACAAACATTCGATAAAATATGTCATCAAGCTCATACGCAAAGGAAAATGACTTTGCCAAAAACTTTCACAATTTTTCTATCCTAATAGGTTTTATTCTTTGTAGACATTCCAATGAGCCCGAAAATACTAACATTCATAGATGAAGCTATTTAGCTCTTTCATGTAGAAGCAAGTTGCCATTCAAGTTGGCTGTCAAGCTGCCGCATAAAGGGAAGGAACAGAAGTGTAAGAATGCCAAATTTACTTAAGACAAAAACGCACTGAAATTAAACGATGTAATGATCCTCAATGGAAACGAAGTGAAATTCCTTAGCAGAGCCCTTGAAATCAAAGATGACTATATACGAAACTATTTATTTTGTGAGAACATTAAAAAATCCGCATTTTTTATAACATTTCCTAAAAGTGTCACTGTGATAAATAAATAACATTTTGGGATTTTTAGAGGAATTTTGGATATTTTATTACGAACAAGAAGTACTAATTCTAATTTCACTCTAAATTTTTATTGAAAAACAATGGAATATTTAATTCTATTAAGTTTTAACAATCAAACTACAATGAAGCAAGTTTCTTTGAATGTAAAACAGTGGATGTTTTATTTACATAGTGGCGCCAGTGCCTTTTGAACATCATCTGTTGAATGTTTACGATCTAACTCTGATGTCAACATTAGAATGTGAGATGCTACCCCGTCTCTCAGTTGCAGTATTAGTAATACCAATGGTAAACAAAGAAGGAGGATCGGATCACGTGCTGAAGTTCACGCAGGTGAGGAAATTTTTTTTACTGCTATTCACTTGGGAGTGACCTGAAGCGATTCTTTTACATACTTGTATAGTTGAAACATCTATCGACTTACGGTCTTAGACCACGTATCCTCTGGGTAATCAACAAACCGTTTGAATGTGAGCTAAAGTGAGAAGGCGAAACACCTCCGGTTGTGCGTAGGTCTTGCGACACACCACTCCAATTAAAAATTAAAAAATACCTCTCTTTTGATATGCACCTGCAATGACCGGTCCATTAATCGGGAAGGTGCCGCTGAGAAGTTGGTTTATAGTAAGACTTAATGCTGACATCCCCCCCCCCCTCCAAGGAGTGCGATGGACGAAACATGAACTGAAGAAGGTGGGCCCTTGTATGTCCCATAAGCGGGTTGAGGCTGATTGACTTCGCTTGTACTAGAGTCCAGTAGCCTGTAGTACTACATTCCAGCAAACGAAAGTTCATCAAGGTATATGGCTGCGGCCGGACAGAAAAACACGCAACCAAAGCGATCAGGTTGTGATGGATGGAAGAAATTTATCCAGTGTTTTAGATATGCGTACTTTCCGAGGACCTAACATCGACTTGAATCACTATCTTGTAGCAGCGAATATACCCACTCGACGCCGTGCATCAAAGAACGTCCATCAACAAACACATGGAAGGTTCAGCAGACAGCCAGCAGATTTTCTACTCGATTTGCACAACTGCTCTCTGAGAACGATCATCAGCAACTCGATATAAGAGAGCTGTGGAACGGAATATCAAACTCCCTACGTACCGCCACTATGTAAAAATTGGTTTTCAACAGTATCAGAAGTAGAGATGGTACGATGAGGAATGTTGAACTGCAGTGGATAAAAACGGACTGTCTACTTCGCGGTCTACAATAGCTAAAGACGGAAGCGAGACACATTTGCAGATGAAACAAGAAAGAACGGCTGTCTTATTAATTATATATGTCTAAGCTACCAAATTTCATGCTCTTACATGTTTTTTTGACAAAGTACAAAAAGTACAAAGTTCAAAATCTGAAAGATCGGTCGTATATATTCTTTCTATTCAAACGTAAGTATAAATGTAAAGGTGCATCTGCCGACTTTATCAACTCAGATCGTCCTTCTGATGAGATCGGTATAACTTTTGGTTGATCTATCACTTTTCCTTTTGGTATTTACATACTTCGGATCGATGTTAAATTCGTGAGTATGAAGAGCTTGAGAAGCTGAAAAGATGCGGCGACTGGCGGTCGATGGGTTTCAAAACTGGAGCATACTCATGTACGGACCAAGGAAGTAATATGGTGACAGAGGTCCAGACCATACTGAGTTTGTAGACGGAACACTTCTCCAGCCGGCTGAATGACGGTGAAAGTGAAACACCCGGAGATAGCAAGTCCGTATTCCCAATCGATGATACTGCGGCTAAGAACTGAAAAGGTGTTCGCATCAGCTTCTTTGCAGGATATTGTCGGACGAAGGTATGTCCGACGATTAGAATTTTTGTGTGCTTTGCTCAATCCAAAAAAGGGGGACCCCATGACCTGCGCCAATCATTGTGGGATAAGCCTCCTCAATATCACATATAAGGTGATATTGAGCGTATCGTGTGAAAGATTATAGCTCAGCATCAACAAACTGAAAGGGCGTTATCAGTGTGGTGTTACATCTGATAATCCACCATTCATCGATCTTTTACAAGAGTGTATGTCATTGATCATAAAAATCGCACCGTATCTTCAGCTTTTTGTTCTTATCTGTCATCAAATAAATAGTCATCGCATTCACGATTCGGCCCCCACTTCACTATTGACAGTTATAACTTCGAAATCATAAATACTTTCATCTATATAGGAAACAGCATTAACAACACCAACAATGTCAGCTTTGTAATCCAATGCAGAATCACTCTTGGGCAACTTTGGACTGACGATCCAAAACCAAACTCTTTAAGTCATTCATCATTTCCGTCCTGGTCGATTTCGACATCTTATGAGTCGGCGGTGTTTTCTAGAGAAAAGCTTTGCGGAAGATTTATGGTCATTAATATCAATGGCTAGTTTTTAGGATTCTGGAGCTTATTGGTAGGCTTTAATTAAGCAGATTCCATAAATGAATTTATTTGGTGTTAAAAAAATAAAGTATGGATTCTGGTCTATGACGCCGACAGTATATAAAGCCCTAATGCCATGCTGCGGTATCACCTTTACGCTTTCTTTTCCGTACATATGCACGATTACATTAAAAATATAATCTTACATATAAATTATGAATTATTAAAAGTTCAGTTTTAGGCAATATAGTAGAAGAATGGCAAGAAATATTCAGTTGACATACCAGAGATTATTAATTAGTAAATAATAATTAATGAAGCTGGTTATGTACTTGAGCCACTCATTAACATGTCTTTTCGATCCACAGCAGAAGGAAGTCAAGAGGCTATTTACAATAATAGAGTGGCTAAAAATGGGATTCAGTGTTGTCAGATAGAGCTATTTAGCTCCAACTTGGCTACCTTTCTTGTTGGGCAGCTATAATATTTTATTCGTTAGCTATGAATAGTATGGGTATCGGCTATATACATTTTATTAAAAAAATATTAAATTAGCATTAATTTTGAAGGCAGAAATTATATCCGGTTGTTTCTAAATTATTGTTAATTATTTGTATTAATTTTTCAAGTACGGCAAGATAATGAATTATTAAAATTATTTAAAATTTCCCAGGTGTATCCTAGCGTCAGTGTTACTTCGGGCAGGCTACTTCAGAGAAAAATATCTGGCAACACTGCTGAGAATATTTTGGAACGAACTATATAAAACAATTCCATCTTCATCGATTGGGGTTTCGGGTTCGCCATCTCCGAGTGTTTCACTTTTACTGCTATTCAGCAGGCTGGAGAAGCGTTCCCTACATGAAATCTGGTTTTGAAACCTTCTGTAAGTCGCCGCATCTTTTGATGGAGTTTCCGAGCATTACCCTTGTCGACATGCTTTACAAGCTCTTCAGACTCAGGCATTGCGAACAAGGTCGTATTAAAGCAGCTGTGTAAGTTGAAAGCTAAGCAGCAAGAGAGTTTCGTGGTAGCCAAAGGTAATATGATACGAAACTTACAGATTTATCTGTTATCTTTTGGCCTCGATTGTGTTTTGATCCCAGTTCAAACTGCAAGACGAGGTCCAGCAATCAGCTGTGAGTGTACAATACAATCCGCCAAAAAATATTTTAAAGTTGGTGCGTTCCTTTAAATTTACATCAGAAGTATAGTTAAATTACTCCTAGTTGAAGTAAACGTTTTTTGAAAGTAGCCTTGGTGGCGAAAATGTTGCCTGTTTTTTTTTTTTTTGGAAAACTGGCTATGTCGCAACCGTACTACTAAAACATCGCAAAACAGTAAATTCAGAGAGGTACATATGTATGTAACAAATTGTTTGCCAGTTGTTGCTCAAAAAATAAACTGAGAGGGCAACGTTTTTCGATACCTGAAGAGGCGGTTGATGCCTTCATGTTTTGGGGATACCTCAATCAGAGTGGCAAAAGTATTGCTACAATTGATTCAAATGAATGCAAAAGTGTATAGATCTTAATTGAGAATATTTTGAAAAACAATAAAACCATTTTCAAAGATTAGTATTTGTTTATGCTCCCTAATTCTGAAGTATATAAGGCAACCTTCGCAGAATAGTGCAATAAACTTAAATTCTCAGAGAGTAGAAGCTCGTTAAATCTTATTCCTCCGAAATTTAGCTGTTTATGTACATCTAAGGCGGATTTTAATAATGTGGGAAGGATCTGGAACTCCCTTCCTTTCTCCTTGAAGAACGTGTTGAGCCAGGCTACTACTAATTTCATTTATTAGATATACTTTATATTATATTTTGTCTTATGTTTGTATCATTGTGCAAGAATCGCTCCACTAAAATCGTAATTAGGTATTCTGAGTTACGATCGAATCGAAAGAAGAAGAGGAAGAGAGAATATATTTTCGAAATCAGCTGGTTGCATGTGAATGTGTGAAATTGAAACAAAACCACAAAACTTGAAAACAAAAACAAAGAAAACAATGTACAATTAATATATATATAAAATTATTTTTGTTTATAACGTTAAATGGAAAAAAGAGCCTCGGCGATATTTCATGAGGATTGTGAGACAAGTGTCATCCATTTCAGAAAAACACCCTATATTATATTTTGTCTTATGTTTGTATCATTGTGCAAGAAAGAATTTTATCTTAAAGCACTATTCTTTTCAATCTAATTATTATCTATTCGTATTATTTATTATTTCTGTGTCGGAAATTACATTTTATTTCACGTAATTATAATTAAGTAAATATTTTTGTACCAATATCAGTAATCAGTACACGGTGCTGGCAATGATCTCATTAAATGACCAAATATAATCTTAGAAAACAAAATTAAATTATATTTTGGTTTAGTTGTTGAATTATCTACAGCAGGGCTTGAATTAAATTAAAATTAAGTAATTTTTTTCTAAAAGGTGACTGTTTTCATTTATATGAGTTCATACATATGTGCACTAAGCAAACGCTCAGCCTGAGTGCTATTAATGGTCAGAACTAGGTTAACGCCTTTAATGCATTTTGATAAATTAATGTTTTTCACACTTTTTGTAGCATACTTTTAGGCATCCTCTTGATGGACATATTAGTTTAACAATCACTGTATACCTAAATATTGTACATATTTTGCAGATGTAAAAAATTTCAATTAAATTTAATAAATTTAACAGTTTTTTCTCTGAATATAATTATTCTACAATAGCGATTAATCATAATTTATGTGACCACACATTTGAGGAAATATTTTCAAACATACATACATGCATAATTATTATACCAATTAAATAATGTATTTCATTATTTACAACAATCTCAGCTGTAACAAATTTGATTGCTTATCAATGGCATCAATCAGTGAAAAAAGCTATAAGACATAAGTAATTATGTACAAACAAACAGATTTAGACAGAGAAAATTTCAATTATGTATTCTAGCTACGGACTAGAATTTTTATGTGACAATACGCTTATAAAAGGAACTAGTTTAATAATGACATTTGTAAGTGAATACTGAAATTATATGTGTAAACGCGTGTTCATGCTTATCAAAGCTCAAAACTTCCCAAATTGTTTTCCAGCTCTATAACATACCTCAAAGAGTTTTTGCTCTATCAGAATGAATTGAATCATAGAACTAAAATGCAAACGTTTTGAATTTTTAAGAAATGTTTACAAAATTATACAGAAATACATATGCATGTATGTATACATACATACATACATATAATATGTATATGCATG
Source organism: Neoceratitis asiatica (assembly GCA_030068015.2). Taxonomy (NCBI): domain Eukaryota; kingdom Metazoa; phylum Arthropoda; class Insecta; order Diptera; family Tephritidae; genus Neoceratitis; species Neoceratitis asiatica. The sequence continues at coordinate 40,022,294 of CM061526.1, read as the reverse complement.
GTGTATACTTATTTACGTGTGAAGTCGTTGAACTTTCAATCAAACTAAGATATGGTAATCAGTGGAAATAAGACGTTTTTCTTGGTATCATAAGCTGAGATTCAAGCTACAATAAATATAACATATTCGATGCTGTGAAGGCATGAATGATGCAAAAGTCAATGCCTGTATTCATAAAATTGTGTTATTAGATTATGACAATAGACTGCTAACAGTTGAGGGATGACCAGCGCCCATTCTGATATGAAGTGTGTGAAAGAAAATCAATAGCAATTGAAAGAAATTGAATATATGTATGACTGAAAATAAATAATAAAATAGGAAAATCTTTTATGCTCCCCTCTCAATTTATATTATATATGTACGTGTGTACACAGAAAATTGATTGTCGCACAAAACGACTAACAATAGCGTACTATATACTTTTCAGAAATTCGTTCATATGTATATGTATGTAATACGTAAATGATCATACATACATATATTCAATCAATATCACAAGATATCATTGTGATGATAAGGTCAAAAAGATAATTACGGGGGCTCACAGCTTATTTCATGCAAGTTCAATTCAATGCTATATATTGACAACAAAAATACATATCGAAATAATTCAAACTCCCAGTTGTTGGTATGAATGTGTAGTTTATAGAAGATACTCCATTTCATATTATTTAATTATTAGTTAAAAACTTATAAACAAAAATACTAGACCTATTAAGTGTGATGTCCGTTAGCCTTTAATACAGCTTTTAGTCTAGCTGGCATAGATTCAACAAGTTTTTGTGTACTTTCTGTTGCGATTTTCTTCCTCTTTCCGAAACTGCACTTTTTAGTTGTGCCATATTACTTATACGTGTTTACGGATGTTATTTTCTAATAAAGATCATAAACTTTCGATCGGGTTCATGTCTAACTGGGCCAATGGATTCATTACATGTGGACAATTACATATTAGCCACGCCTGCAGTATTGTCGATTTGTGTTTAGGATTGTTGTCCTGATAATATCGGAAATTTCGATGTATCCGAAATTTTTTCGGAATTTTGGTGTAAATTTCTTTAGTATTGTACGTTTTTCGTAGCTACCCTCGATGATGTCCCAAATCCTTCGAGTCCGATCACTGCATTGCTGAATAATAGTCCAAGATTTGTTCGTTTGGCCTCTTAATTGTCAGGAATTTACTCAACGTTTATTTTGTCCACGATGATTACAATTCTTTACAATACACAATGACTTATTTTCATGCCCTAACTTGTCTACCTGCAGTAGTTGCTACCGCTCTTTTTGCCTGTCCTTTTTATTTAGAAATTTCGTCACACTGCTATTCCTTTTGTCTGTCCCTCGTATTTGGGATTTCCCTCACACTGACCTCCACCTAAGTTAGATTGTTCCGATCAGACACACTGTTCCAAACGCTGCAAGCGTTTCCAAGTGATCCACTTTTATTTTGGTTCTTGGTTTTCCAACAGTCTGGATTCGATACTCCGTGTTATTTATTCGTTCTACTTTGTACTTTGTACGGATCTTGCCGCTTGCTGTGCAAGATTTTCTTCCGTGGAAAATCGTAGAGCATTACCAAAGCTCCTTTTTCAAATCTTTCAGGATTATTCGCCTTAATACATCCTTCTACTACTCATAACCTTAGGGCGTTGGTCAACAGCTTTGCGTACCTCTTTCAACTTCTGCATTAGGGCACGAGACATCTTGCCATTTCCGTACGTATTTCCTTTCTGCTGCTCGTTCTTTACCAGGGGCACATCATTTTCGTTGTACGCAGGATCGTGGCTAATAATTAGCGTTGCTTCCATATTTCCATACTCCATCACCCTTTTATTTAGGTCGATCTTCATTCCTTGACCAAGAAGAAAGTCCACACCAACTATGACTTCATCTAAGATTTCCGCTACTATGAACTCACCAGTTACTCTATGTATATATTCTGTATATATTTATTAGTCTAATAAGTATTGTTCTCATATGTATCTATATTTGTTGCGTTCATAATGCCGACGGAATGTAAAGAGTGTACGGCAAAATTGCTGCAGATAGATGATATGATAACATGCTCTGGTGGATGTGATCATAGCTTTTGCTTTACATGCAGTAAACTCAAGAGAAGTGAAATTAAAATTGAAACAGAGAGTTTAAATTTGAAATGGTTCTGTAACTAATGCACTTTGTCGGACACGAATACAAAGTTCATTGAGATTAAGCACCTAATCGACAAAAATGAGCAATCGAAATTGACAGCTTCTGATGTGAAACAAATAGTTGAACAAATATTTAGCAATAAATGCTCGAAATTAAAGAACAGCATCATAACGGATTTTAACTCCCTTTTGGAGCACAATATAGAAGTTAAAATAAGTGAAATGAAAAACGATATTATTAGAGACATATCAAATGAGTTGCAAAAGAGTAATGAAGTTCTTAGTAGCTTACGAATAGCCAATGAAAATGTAAACACGAAAATGACATTCTCAGAAGCAGTTAAGTTAAACGAAAACAAGATTTATATAAAACCCAAAAATAAGAGTAAGAAATCGAAAGAAACTAAAGAAGCATTGAAAAAAGTGGTTGAGCCTACAGCGGGCTTGGTAAGAAATGTCAAAGAGGTAAAAAAAGGGGCCATAATTGTAGAATGCAAAAATAAGGAAGCTTGTGAGGAAGTACAGCAGAAAGTTAAAGATACTATGGGTAATGAATATGAAGCAGAAAAATCGAAAAATAAAAGCGATATGAAAAAGATAGTTAAAGTAGTTGGTATAACTGAGAAAACTAGCAATGAACGCTTGATTGAATGTTTAACGAAGCAGAATGATTCATGTGCTGGAAAAGAGTTCAAAATAATAAAAGTATATGAAAATGCCAGTCGTAGAGAAGAGAGTTATATTGCATTAGTGGAAACCGATGCAGTAACATTTGAAAATATTATTCAACAAAGGAGGCTATATATAGAATGGGATACCTGTTTCGCCTACGAAAACTTAAGTGTTTTGAGATGCTTTAAGTGCTCGGGGTATAAGCACAAAGCAAGTGATTGTACAAACAAAGTTGCGTGTAGCAAATGTGCCGGGTCCCATGATAGCAAGGAATGCACCTCAAATACAATTAAATGTGTTAACTGCAGCGAATTAGTTAGAAAAAAGGTAATAGATGTCGATGTAAATCACCACGCCATTAGCAAGAAATGTCCTGCGTACAAAAAACACGCGCAGTCAAAATATAAACCGCGGGTTTAGCAACGAACATTTAGAGAGCTGAAGTGTATATACTTAAACATAAGCAGCATCATTGCTAACAAATTGGAATTAGAGCACCTTATAGAAATTAAAAAACCACACATGATTTTGTGTTCAGAGAGCTGTTCTACGGATGAAATTACCAATCAAGAGTTACAAATACAAACATACAAACTTATCGGATGTAATTCACACAGTAGACATACAGGCGGTGTATTAGTATATGTACACGAATCACTAGAGTATAAAACGAATTACAACAATGCATCTAACAAAAATATCTGGTGTATAATTCTTAAAATAAAAAACGTCTTTCCTCAGTACCAAATAGGTCTTGTATATCACTCGCCTAGATCGAGTGATGCAGACTTTATTGCCTACTTAAATGAAATTCTGAACAGCAGCTGTCTAACCCAAGACAATATTGTCTTTACTGGGGATTTCAATATAAATCTATACAGGAATACGACCTATAGTAAGCAGTTAGTTGAGCTATTTCGTTCATTTGCCATGGAACAAAAAATTGATTTCTATACTCGGAGGGGGGATAACACAGAAACAATGATTGATCTACTATTTGCTAGTAATAATGAGGTCTCGTGTCAAAGATTGGCAGAATATCAGATCTCCGATCACGAATCAATACAGTTTAAAATAAAATTAGGCAGAGTATTCCGAATGAGAGCGGTCAGAACTATAACCTCATGGGAATATTATACATGTGATAACCTGCTTAACCAATTAAGACTGTATGACTTTACAGAGTTTGAAAATCTGAATATAGAAAACAAGGCAACATTGTTAAACAACGTATTATCAGACGCTATGACCAGCTTGACCTACTCGAAAAAGGTCAATGTAAAAGTAATGAACAAATGGGACGACTCCGAACTAGCAAATATGAATAAACTAAAATACGATCTATACAAAAGCGCAGCAATATCTGGGCAATGGGATGAATATAAAAGTTTGAAGCGGAAATACAAAAGATTTGTTAAGACAAAAAAGGCAAAGTATATGGAACATAAAATAACATATAATAGGGGAGACAGTAAGGCCTTGTGGAAATACTTAAAAAATTGCGTATGTATGTCCAAAGAAAACAATGATATTAATAAAATAATAATAAACGGTAGACTTTACACAGAGGAGAATAAAATAACGCAGTCGCTAAATAACTACTTTATTGATAGTATTCTAGAAATTAGCGCATATATTCCCGCTAGTAGTAATGAAGATCGCTTGGTTATGGGAAATAGCACCCATTCCTTCAAATTTCATAGAGTATCTACGAATGAAGTACTCGAAATAGTCACTAGATTCAAAAATAAAATTGGAACCACTATCTGAGGGTGTTATAAAGGATTCTATTGCCTACACAGGATATTTTTATACTCAAATTTTCAATGAAAGTTTAGATAAAGGGATAGTTCCTGAATTATGGAAAACTTCCATTGTTGTGCCAATAGAGAAAGTTAACAACACAAAAAGAGCGGAAGAAATCAGACCAATTAATACGCTACCTTGCGACGAAAAGATACTGGAGACAGTTGTTAAAAAGCAGCTCGTAAAGTATTTGGAAGAAAATCAAATTATCATACCGCAACAATCAGGTTTTCGGAAAAAACATTCTTGTGCGTTGAACTTGGTTATAGCTAACTGGAAAGAAGACTTGAGCAGGAACAAACATGTAATAGCGGTATTCCTGGATCTAAAACGTGCATTTGAGACTATTGACCAGAATATGCTACTAGCAAAGCTGTCCAAAATGGGTGTTAATTCTACGGAATTAAAATGGTTTCAGGATTTCACCACGAATAGATACCAAAGAACGGTTATTGGTTCTTCCATATCAGATAGCAGAGGAGTACCTATTGGGCTTCCGCAGGGTTCTGTATTAGCACCTATCTTGTTCAGTATCTATATTAATGATATTGCTAATTCTTTGAAGTTCTGTGATATTAAACTTTTTGCGGACGATACTTTGTTGATGCTTAGTGGGGATAATATCACTGAAATATACCTAAAGATACAGACAGATCTTAACAGGGTCTATGATTGGCTATGCTTGAACAAACTTAAATTGAATATTAGCAAAATATCAAGGCAAAACTTTCAGATCAACGAGATACAAAATCTAAACACAAACGGCGAAATAATCGATAGAGTTGATAGTTTCAAGTACTTGGGAATCAAAATGGATAATAAACTGAACTTCAGTGAGCACGTTGATTACACGGTAGGAAAAATTGCCAAAAATGTATATTTTATGCAAAGAACCTGCAAGCTTTTAAGCAGGAAATACAAGGAAATGGTTTACAGATCTATAATTGAGCCTCATTTCATATACTGTCCTACCATATTTTTTATTATGAGAGACAGTCAAATTCAAAAACTGCAAAAGCAACAAAACCGAGCAATGAGGTTCATTCTCAAAAAACGCTATGACACACCTATCAGAGACATGCTATCTACTTTAAATTGGCTAAGTGTTAAACAGCAGCTTTCTTACTATACTATGAAATTTATTAAAAACATAATTGAAGGCAATTTGACCGATTACTTGAAGTGTAACATAAAATATGTAAGAGATACGCACCCGATAAATACACGAAATAAAAATAATTTTAATCTACCAAATTATAGAACAGAAGCAGACAAATGTAATTTATATTATAAAGGATTAAAGTGCTATAATGAGCTTCCAAACGATATTAAAACTTGTAGTGTAAACAGTTTGAAACAAAATTTGTATAATTATTGCAGAGCACTACCAATTTAGTGCTAGACTGGAATCTTAGCACTGTACCGTAGTTCAAAGATGTAACTAGGTTAGTCTTTAGTCTAGGTTAGTCTTTAGTCTAGGTTAGATTACTTTATAATTTAAACAGGTATAAGCTAGGCTTAAAATAAGCTGTAATAAATAAATGAAATGAAACGAAATTACTGCTCTCAACTTAGCTCCATGCAATGGACTTATTTCCGTGTTGTTCAAGTAGGATCGAATGATGGAGTTTGACGCGCCCGTATCCCAGTTAGTACTCGCTCATGTCCATCCACATATCCACTGAAAGTAACGTTGCTTACCTTGTTATCGATTTGTCTCGTGGGGCCCATATTACAGTCGCGGAAGAAGAGTCCTGGCCTTCTACAGTTGTAGCAAGTCCTGGTTCTCATCAGTTTGGCGGTTTTCGACGTTTCCAAGATTCCTTTCATCACATATGGACTTTCTAACTTCGCACAGTTCGCTTTGTACGATGGTCGCAGCAAGCGTCTCGCCTGCTATATTTGTCCATTATTCCGCTGATAAACCTCTGAATTTTTATCCTCTCGACCCCAAATGAGCTAGCTTCTCAATCTCATAAACAAATTCCTGCCGAGTCTCGTTGGACTTCTGATAGCGGTTCTCTAATTCCATCTGATAGATTTGTGTTCTATGCTCACTACCATAGCGTATTTCCACGGCCCGCATTAGTACCTCATAGTCATCTCTCTCATATGCTGGAATTATCTGCAAAATTTCCGCTGCAGGTCTCTTCAATGCCACGATTAGTGCAGCTGACTTCTCCTCCATGTTCCAGTTATTTGCTATAGCCGTCTTTTCGAACTGAAACTTAAAGATGCGGAAAGGGATTGTGCCATCAAAGAATGGTGCTTTCATCCTAGTGGTGCTCCACGAAATGCTTGGATGATGCAAAAACAAATCGCGGACACGATCTTCCAAATCGGTAACTTTGGTCGCAATTAGTTCCTCTATTTTGTTTTGCAGACTTTCCAATTCGTTGACTTTGGCCCCTATTAGCTTCTCTATTCTGTCTTGCCTCTTCTAGATTTTGTCCTGTCTCTCTTTGAGTTCTGCGCATTCTTTGACAATACTCTCTTGAAGCTGTATGAGCCATGATGAAATACGCGCTTCCTGGTCTTGCATTTGCGAAGAAATGTGGGCATTCATTGGTGACATGCTGGCATCCTGTTCATCCAACTTCTGTAGCAACTTGGCATCCTGCGCATCCAACTTTTGCGACATCTTGGCATCCCATTCATCCAACTTCTTTGAAATGTTGCTATTTATTTGTGAGATTTAGGCATCCTGCGCATCCAACTTTTGCGAAATTGGAGCTAATAACATGTTAATATCCTTTTCTTCAACCTTGGTTGCTGACTGCTCTGACTCTTCCGCGGCGTTAACAGCCTTTTCCTTCTCCATATCTTTAGTGGATGTTTCAGCACAAAATGATTTACCAAGTTCCTTATGAAGCTCTATGGTTAATTTTAGAGCTTATTTAAATTAACTATCTCAGAAATTTTTCGCTTAGATTTTCCATTTTTGAACTGGTTTATGAACAATTCTCGCTGTTCGATCGATTTACGGCGACCCATTTAACTGAAATTAGTACGCTGATAACGTGAAAATCAAAAATACACTAAAGCTGGCCTCAAACTATAACTGAATGTCAGTTATACGAATTAGAAAAGTCTGCTATCGTTACAAATGTAACTGGCTTTCGCTATAACATAGACAAATGCGTACATGAAATAAGGTGTGAGCAGAACTCTTGGGACGCAGCTACATGACATGCCTTTGTAGATGTATGACTGTACCTCTACGAATTTTACTAGCGTGCATTGCGGAATATACATACATATATGCATTAATTTTTTTTTTAAATAGTAATTATTTTCCATTTTATGGCTTTATATAACTGATAAGTTTAATATGCATGAAATCAGCTGTGAGCCACTGTAAATTTTTTTCAACTTATTTAACATTAAAAGTTACACCACTGAGAGTTACTATATACTTTTATAAGCAAGAACATGTTTTTTTTGGTAAATTTACAATCAATTGTCAAAAATTATTACATTTGGATGAAAAAAGTATATACATATACATGCAGAGAAAAGTCTTTAATCAAATAACTTTCAAATAAAGTCAGCTGGAATAATTTCAACAATCATTTTATTAGCAAATTATACAAAAGTATAATTGATTTTTCATATTTATTGTACTATGTTTGAAAATTTCTGAGCAAGATTTTCAAATAACAAATAATTTTTGGTAATTATAACTTCTCATCATATGTATATTGGCTTAGAGCTGAACATGGATGTGTTATAATCTAACAACACAGTGCTTAAAATTACCACTTACGCGATTGTAGCCGAATCAACAAAATCGAGCCATTTTTTCCTTGGCCGAGTCTCGAAAGCAATGACTGTTTTTTTATTATTATTTTCTATAGCAAGAGATTAAAGAAATCACACGAGATGAAATCAGCTTTTCTGAAACATCCTTTGCTTCGAGCGGCTCGAAGAAATCCTTCCCGAACCGGACGGAGTTTTTGGTGTTGGTTAACGTCAGCTTACAAAGCCGTATATGTTTTGCGGAGATTACGACATGTCGTCGTAGAGGCAGCTCGTCTTCGAGCTGTCAAATGCTGCTTTAAAAACGAAGAAGGAGTGATATATGTAGAGGTATTTTGCAAGATGTGAGGCAAGGTGAATATTTGCTAAAATGTAGATTTTCCAGGTCTAAAGCCACACTGATAAGGTCCCATTAGTTTGTAACGCTCGATAGTAACTCTTATGCGTTATTGAGGAGGTTTATCACACGAGAATTGGCGCAGACCGTGGGATATCCCTTTTTGTGAATCGGACATAGCATACTTAGGTTCCAATCGTCGGACATGCCTTCCTTCGTTCGCCTATATTCTGTAAAGAAGCTGATGCATGCACCGTGTGAGTTCTTCGCTCTTCGCACTTCATCGCCCCCTTCCACTTTGTTGTTTTCAGGTAGGCGATTGCCATTCAGACTTCATAGCCTCACATTGGAACATCTATTCCACCGTCATCGATAGGGGAATCAGGTTCGCTATTTTCCGGAGTTTCATTTTCACTGCCATTCAAGTATACTCTGGGTCGCTGGATCACCTTTTTGGGTCCTACAAGAGTATGCTATACCTTCTGCAAATTGTCAAATCTTTAGCAGAGTTTTCAGGCATTACCCCTGTCCGCCAGCTTCTCAAGCTCTTCATACATATGCATATCGGTCTTTTTCTTATTTGTCTGCATATGCGTCTCGCTTCCATCTTCAATCTCCAGTTTCTATGCAACCGGCACGTGTTTGTTGATCCCAATCTTGGCAGTCTGATTATTCTCCACTGCAACACGACAATCCTAATGATACTAGTTGTTCTTTTCACCTTTCCGAAAACCAATCGTTTCGTTTGCAGCTGCACGTTTCTTTATATCGAGTTGCTGATGAATGCTCTCAGAAAGCTGGATTGCAAATCGAGTTTAACACCATTCGACTGCATGTTGTGATTGAAGTTTTACGTCGTCGAAATTTCCATGTGCTGCGAACTATGCTGCGTATCTTTTCTGCAACAAGGTTGTAACCCTAGTCGATATTAGGCTCTCGGAGCGTATACATGTCAAGAACACTGTGGACATTTTGTCCACCTATCACAACATTATCCATTTGGTTGCGAGTTTCGGAGACAACCAAGTAGCTTGATTAATTTTCTTGTTCTGAAATTTAGTACTACAGACAACCATACTTCGGGCCCCGGAGAGGTCGATCAGCCATTTCGAGATATTTTGTCATGGTATACATGAAGACATAATGATTCCTTTGTAAAAGATAGAATAGACAAAGTAACAAGGAATTAATAGAAATATTGAATACCCATGAAAACGAACTAGCGAACTGAAGAGGTTTCATATCCTCGACTTATCATTTAGATTCTTAGTTACACTTAGTAAATAATTTCAAACTTCGGCTTCTATATAAATTTATAATTAAGCTAAATATAATATTATTTATATAATGATGCACTCAAAAGGGGGTATATATTTCTGTAAAAACTGCGTTTATTGTTATATTTTTAGTTTATAGTCCAATTACAGCGCTGATTGCTAATGAAGAAGAATTTATACTCGCATAAAAAATATAGATGATGTACAAGGTTCATTTGTCAAAAATATATATGAATAAAAAGCTGATTGTGAACCTTGCATAGTGTGTGCTTATGATATTTGTTTTATGAATCTATGTCATCTATGTTTTATTTAATGTATTATATTCGGCCACAGGCGACCGCAATAGCCGAGTGATTAGCAATAAACTGTTGGTCTCTGAATTTGTTCGTAAAAACATCAAGACGTAAAACCACAAATTGGAGGAAAATCACTTCAGCTATATCTATATAAAATTCTCATAGTACCAAGGCAAGGCAACTTGTATGCTTGTCTACATTCCAATGTACTTTAAGTTTTTCATCATAATTCATTAATTCCTTGACACCTGCAGCAACATCAATTGAGCAATGAATACTTAAGAGCAATGCTTAAGTGCAGCGAACTTATGAAAACGAATGTTTTGATATAGGAATGCGTAAAGAGGAGAAATTTCACTAATGACTGCATGGTTTTTCTTTTAGTTTGCGATTGACCTTAAAAGCTTCAAAAAGAAAAAATCCACCAATAAATTTAAAGTAGTTTTTTAATAAAATCATTGTGGCTTGAAAAACGTTTTTCCACTCTTAACCTTTTATTTATAAACGAAGGTGTGTTGAATACCATCTATTCTATTTTTATTACTTTTCGATAGTTTCCCAATAATTTAAAAATTACGATGCACAGTGTCGCGGCTAGTGATAAAAATCCAACGTTGTAACTCTAGAATGAGGCTTTATTGTAGTATGAGGCTTTATTGTAAATACTTCAATTAAGAAAAACCCAAATATCTGGCAAATATATTTATTAGAATAGTACGGTTGTAGCTCTCAAAGTAAACTTTTGCTGCAATACAAAAATTACTCTGAAAACTTACAGTTTTTTCCTTAATTTTGGTATCAAATATTTCAGAATAAATTGCGGCAAAAGCCAAAAATGTGTATGCTATTATAAGTTTGACATAATGTCAATCTGCCAGCACCGAAATTTCCGTGATCGTTCGCCTAACAGATCTATACCGCTATGAAGAAACATTTAAAGTAAATCAAAGTTAGTAAAGAGTGTTAGCGTGTGTTTGCATACATATCTTAAGATATTATTATTTTCCAGTGAGAACCAGTGTGCAAATAGTGCAAATAGTGCATGTTTTTTGGTGGTTAAAAATTTAATAAAGAAACTAAAAATTACTAAAAGAAGATAAAGAGAAAGTATTAAGATTATATTTATTTGAAAATTTTGAAAATAAATAACATTAGTTTTTGTTTTTGTCTGATATTTCCTTGAGCTCCATAGCAACCGATTACAATGTAAAGGTAGGCTGAATATGATGCTTATTCAACATCAAAAAGTATATCTACCAAATTTTCTCAAATATTTTTATGTGTGGTGGGGTGTCTGAAATCCGACCTCGATCATATTTCGTATTTTAACAATTCGAGATAACATAAAGCCATAAATAAAATGTCATACAAATTGAAAGACTTTTACTTTTTCCTCCTACAAGCAAATAGGCCGCTATTGAGCTAAATGAGGAGCGAAATTGAACCACGATAATTATTTTCGTCAATCGTTACTATGAGCTTGCGACACTGTGCGTCGTGTGTACGATTTATTAACAGGCAAAATAATAACATCTGCGTACTTTAACAAGGTAATGACAGAGTAAGGAAATAGGAACCTCTTACACTCGCTTGTATGTATATACTACTTATACATAGGTAGGAGTTAAGGGATAACAAGATGTTTGTAAGAAACTGTGAAGAAATATTTGATTATGTACATATGTATATTTACGGTGCTTTGGTAATTTCAGGTAGCTTCAAAAGTAAAAAACGATGAATTCCTTCATTTCGGTGGTTTGTGCCTTAAGCAACATAATTCATGGCTGCTTACGACCGAATGCGCCAATTTCAATGGTCAGAGTAGAACACCTGGTTCAATTGAAAAAAAATACACAACAAGAAAAAAAAAAAGATTTGATGTACAGTGCTTCCTAGCCCTTCAATAATTTTAGAGGTGGGTTCATTAAAACATTATTTAGTTATATAATTTATTTAATTATTTATTTAATTTAAATTTATTGCAACCTGTGACTTTCTTTCCTAGATAAAGCGCGGGGGTATTCTTTGGCTTAACCTTTTTCACTTATTGGGAAGAGAGCTAAGAACCACTTCCACGGCTGCCCTCGAAAGTTACTCAAGCTACCACCAATTGGAATTATTCCACCGCATTCCAGTGAATTCAGCCGTGAGATTGGCGGAGTTAAGTGAATTTTGCTTGATCAGCAAGAGAATTATAGACAAAATGAACCACATACCCCAACGTTTTGTCTGTGAAAAAATGTTTCAAACTACATTAAAAGAGGATATTTTTCACATAAATATCCGGAACAGCTAGAATAACTACTTACGTTACAAATTCATAGTTGTCTAAGTATAAAAAAAGTTAAAATTTCTAGAGTGTTTCATCCACAAAGAAAATCAGGAGGCTTCGTTCTATCCCTTTTGTCCTTTGAAAGGATAAACACCAAGAGGCCCACAATTAGTAACTAATTTTAAACGGCCAATGTCTGTTTACGTCACAAATAACTCCTTCTAACACACTAAAAACTATTTTCTTTACAAATTTAAAATTACTCACTGAAAATGGTTCCTTGTGGCAAACTCATGAATGTGGATTAGTAGCACTTATAGATGAAGTGTGCGTTCATCCACAAATGATATGATCAAGAAACAATCGACAAGTGTAAGTACATATATACTGGTATATATGGAATGATTGCATAATTTCCAACTTTCAACATTTCATATCTCGGTCACATGCTGTGAAAAAACACATAAAATGCGACTGATTTATTGATGTGTGCACAAATGTGCTGCTTGAATGAAATTTCAAAGTTTTCTAACAAATACATTACATAGGGAGCTGGTGGCATATTTAGACGTTGTTACATCACGCTTTACAACCAACATTTCGAACAATGCAGAAAATTCGCAAATAAAATGATGAAACGGCAGTATAAACAATGGACGATCATCATAAGTACGCACATGCATATATATATGCACTTATAAGGCTATGTGTACATATGTGAATGTGGGCTTTGGGGTGCATGTAACGATGTTGACAATGATACTACAAACAACCAACATGCGTCTAAATGATAACAGTGATTATTACCATTGTTGTTGTAACCATACGCGCTCTGTGAAGTTATAGAATGATGTAGGGAGCAGAAAATGGAAAATAGTAAAATTGAAACAATGTATGTGTGTAGAATATACCAAAATAACAAACAAAAACTATGTTACAACTAAATCGGAAATCAATTGTTTGCTATTTTATTACAACAACCCCCACCAACGGGTTTGAGGCGTCGGTGTGATGATGATACGAAGGTATATGACTTTTTGTGCCATAGTGATAATATTATTGTGAAAGCAATTATGAAAGACCTCATTTCGAGTGTCATCAATCATTTGCAACATTTTTGACCATTTATTTCAATTAACTATTATTAAATTAAAAAAAAAATATTTTGTTTATTTCAATTAACTTTAGTTTTATTTTGGGTTATTTTATTTTATTTCATTTTATATTATTTAATTTAGTTCAATGTATTAGAAATTATTTTGGGTTTTCTTGTTAAGTGTGATTACTTACAAACAACCTTATAAGCGGCGGCCGCGATAGCCGAGTAGTTAGCATTGCATATTGCCATTCAGAAGGCCAGGGTTCGAGCCCAGGTTCGACCAGCATCCAAAATTAAAGAAAATACATTTTTCTAATTGCGGTCGCCCATCGGCATTGAATGTCAAGCCCTACGAGTGTATTTCTGACATTAAATAAAAAAGTTCCTCATAAAAATCCATCAGTTTGGTTTGGCAATTCATCATGAATAGACTCACGCCTGAACAACGCTTGCAAATAGTGCAATTTTATTTCGAAAATAATGGTTCTGTGCGGAAAACGTATCGCGCACTACGTCCAATGATACGTACCAATGATTCCATCAGCCCATAAAGCGCACCAAACAGTCAGTTTTTCTGGATGTAACGGTATTTCAACATACCCTTGAGGATTACCTTCACTCCAAATGCGGCAGTTTTGTTTGTTGACGTAGCCATTCAACCAGAAGTGCGCTTCATCGCTAATGGACGTAGTGCGCAATACGTTTTCCGCACAGAACCATTATTTTCGAAATAAAATTGCACTATTTGCAAGTGTTGTTCAGGCGTGAGTCTATTCATAATGAATTGCCAAACCAAACTGAGAATAATCACTTGACAGCTGTTAAATCGGTCGCCATCTTGAAAAGTAATGCCAACTTAAAGTTCTATACCTCTGTAAAAAACACCCTTTCTATATATATATATATATATACATTACATGAACTATGTTTAAGTACCCTTCAGGAGCATTTCCAGTTCACAACACTGGCATTGATAATCATTGAACGTGTATTTCGAAAATATGAGCAATACTAAATGTGCCGTAAGATGTAGCAAGTATTTAATTTCAAATTGCATGTCAAAACTAGAAATTTCGAAATGTAATTTCGAGAGCATCACACGTAGCATAAAAAATGTTATGAAATTGAAAATAAACATCCGAAAATAGCTTCTTTGCCAAATTACATTTCTCTGACAATACTGAAATCATCTGACAGTACTCTCAAGAGAAATGAAAGTTGCTAATGCAGCACTAGAAATTGGAAATTCATTTTCAGAAATCAATTTGCAGATACGTTAACCCGTGCACACATTGAAATTTTTATTTCTGCAATCACATGATATTTAATTTCAGAAACTACTACTAGAAAGTGTGATCTACATAAGTAGAAATTCTTTGATAGCAAAATGCATGACGTCTGACGGCACGTTAATAACAAATGATGCACATTATTACCCATGTATACATAAGATATATACATATGTATTTGTGTATAGCCCATAAAAGCCCATAAAAGCATATCCAACTACAAATAGAATGACAATATATTGTTAGTGTATAAAATAAATCGTTTGAGGCCTTCCAACTCAACCGTGATTGCTTCCACCACCACAACCAACACCACCATTGTCTGCCCACCGCGATTGGGGGTTGATAGACGGACGCAACCCCGATTTTACGATAGCATTTGTGAAGCAAATTACATTTGCAACAACCCTCTTTAAATGCAGAAATCGATTAAAATGCAAACTGCAACGAAATATTCAGTAAAAATAATGTAATGAAATTACCTTTTATATGTTCGCGTTACATGTACAGCATGCATTCTAGGACCGAGGAGCATATCCGAATGATAAATGCAACTATGGGGCGATTTGATATTGAATATTTGTATATCTGTATATATGAATGTACAAACAGACTGTGTATATTTTTGTTATCAACCCTTATTGAAAGCTTATCATCAATACTCACATCGCGATTAAACAGTTTTCACAACGGTTACTTGCATTGCGGGCGGACAGAAAGGTATACGCAACGCATGCGCAACGCCCCACTACTGTTTGCGTCGCGCGCAAATTGGAAAATCTGTATTTCCCTTATCCCCAGCGTCGATGATGTACCTGAAATTATTAAATTATGACTGTGTTGAGTAAATTTTTCATGCAATAAGCTAACGTAATTTCTAGTTCTGCTTCAAAGATATTTAAATATGTATTTTTTATTCTTTTATTACATCACATCACAACGGTTGACAGGGAATTTATAGTTCTTGGAATCTCTACTTCATTTTAAACCAAATGAGAAATGATATATTTTTAAAGACTTTAAAGATTTTATTATATCGAAATAGCTTCTAATTTTTCTTAATAATATTTCCATTGTTCGCAAAACTCTTTTCTCCCAAATTTCTAATATCAAATCGTTTGTTGTTGTTATCGTCCATGCTTCACCACAGCAGAACGGGAACGAGCTGCAGAGCTTGATCTTTGTTCTTTGAGAGAGAACTTTACTATTCGATTGTCTACTCAGTCCAAAGAAAAACCTGTTTACCAGTATTAGGCTTTTTAGCAGGAATATGGCTCTTCTAATTTATTTAACTTCGCCTACTTATTTCTGTAGGCGACATGCTTACACTTTTCTTCGTTGACTTTAATGCGCCAGTTTCATTTTCTAGTTTTTTGTGGCCTTGATGGGGTAGTTACTTCGACATGAAATAACTACGAGTAAGCGCTTTTGCGCTCTTTGGAATGTCTGTGGTAAATAAATCATACAGTATTGGTCTCGAAATGCTGCCTTGAGGGACACCAGCCATAACAGGATATTCCACTGAGTCAAATTTCTTTACTTTATCTCAATATCTGATGAAGATTTTTGGTAAAGGTATAGGTGTTGCGACTAGATAATTGCTCATTACACTATATTTGGTTGCTGTTTTTTTTAACAGATGGAGAGACCTACAAGTTATTCCAAGTCACTTCCGAATGGCTGATAGATTTTTATTGGCTTTATTTCATGTCAGAAATACACTTATAGGGGTTAACATTAATAAAATTTAATAATTATAATTTAAATTAATATTCTATAATTTTGGATGTTGGTCAGACTAGGCTCGAACCCTGGCCTTCCTTTAGCTACCACTTTTAGAATCAGCTGTAATATGCTGAAATCATCATAATTCATTCACCATAAATACATCCAATTTCCAATTCAAATTTTGAAGCCATAGAGAAACTAAATATCAAAACTCTACCACAATTATAAATTTTGTGTGCTGTGAAATCACAAAAGTAATGGCCGATGAACAGATCCACAGAAATAATTTTATGACAAAACCAAAACCTCAGTCAGTACCCTAAGTTAGGTATTGAACCCAAATACAGAAACCAAAGTGTGAGAGTGCAAACTAGTTATTAATGTTTCCGGTGCATAACATGCAACGGTTGTATATCAGAATACAAAAGTGTACTTGTACGAGTATGCATAAAACCTATGTATGCAATAAAAAGTAGAGAAAAAAAATTAGGAAATATGTCATATCGAAACTGTGTTAGCCTAGAACGAGCTTTAAACCAAAAATAAAAAAATTTCTGTCCAAACTCCATGACGAATTTGTACTACTAGAAAAAGTGGGAGACAAAAAATAATAACACCGGTCAACAAAAAATATTATTTTTTTTGGTTTCAGTCTCATATATACATAAATTCTGATTCTAGACATTGGAAAACAGTAAGGTTTTTATTTTTAGTTCATAAAGTTTGTTTTTACTTCATATATGTACATGCGTTAATAAGTAATATTTTAATTTGTTTTATAGATAAAAGTGAACAAAAAAACTTTAATAAATGTTATAATTTTATTAATTTTATTAATTTTATTTTGAGCGTGAAAAAACTGAAATTTAGCATACAGAAGTCAGACCCAAATATCGTGTTGGTCGGTGTAATCAAATAAAGCACTACAATCATACACAAATTATAGAAAATTACTTTGTGGACAATTTATGTGACGTATGAAACATATTAGTATGTGCATACATATATATATATATATATATACAATACAATAAATTGTCGGGAAAGTTATTTAAAAGGCTCTACTGATAATTATCAACACTTCCACCTTTAATTACATTACACTGCGAGCGCTGTCCGTTGTTCGCTGCAACAGAATGTCACTCTACGAGAACGGTAAACCACTATAGTGGAATAAAACAAAATGTGGCAAATGTCTGTATATAAATGCACGTGTGATTGTACTCATTTGTATTTGTATTGTTTGGAGATTTGTACATATTTATGTATGTACATATAGGGTTTTCCAATAAGAATGATATGATTTCTTCAAGAAAAAAAAAAAAAAAAAATGACATACTAATTGTTAACGAATTTCAATTTCAATCGATACAGTTAAGCTCTGAATATAACATAATTCAAATGGCCTCCACGACTTCTTTTGCAGGAACGAATTCGATGAAGGCTCATTTTCATCTAAGTGGTGCGGTAAATAAACAAAACTGTCGATTCTGGTGCGAAGAAATCCACAAATTATTCATGCACAATTAATACATTCACCTAAATTGACAGTTTGGTGTGGTTTTTGGTTAAATGGAATCATCGGTCCGTACTTTGTTTCGAAATGAAGCTGATAGCACCGTTACTATCATGGAGAGCGTTATAGATCGATGATAACAAACTTTTTATGACAACAATCAAAAGAAGTTGATCTTAACAACATTTGGTTCCAACAAGACGGGGCTACGTGTCACACAGCACGTGCAACAACCGAATTATTGCGAAAAAGGTTTGGAGATTCGATTATTTCAAGAAATTGTGACATTGAAAGGCCTCCAAGAAGTTGTGATTTTACACCATTAGACTACTTCTTGTGGGGTTATTTGAGCTCATTGGTCTTTAGCAATAAACCAGACTTTCTTCACGCTGTAAAAGTCGATATTGAACGTGCTATTCATGACATACGACTTGATTTAGTTGAGAAAGCGCTCAAAAATTGGGTTAATCGAATTCGTTCATGCAAAAGGAGTCGTGGATGCCATTTGAGTGAAGTTATATTCAGAACTAATATTATCGATTGTACTTCACATTAAATAAAAAACATTTGAATTTCCCTAACAGTTAGTATGTTTTTTTTTCTTTTTCAAAGAAATCATATCACTCTTATTGGAAAACCCTATGTATTAACCTTTGAAAACGTCATTATTTGAGTGCCCCAAGTGTTGTTTAATAACTATAATTATGTTTATTTATGTTTTGCTTTGTTCTCTTTTTAAGTTATTTTTGTACAATTTTTCAGTTCTCTTTATTATCATTATTACGTATTAATGCAACTATGTTTACTTTATTCGTCGATACGCCTTGTTCAGTTTGACAGTTAAATCGTTTTAACAAAATGTCATTAATATGTGGTCGGGAGAAGAGGATATTACGAGTGTTTTAATATTTTTATAGAAAAAAAGACAGATTTTTTATATTAAACCAACGAAATATAGGTTCACTTTTTTTAGTGCCTTTTTTCAGTCATTTTGTAATAACTTTGAAAGAATATTTGGTTTATGTTTTATAATTAAATTCGAAACAAGACTTGATCATTATTTTTACTGTAAAAGCTATATTAAAATTTCAAAAAAAGGGATCGAATGTGGACTTTAGTCCAGCACTATAGTTTTTTTTTGCTGCTGACAAGTAAAATGAGTTTTTAGAAAATTGTTGAGTAAATTGTAATAACTGAATATGTCCTCAAAACAGAGGTCGAATTATAATATACGTGAACGTAGAAATGTACCACGGCATCCGTGAACGTAGCCAAAGTCAAGTAATTTGGGATACTAACAACTGAGAACGGCAATAGAACGTACACTTATTTCGAGCTGTCATCCGTTAAAATAATACTATTCGATTGCGTGAAAATCTTGGCAAATACACAATAATTTTGAATAAAATCAAAATATGCATGTACAAATAAATAAAATTTTGGAAATACTTTATAATTATACGATGAATTAAATTAAGTTGAATGTAGTTCAAAAGGAATTAATGGCACAACAATATATTTTGGCAAAGGATATGCTGGATATACCAGTTAAAATTGTTAAGATGTAGGAAAGAAATGGAAAATTTTAGTAGTATGAATTCCAAAGAAAAACATTTCAGAACTGTTTTGCGAGCAGATTTACGCTGATAAAAATTCCAACAAAAGAATTGGCCTCTTACAATAATTCTGAAAAGCGGGCTGGTAGAGGAACGTTCTAAAACACTGTGGAACTTTTTTATGTTGAAGTGCAAGTGCTAATTTTTTAAAGATTTAATTTTTTCACCATTTTCGTCATCACTTGTACTAAAATATAAAAATGTTCCGATGAATTTATTTTTTCATAAATTTTGACAGTTCCAGGTCTATTTTTATATTGACGAACGTAGCGGAACTTACACCAGTGCCAAAAATATTCATACCGTACGAAAACACTAATCATCGACGAAGTTTTCTGACGTTGCTATTCGCGAGTAGAGAACTGCCCGACCTGTCATTCTAATCTATAATGTTATCAACTCGACAGAAATTTTAGAATGATTGATAGTTTCAAATCAAAGATGATGTTGGCTCAGTGATTAGAGCACGCACCTCTTAAGTCGGTTGGTTCGATCTCTGCCATTAGAAATCTGATGAGGAGACGTATTCAAAAAGAAAAAAGGAACTTATGTCAAGACTTTATTTTATTTTGACATAATAAGAGACGTACAGCTCATGATTTGCACTATAAATGGTGCTAAAGTTTATTTTGGCCAATAGTTTATTTTTTATTTATTTCAAAAATGTTAGTAGTTCATTACTGATTTAATTTCAATTAGTGTCCTTCGCGACATCTTCAAATTGAAATGTATTTACTTGTTGGCTATTGCTAAAAAACGAAAGCAGCTGTAATATGTCTGGAATCTTTCCATTTTTTCCAATTTATAACGTAGAAACAAAATTTTAGTTTGAATTGATGGCTTTGAACAAATTTTACATCCTTTGTCTTGTTTTCCTCAAATTCCTTAACGTTTTTAGTTTTGTTATTTATCACACTTTTCTTTCAATGATGGTTCTAACTCCATCAACGACACCCCTTCCATGTCCATTCTATTTATACATTGAATTTCTTTAATCACGACATTTATATTTAAAATGAGTGCAACTTCCATCAGAAAGTATTAAAACTTTTATAACAAACGACTGCGAAGCCCCAGCTAACCTTTTTCTATTTTTGGCGTGTCAACCTATAATTATTCACCTATATTCAAAAGCTAAATTAATTAAATAAATTTATTACGTATTTATACATTTTACACGCCAGAAACTTTAAATAAGTAAAGAAGGCTAAGCGCCAATTTTTTATGCAAATTTTTTTTTAAATTCAATTTGCAATAAAAATATCTGTTTATTGCATAAATTTTTAAGCGCTTTCGTTCATTTTACATTTTTCTTATATATTTTAATCAAACAAAACATGCAATTGAAATGCCAAAATACGTTTGCACCTCTTTGACTTTGCAGTAGAATACTTCGAAGCGTGTTATGAAAAAAAGTTTATTTACATTAGCTAAATTCTATAGATTCCCTATGAAAAAATGTTAAAACAACATACTCTTATGGACTTTGAATTTTTAAACTGTAAATACCCAAAAGTAGTCCGAAGCCACTCAGCCGATTTTGTTCAAATTTTCGGCCATAAGGAAGAAACATGCCAAAACTAAAGCTAAAAAATGTTGGGATCATTACAAGCAAGAGAAGTTAAGTACCTTTGAAACAGCCTAGATAGGCGATTGATCCGGTAGAGCCATATTTCTGCTCAAATGTTGTACCTCAAACATCCATTCCAATCAAAAACACTACGACACCGACGGGTGCATCGTGGTATATGCGCAACGAGGATTACCAATGGCTATTACCTGAAAAATACCTGTCGATACTGCAAAATTAATCTAATCACCCAGCCAAGTTTTATCCTGTTCCACAAGCACATCTGCTATTCATTTGAAGAGCGACTAGAACTGCAACTATCTAGTTGTTAAGGCTCTAAAACTCATTGCTAGGATTTCATTAAGTACATCCATTAAATGAATTTCTTTGAATGAATGAATGAATAAATAAATAAATGAATAAAACAAAAAACATTTTTTCTCAAAATCAGCACAATTTACTGAATCCTAGTTTTTTCAAACATAAAATCATATTGTGTACTATTTTTTTTAAGTATTTGAAAAATCAAAAGTAAAGAAAAAATCCCTATATAATGAATCTATACTTATTATTAGCTCCTCAGCACCCTATTTACTCAGAGTAACTCCAAACTTCAAGTGCATGGTTAGTAAGCAGTTTTTCCTTTTCTCTCAATATAATCTTTATGTCATGTTTTGACAAAATATCTAAATTCATATAATATCAAAAATTAAAACTCTGCCTTTCCTTTATTTATGACCGCTATCTGCATTTCCATTTCACTACCTATATATAAGCATATTTTAATTATGCATGCATAAATATAAATTTGCCGCAACATTGAAGTAAGCACATACTTATGAATTGATATTAAAGCGAAAGAAAGTCCCTTTTTTTATCAAAAAAAAAAAAAAAACTAAATCTAAATGTAGTAAACTTTATTATCTGCAATTTAATTGCAACACTGTCATGACAAGTATATGCATACATATATGTATTTGTATGTGCATACGTATATGTATACCTATAGTAGTATTCGTGCTAATATCCACCTCTCCAAGGCGACGTGAATGACCGGACCGTACAAAATCAGTGAAATATTACAAGCAAGTTAACAAATGAATTTTACTTATGTACTTAACGTACTGTATAAATATGTATATATTGTAGTTTAACCCAACAGTAAACTCGATATCGCTTATAATGGAAAATGATACTAAAATACTTTAATTGAAGTGAAAGTGCTCTCTCTCTCTCGCTTCCTTAAGTTATTACGCCTAAAATAGGGAGTAATAACCATAAAATTTCATTTCCCTTATTCATTACCTTGTGCCTATATAAAAATAATGTATTACAGGAATAAAAGTGAAAGTTATTATTAACTTCTTTCTTGGTAAATTTTTGGAAACGTTTACCGCTATAACGTTTCTCCAAAGGAACTCCATCAGAATGACTTAATAGAATTTTTTTTGGGCTAATTATGCAACGTAAAAAGCAAAAAAAAGCTCACAAATATTTGGCAAAAAAAATTATTCTTCATTCATTTTCTTCTTCTTCTTCCTTGGCGTAGGCACTGCATACATGATTATAGCCGAATCAATAACAGCGCACCACTCGCTCCTTCCCTTTGCTGTTTAGCGACAGTTGGATATAACAAGTGAAATCAGATTGCTCTCCACCTGATTCTTCCAATAGAGTGGAGGTCTTCCTTTTCCTTATCTTCCACCAGCGGGTACTCCATCAAAGTAGGGTGCATCCATTTGGGCGACATGACCTAGCCAGCGTAGCCGGCTCATCGTTGTACCATTTGCGGTATTAACGATTGTCAACGCGCAAAGGACTATAAATCATCCTCAAAACTTTTCTGTCGAAAACTGGCATAGCCGGCACATCGGATGTCGACACCTTCCAAGCTTCTGCACCATATGTTAGGATATGAATTATGAGTGACGAGTGAGTTTGTTTTTGGTTCGCACTCTACAGACTCCGAAACTAATAAGCTGATTTAGTTCAAATAGCTTCATTGAAAGCCGAAGAGTGTTCCTGTGAAGCTTGGATATTTTTGAAATAGTTGCCACTAGTCAGAAAAACGAAATTTATTTAAATATAAATAACTCACCAATTGAGAATGACTGGAATGATTTGCTAGGATAAAGTTTCCGGCAAGTGGACGGAGGAATGATTTTCCGAAAAAGTCCCATTTGTTTGATTTGCATGAAATTTGGTACACAGGAAACTTTTTTTAAATTAACATAAGGTAAATTTTTTTACCCTTCTCAAATGAAATTACTATTCCAATTACACTAGCATATCAAAATTCAATAAAATAGAAAAAAGCCACAACTTAATTCCATATAAGGTTTAATTCATTCATTGCATATCATCTTATGATGAATGATATATATTATATATCATTTTCGCCTTCAATTACTTCATTTATCGGTTTTCAAGGGCATTAAAGCTAATGACAATATAAAGTAATAATGTATAGAAGGGAAGAGGTAAGCGGTTTCCAATAGTTTGGAATAGTTCAATCGCTTCCGTTTATTTTTCTAGAAGGTAATCCATTTAAGCTAATACCATGATGAAATAAGAATTAAGTTCGAGTGTGGACTTATCACTGACTTTTGAAATAAAGCATATTTTTTTCAACAAATAAGCGCTTTATTTTTCAACGTAAAACTCAAATTATTTTTCTAAACATTTAGTTAAGCGTTTTTCCAACTTTTGTATTTCTTCCAAATAATAGTTTTTTTCAAGGCATTTGTTTCTGTGAAGACCTCTTCATTCCACCCGAATATCTTAACGCACAGTTATTTCTTCAGCTTTTGAAACAAGAAATAGTCGCAGGGGGATAAATTTGAAGAATTTGCTGGATGACTTGAAGGAGCATAACATTTCGAGCACCCCAAAAACCAAGTCACAGTCATGGCAACAGACCCACCTTGTCCTTCTTTGGTACACGTTCATCCAGAGAAACCTACTGTCTAGATTTTTCTTTGGTCTCTGGTGTGGTGGATCTATGTTTCGTCTATGGTAACAAAACGGTTCAAAAGTTTGTTTGGATTGCGGTTGAACATCACTTCTTTGAAGTGGTTACACGGCGGTGCTTAAGGTCGTAACCTCCGCCCCCTCAAACACTTTCATTCTCCGAACGTTCCAAACCATTCCATGGACTTTATCGTCGATTTCTGGTGTGTCTTTCCTTGATTTTGCTTACGATTTTTTACGCAAAAAATTATGATTAATTAGAAAACAAAATTCATTTTTTCCATTTTCGTTCAATTTCACGAGGGGATCTGCTTTCAATGGCTGTCAAACATAAATTAAATAAAATAAAATAAAAGCACGACAGAGCTGCTGCAGTACAAGCAAGGTAATTTATCATCGATGGTCATTGAAAGAGTTCATATATTTTTTGCTGGGTTGCTTTCCATATTGTATTGTTTGTATATACGAATGTATAGGTGACATAAACCTTTCAATCTAAGTGTAGAACTTCTCAACCTGCCTAACGAGCAGGCTGTCCAAGTCAGACGATAAGCAAACAAATATTTGAATAGGCAGAGTTGTTTGGGTGGGTGGGGGTGGGCGATGGTAATAGTTGGTCTGATAGAAGTATGTGTGTCATTGTGAATTGGTGGGAAGACCGACCGCTACTGTATGTACATATTTACTTACATACACATTTTGAAGGGATGCAACACAGGGTTATTGTACACTGCATTTGTGAGTAATATGCAAATTCGAAAAAGTGTAGAATATTCTGTTACAAATGGATGATCAGTCTAAATTTACAAACAGTCACTCAAACGTTTGGCCACATGTCGATTTTGCTCATTCAAGTGTTGTCGTGTTTTCTGTATAAATTTCTAAAACCGACATTTGTTAAAAATATTTCGATTAAAATGTAACACAAAGAATTGCAAATACGCATGTGGTAAATTTTTCGTGATGAATTATTTAGCAACTACTGAGTATATTAAAGAAAATGCACACACTTTATACGTATACAAATTAAGAGTAGTCTTCTTAGGATAAGCCTTACAGTGATGGTTATTCAAACGTATGGTCAAAGTTTAAGTGACTGTATATATATATATATGTACATATATACTCTCTGTATATTTAATATTTACTGTTTTCGTATGTACCCGAATAATTGCTACGATTTATATTGTGGCGAAAATGCGAAGCGAATGACAGATGAAAGAGAGGAGCCGACAACTGACATCTTCTAGAGCGTACGAGACGATTATCGTAACCGAAACGATTATCGTAACCGAGAGGGTTATCGTATGGACGAGATTATTCCGGGGGTTTCGTTTTCAAGCAGCAAACAAGTATATAAGGGCGACGTACGGCTGCAAAAGCAATCAGTTGTGAATTAAACTCGTGGAGATTACATCACAGTAAAGTAATAAAAACAGTACATTGTGAAAGTTGTATATAAGTGATTGTAAATAGTAACGTAAATTGTAATTGAATTGTGAATTACCGAATAATTAAAAAGGACATTAATTAAGTCTTTATAAACAAAGAGACTGCAAATTAAGTTGGCGATTTTATTTAACAATCCAGAGGTCGTACCCGAAATAATTAAGGAAATTATCGAGGTTAATCAGCAAGATCGTAACAATTGGTGTCAGAAGTGGGATTGTTAAATAAATTCCAGAGGATAATAACTGAAAAATGGTGAAGATTCAGGATTTGACGATACCTCTTCTCAAGAAGGAGTTGGCCAAGCGAGGATTGTCTACAACAGGAAATAAGGCAGAGCTGCAATCGAGACTGCGAGAAGCAATGGAAGTCGAAGGTATCGACTTGAACCAATACGAATTCCGCCGCGAGGATGAAGATGTATCCTTGAAGGATGTTGACAAGGAAGAGGCTAGTGATTCTGCGAAGGAGTTAGAGCAGCCATCAAGTAAGATTGAAGAAAAGGCCCCTAGCTCATCTGCGGGTATTGACATGAACATGTTATTGGCTGCAATCTCACAAAAGCTGGATGCACAGGATGCCCGTAATTCACAAAATATATCTGCAATCGATGCCAGCATATCACAAAAGTTGGATGGATTAGAAGGAACAATCGCACAAATACAGCAAAATCTGGTGATAGGAAATGCAGAACTTAAGGAAAGACAGAATCAAATCGAGGAGCGACAAGACAAGATAGAGGAGCTAATTGAGACCAAAGTGAACAAATTGGAAGGTCGGCAAGAAAAAATAGAAGAGTTAATTGAAGCCAAAGTCAACACATTGGAAGGTCGTTTCCGGGATTTGCAGTTAAATCGTCCAACCACTTCAGTGAACGCTCCAAAGGTAAAAACACCATCTTTTGACGGAAAAATTCCCTTCAAAGTCTTCAAGCTCCAGTTTGAGAAGACGGCTGAAACCAATAAATAGAGCATGGAGGAAAAATCTGCTGCACTATTCGTTGCGTTGGAAGGACCTGCGGCAGAACTTTTGCAAACTGTACCTGATTATGAGAGAAATGATTACGACGGATTGATGCGAGCCCTGGAAAGACGCTATGGTAGCGAACACAGAAGACAAATTTACCAGATGGAGTTAGAAAAGCGCGACCAAAAACCGAACGAATCTCTACAGGAATATGCTTCGGAAATTGAGAGATTGGCTCATTTAGCCATCGGAGACGCATCGGGTGAGCATCTCGAAAGGGTGAAAATACAAAAATTCATCAGCGGCATAAAAGACGTTTACACCAAGCGAGAGACATATGCGAATCCAAAGTTAACATTCGCTGAAACAGTGGCGTATGCTCAAACACGTGAAACGGCGGCACTCATAAGCAGACCAGCATACAAAGTCAATAAAGTGGAGGTTGAAACAGCAGATGTGATGACCGAAATATTGAGAACTCTGAAGTCGTTAGAAGGAATGAATCGTTCTGGTGGCAAGAATCAGGCTGGGAAATGCTTTAAATGTGGAAAGCCTGGTCACTTCGCACGCGAATGCAAAACGGGTTCCAGCATACAAGAAGGACAGCGAAAACGGAAGGCTGACGAAGATAAACCATCAACTTCTCAGTCGTTAAACTAAAACGAGCCAGTCTAAAAGGGCGTATGCTGGCTCCTGCAATTGAATGCCCCATAATCTCCGTCTCGCAAATTGGTAGGAAAACGAGCAACATTACTATTGGTGGATATGTGGATGGACGAGCGCGAATATTAACAGTGGATACGGGCGCATCACACTCCATCATTCGAACTGACCTGATCGCTAAAGAAGTAAGACCATTACCTGGAGCAATATTGAAAACGGCGACTGGTGAGGATACCCGAGTGGTGGGAGAAGTAACATGTGAGGTAGCAATCGGGAATGTGACGGTGTTACACAGCTTTATAGTCGCGCAGATCGTAGATGAGGTAATCATAGGAGTGGACTTCTTGATGGAGCAAGGTATCAAGATCGACTTGAATAACAAGGTTATGGAGTATAAGAACATGGAAGTACCACTAAGCATTGGCTACGATTCCACATACAGCAGCAAATAAGTGGTCTTAGAAGGCAGTGAACTGATTCCACCGAAGTCAGAAGCAGTTGTTTGGGCGAAAATTAATGGAGATTGTGGGACAAACAAATTGTGGGTTGTCGAAGCAGCACAAAATTCTATACTGGACTTACTTATTGGAAAAACCCTGGCTAAGACACGAAAGAATGGACGCATCCCAGTGAGAGTATTGAATGACTTCAGATCATCAGTAAAAATTCCTAGTGGAACTGTATTAGGGCAATGTCAAGAGGTAGAAGCCATTATTAACAGCAATGATTCATCTGGAATCGACTCTATTGGCAGCAAGAAGATGGAGGAAGATATCAATGCATGGACGCAAGGGTTGGAAGACAAGTACAAGCACCAGGCCAGTCAGATGATCCGCAAATACTCCAACATATTCGACAAGGATGGCAACAAACCAGGCAGGACCAACGTAGTGAAGCATAGCATTGATACTGGTGACGCAAGACCAATTCGTCAAGCTCCTCGAAGCGTTCCACTAGCCAAACGCGACGCTGTTGGCCAAATAATTAGGGAAATGAGCGAAGGCGATGTTATCGAACCATCGGCAAGTCCATGGAGCTCTCCGGTGGTACTCGTGAAGAAGAAAGATGGCCAGTTGCGGTTCTGCGTGGACTATCGGAGATTAAATGATGTTACAAAGAAAGACAGCTATCCTTTGCCCAGGATCGATGATACACTAGACTCGTTAACTGGCACAGAATGGTTCTCAACACTTGACCTTAAGAGCGGGTATTGGCAAGTAGAAGTGAGTGAAGAAGATAAAGAGAAGACAGCGTTTAGTGCCGGCAACGGTCTATGGCAATTTACGGTAATGCCATTTGGGTTATGCAACGCTCCTGCCACTTTTGAAAGATTAATGGACCATGTGCTCAAAGGACTACATTGGAAGACCTGTTTGGTGTATCTGGATGACATAATCGTATTGGGAAAGAGCTTCGACGAACATCTGAGTAATTTGGAAGAAGTTTTCCAGAGAATAGCTGGCGCTGGTCTTAAACTAAGTCCTAAGAAGTGCTCTTTATTCAAGAAGGAGGTGAATTACTTAGTAACTTAGTACTCAAGTAACCACGAAGGGCGTGTGTACTGCGAAGGAAAAAATAGAAGCAGTGAAGGATTGGCCGAGACCCAGAAATTTGCATGAATTAAGAAGTTTTCTTGGGCTGTGTACTTACTATCGTCGCTTTGTTCCGAATTTCGCCAGCGTAGCTCATAGTCTCCATGAACTCACAAGGAAAAATAAATCTTTCGAGTGGAAAACTGAACAAGAGGATGCTTTCTAAGCTTTAAAAGAACGACTATGTACTGCACCTATGCTAGCGTACCCGGTTCCAGGTGCAACATTTATTCTGGACACAGATGCTAGTGGTTATGGCATAGGAGGTGTACTTTCGCAAGTGATTGATGGGCAGGAGAAGATAGTTGCCTACTATAGCCGGACTATTGGAAAACCGGAGCGGAACTACTGCGTAACGCGGAGAGAACTATTAGCGTTGGTGGATTGCATTAAACACTTCCACAAATATCTGTATGGTCAACATTTCCGCGTTAGAACGGATCATGCAGCGCTGAAGTGGCTACTACAGTTCAAGAATCCCGAAGGGCAGCTTGCACAGTGGATTGAGAGGCTGCAAAGTTATGACTTCACCATCGAGCACCGCAAGGGTAATACGCACGGAAATGCTGACGCTATGTCCCGTCGACCATGTAGTTTGGAATGTAAGCATTGCTCAAAAGCCGAGGGTAAGGAGGACGTAATAGACGTCCGGCTAATGACAGTTACATCAGCAGAAGAGTGGGAGGCAAGTCACTTAAGGAAATGTCAGCAAGAAGATCCAGACTTGGAATTGGTAATGCACGGATTGGAGGTGAACAGACGGCCAAGTAGAGAACAAATGGCAGCGGAAAGTCCCATCGCGAAAGCATACTGGGCACAATGGAACAGTTTAGAGTTGATATCTGGCTGTTTGCATAGAGTATAGGAAAGTGAAGATGGCCAGTGCTCCCGGAAGCTTATAGTAGTTCCGAGGTTAAGAATTCCGGATGTTCTTAAGGAATTCCATAATGGTCCTAGTGGAGGGCACCTAGATATTACAAAAACGCTGGAGAAGATCAAGCAGCGGTTCTATTGGGTTGGCTGTCGGCAGTCGATCGTTGAGTGGATTGCTAACTGCACGGAGTGCATTGCAGCTAAAGGGCCAAAGTCACGAAGTCATGGGCAGATGAAGCAGTATAACTCAGGTGCACCATTTGAGCGGGTTGCCATGGATGTAGCCGGTCCATTCCCTCTAAGCAAGCAAGGAAACAAATACGTTCTTGTGGTTATGGACTACTTTAGTAAATGGCCTGAGGTCTACCCAATTCCAAACCAGGAAGCGAAAACAGTTGCGGATGCATTCACTCACAATTGGGTTACCAGATACGGTGCACCTATAGAATTGCACTCAGACCAAGGAAGAAACTTTGAATCGGCGGTTTTCCAGGAGATGTGCCAGATACTTGGTATTCGCAAAACCCGAACGACAGCCCTGCATCCTCAATCAGATGGCATGGTAGAGCGATTCAACCGGACCCTGGAAGAGCACTTGCGGAAAGTAGTGGACAAGAATCAAGATGATTGGGATGTACACATACCGCTTTTCCTGATGGGATATCGGTCCGCAGTGCATGAAACAACAGGTCAAACACCTGCCAGGATACTGTTTGGTAGTGAACTTCGGCAAGATCGTAACAATATGTATGTAATCACCAAGTTTCCTTTACCGTAACTTACACTGTCGATGTTGAAAAATATCAATCTCATTACTTACATACATATGTAATAATTCTCTTAATCGAAAATATATTTTAAACACCAATCGACCCGCTCAACCCTTCCACCTTCCTGAGTCAAACACTTTTACTAATTTTTTACACAATTCGACTTCAATGACTGAAGCTGACGATTTTCACATATTATTTGGCTTTTTTTGACTCTCACACCAATTCATATTGGGATAGGCTTACAAGACTTTAAATACAAAGAATAATAAAATAAATTTTTTCTACTCTTTGTTTCGAATGCGGCCGCAGCATTGGCAATGGCAATCGCAGTAGCAGGAGGTGTTGCAGGCTGTTACAGCGACTGCATTTCTGCCCAAACGTGGGTATATATATGCTTAAGACAGACGGTTGGATGGGCCGATAAAACTTCAGGTTTAATAATTCTTTGAACGGCTGCGAAGCATCATTGACTGGCACGTGACTTTGAGCCGATTTAATGTATTTTTTCGGGGTTTATTTTATTCTTTTTCTGTTGTACATTACACATTGTGTGCAGCTGGTTGGTGAAAGTGTGAGAGCGTGCTTGAAAATTGGCAGTAAATAGCATATGTATGTGCTCGCCTTGCATGAATTTACCTTGGCAGAATATGAAAATCATTAATATTGGACAATGTCAAGGGAAATACCGAGTTTGCCGGGTTCTCTCGCTATTTATAGAAAATTGTTTTATATATTTGCACACACAAAGATGTAGAAGATCGAAAATTTTTACTAAGGGCAGAAGAACGAACATCATGAAGAATCGACCATCCTGATATCACTAACGCATTTTAAAATCTCCTCCGGTTTTCAGTGGACGATTGAGACCCTTCGTATTCAACGTATGTCTTGCTTAAATTTAGTGTCTGCACGACTCCTTTAATCTACCCGCTCCTAAATCGAAAAAGTGACCATTACAACATCTAGCTAATGATCCTTGGTTCAAAAACCATCTTTGAAAGTCTCAACTGATTATTTGAGATCTATTTCGACTTATACCAATCTTCTATGTACCACTATAACGTATAATGAAGATAGAGAAAATATTTTATCAAAAAGGCGTTGTGTGTTTATGTATATATTTGTGTTGTTTCTGAGGAGCCCAAATGGGCAATCGTTTTATTAGGGAAATCGATAAGGCTTGAAAGCCAAGTGGCAATTAAATGTCATCAAATCAACCAAACTTTAAATGCAAGTTGGCGGAGATCATTTCAAGGTGTCCTGCCCATGAGACTTGCCTTTCTTTAGCTGAGATTTCCGCCGACAAAGAATGTGACGAAGGCATAGGAAAATATATCCTTATTCTCAGTGCTGGTTTGATTGTCATTACTTCTTTAGAAGCCTCAAAATAAGAAGAAATTGATATGTATGTGTGTTGAACATAAATTTATCACAGTCATTAACATATTCAGAAAATTTCCCAAATCCTACGAAAGAATAACGAATTCACACAGTTCATGGCCTCAAGTAGAATCATTTCACTTAAATCATCATTATTGGTCATATGGGAAAATTCAACTGTAGAGTTTTCAAATATTACAATTCTCGCATACACAAAAAAGTCCTCTGCCTTGTAGTTGCTTTTTTTATTTCTTTTCGTTTTTTTTTCAATTTCTGGTTTACAAATTGTCTTTCATTACTATTGCTACTTCGTTGCTGATGCGGCATTGTTTTTAAAGTTTTTCATCGTTGCCGAGGAAATTAGTTGTTTGTGCAAACTTCAAATACAACCCTTTTTCTGTTACCAGCAACCCTTGTTGGAAGGCTTTCTATCTATGTAACCTTATACGTATGCATGTATTTGGTAGTGCCTAAGACCGGAGATGGCTACTGTAATATCCCATACTCGTGTGCATCCCTGCGTTTTTATTTGTTTGTGTGTTTCTTGATTCTTGGTATTTAAATTGCAAGTAGCGTAATTGCACTCACAACTCACCACCCTACACCCAACGCCCAATTGCCTCACATGAGGCATGTGGCTGATTGTAGTTTAACTGCTGTAGTAGAAGTCGATAAGCTGATTTACATGGAATATAATGTAGTCGCATATATTGAAAATCTTTTTCAAGGCAACGCTTTTAGAAATACTGATATTTCTGCGGAAGAAAATTAAAAAGCATGACCTTGCATGATTTAGTTGTCCTTTTTCTCAAATCGAAGTCTAATATCCAAGTTCGACTTTGTATGTCGACAGTCGTGCCTAATTTTAGTTTTTCCTAAATTTTAAGTATCCATATGTCTTAAGCTAATTTTGATCCTTCTCTCAACACGTTTATCGAACTTTTTCATAAAGGACTGAGTCATTGCTGGGTTTAATTGTAAGTAAGCTTGGTTTCACCAGTGAGGAAAAGTACAGTTTGAAAGCCGTCAAGATAATGGTTGTCTATCTACACCAAGCTTGGATATTGCCAGTAAATAGAAGAAGTTCGACTTTGTATGGCGACACGATCGTCCTAAGGAAAAAAAATGTCTCTCTCTAAAAAGCTAAGGACAACAGTTTGCAAAATTCTATTTATCCCGCCTAGACTCCACATACCTAAAGTACGCAACAGTTGAGAATTGTAACCTCTGCCTAATATTCAAGATAAAATCTCTTATATCAGTATGCATTATCTAGTTGTTTTCAATTGAAAACTTTAGAGCAACTCTTTTTTATAGAGAGAAGTACTGCAAGTGACTAGCAATTTTTAATGCTGAGGAAAGGATCGTCATGTTAATAGTTCACATTAAAAGAAGTTATGAAGTTATGTACTTCTAAAACATAACACTTTTTCGGGATATGTGTAATAACAAGTAAATTAGAAGTTTTCGCCGAGCAATCGGAGCTTAGGAAGAGGAATTTGTGAAGATTATTTGCAAACACCAACTACAGAGAAGCCAGCTCAGTTTTCAAAAAAATACACAGGGATAGATATTGTGGCGAAAATGCGAAGCGAATGACAGATGAAAGAGAGGAGCCGGCAACTGGCACGTTCTAGAGCGTAAACGAGGCGATTATCGTAAACGACGATTATCGTAAACGAGGCGATTATCGTAAACGACGCGATTATTCCAGGGGTTTCGTTTTTCAAGCAGCAAACAAGTATATAAGGACGACATTCGACTGCAAGAGTAATCAGTCGTGAATTAAAAGCGTTGCAGTAAAGTAATAAGCAGTACATTGTGAAAGTTGTATACAAGTGATTGTAAATAGTAAAGTAAATTGTAATTGAATTCTGAATTACTTAGTAATCAAAAGGACATTAATTAAATTCTTTATAAATAAAGAAACTGCAAATTAAGTTGGCGATTTTATTTAACAATCCAGAGGTCGAACCCGAAAGATTTGGGAAATCATCGAGGTTAATCAGCAAGATCGTAACAATATAATGGAATTAGACGAATTTAATATCCAGTAATTTTTATATATTTTTTATCTTGATTCCCTACTGCACATTGTCATTTAAACCACCGTATTTTTGAAAAGAGAACACCAGCATAAATCTGCTCTTTTGTAGAGTTCCAATTCTCTGGCTTATAGACGTTTTTCCACAGTCTCTGTCATTATTTCTCTTTCTCTCTCTCTCTCTCTGAGCTACATGCATGGTGCATTTTCCAATCGCTACTGTCTCTTCTGCTTTTGTCAACGCTTGTAATGTCCATTGGAAGTACTGCTGCTGACGATTGCTAGAGAAGGTTTTCATGTCAGCAACATATTTTTATTCGTTGAAAATAATTTACCAGTGGTTACGCAGCGGTTTTTATTATAGTTACTGCCATATACTACATATGTATGTATGTACATATATGGCGACTGAATATTGCATATTAATAAGATCAAAAAATGAAAAAACTATGAGTTCGAGAATTCTTAAAAATATTTTTTGTAACGTAAAAGCACATTTACTTCTTTCAACTATAAAAAATAAATAATAAAATAAAATTTATAATTAAACAATTGAACTTACAAATTTCACTCTTTAATTATCCACTAAGTACATATATGTACATACATATGCACAATACAAACATATGTGCATGCATATGTGCCACTGCAACAGCAGA
The DNA here is from genome assembly GCA_030068015.2 of Neoceratitis asiatica. Classification (NCBI taxonomy): domain Eukaryota; kingdom Metazoa; phylum Arthropoda; class Insecta; order Diptera; family Tephritidae; genus Neoceratitis; species Neoceratitis asiatica. The sequence goes on along the minus strand of CM061526.1, from coordinate 39,987,532 downwards.
TCATAACCAAAATCTGGTCAAACAATCAATGCAATGATTACCTTCGTAACGGAAAGCAAATTCTACATGTATATGTATGTATATTGTTTCTGTTTCTATTTGCTATTTTGTATATACATACATACTTACGTACAGCCAAGTTCGTCGAACTGGCGTCTATGATTCATACAAACAACTATCCCTATGCCGTCAATACGTCCTTTGGTTCGCTTCCATTCGATTCCAGACAACAAAAGCAAATATGCTCGTAATCGATTTTACACATATTTTTCATACAAGAAAAAGTCTCTGTATATACATACATATGTATGTATGTATATGTATAAGCATATTTTTGTTTGTCATTTTTGCTAAAAAGAGGGTTGGTTGGTTTGGCCGCTCCAGCGAAATTAATCTCAATTTCACTTTGTTTTTCGCCACTCTTGTTTGCACGCTTCCGCTTGTTTTGTTTTTGTTTGCAGCACAAAGCTTACGCTTGCGTAGTTGGCAGCCACGTTTCTCCTACTATCATGCGAACAGAATTCATTTGATCCGTGTTTATTTACTTGTTATGGTGTGGTTGTTATTTTTGTAACTTTGTTTGAAAAATCTGCATATGCACATATGTATGTATCCTTGCAACAGTTACAACAATTTTTCGGAATACGAATGCAGTCTCTCTTTCAATAAGACAGTGTTTTTATGTACATAAATGTACGCATAAGTAGTACAGTCGGCTGTGGGTTGCAACTTGCATGCTGTTTAAGAGGTGTTGTAGTAGGGATCCTTCGACAGATGTACATATGTATAACATATCTATGTTACATGCGTCCATGTAAGCGAAATTTTTAAATCAATAATTGGCAGCGATGAGAAAGTTTATGTTGGCACAAATGTAGCAAATTGGCACAAATGCGAAAAATTATTTCAATAAATTACAATTAAAAACAGTATTCATAGTACTCACACAGTATTAGTTAATATTTTGTTGCAAATAAATAAAATAAACCTAAAATTAATACATAAAAAGGCTGACTACAACTGTCCCATACACTTGTTCACCTGCGTATTGAAAATCTTGGATGGGTCTTGCATATCACCTTCTCTTTCAGTCTGCACATTTGCTAAACTTACTATACTAAGGGCTTGGGGCAATAAATATGTGCATACCTAAATAAGAATTATTACCGGCATAATACAACTTGTGTGAATAAATTATAACTGAACTTGCTTCAGCTGCTGGCAGAGGGGTGTGAGTTGGAATTTTTCACACTCCACTTTAAGGGTGGGTTCTTGGCAAGCATTTGTAAGCGAGTATTTTTCGACGAGAATATATAATTTTTGAATGGGGTGTAAATAAGTGAGTTACTTTAATAATAAATTTGCAGATTTTTTCTCAGAAAAGAGTGCATGGATTATGCATTTTTTATATATTTTTTCTTTGTATATTTGTTTGATTCCCGAAGGAAAAGGCCCCAAAATAAACTTAAGATCGTAAGCCTTATAGGATTTTTATTATTATTTTGCGTCGCTAGAACCATTGATACAACGAAATTTGTTGGTTTCTCTAATTTTTCGAACAATTCCAATTCTTGAAATGCAATTTATTTACCAGAAAAAGTTGTAAGAAATTTTTTGGAATTTAAAATCATTAAAAATACATTTATTTCATTATAAATACAATTGGTATTTGTTGTGTCGGCCGCGATAGCCGGGTTCGAGCCCAGGTTCGACCAACATCCATAATTATAGAAAATAAATTTTTCTAATTTACAAAGCGTTAGGTTACAAAGCGCCAAATATATATATATATATATATTCTTCTTGTGTCTATTTCTACTAGTAACTACGCAATGAGAAGAACGCAACGCAAAAATAAATATCCGAAAATAAATGCAGAAAGTGTTTAAATCACATTTCTCATGAGCACTGTTGCAACATGCAACATACACTTTGCCTCAAACCACCAAAGTTTGTGGTACTATGCAATAAATGTATGTAGATTCTTTATCTCTGTAGTTATTTTTTTAGTTTCTATTATTTTTTTATTTCTCTTTATCATTTGCGATGACAGCATAATAAAAGTCGTACTTCAAATTCACTCAATCTTAAAAAGAAATAAACTTAACAAAATATAAAACTGACCAAATGAACTCTACAACTGACCGACTATTTTGGGGTTAAGTGAATAAACAGTCGGGAATCCTTTCTGTTTTATGTGATTCTTATTAAACACAATTAGTTGGTAAAACAAAATGAAAAATCGAAATACACATACCACATATCAACTTCTCTACATACATATGTATATTACTTGAGTATATGCATTCATACACGGGGAGATAATGAAAGATCGCTTGGTTAAAAATAAATTAAATTACAGTCTGTTTCATAAAACCACTTCACAAATATCAGAACGATCGATTTAAATAAATCAAACTGAAGTGATTGACGATGTTTCCGACGAAAATCTACCATTGATGCAAGGAGAAATTTGATATAAAATTGTTTTCGATTTTAGACATAAAGTTTACAATGCCAAATATTGGCAGAATCATGTTTCCTGGAACTTGTGTTCGATGATTTTTTTCGATGATTTTATAAAAGAATTATTGGAAAAGGTCAGTAAAGTGGAAATAATTGTTTTATCTAACGTGGCTTATGTGAACACCGTTTTTTCGAACTTTTGTAAGTCACCTCATGCACCTCAAAACGAAAAAATAAAACTAAAGAAAATACCTGAAAATATAACGATATCCAAGTAGAATGTACTAATATTTGTCAAATTAATTACTTTGGCACCAATGCATGTTGCATGAATGTATTAATAAAATACATATATAAATTCCTAGGTGCCATCCTATATCGCCATACTGTTATATCTCGCTGCCTGCATCAATCAAATCTATCCATTTATAGGTAGTATACATGTATGTGCAAATGTGGTCGTAATTGTTCATAAATACCGTGAAAAAAAATCAAAATTGACTTCCCACAAAGTTAACAAACAATAAATTTTTGATTAACGACCTCCTCTGCAGATCTTGCCGTAAGCCATTATGTCTATTTAAATAGTTTAAAGCTTAAGCTTAAGATTTGCTTTGACTTTTACTTCATCAATTTTCATTTACATGCCTATTGATCTTTTGTAATTTGGGTTGTATATTGTGTTATTATTGTACGGCAGAGCACTTCACCAGTCGCCAAGCTCACCAGTGTTCAGAGTAAGAAATACCGACGGATAATTCAATGATCCTCTTCACAATTTACCCGACAATGACTCAATTTTGTATAATAATTATAAGCATGCACATACATAACTTATGTTCATATGTATGTATCGGCTAGCTCAGGAAATTCATACAATATATTTGTTAATTTAATGGCAGAAACACACTCTGAGATATTACTATTCATTGTCGAGGCGATCGCATTTGGAAATAGCTTTTAAATGTTTGTTTAACCGCTTATCATGTGTATAGATATATGAGTTTGGCTTAAGACCAAAGGTTGTTTTACAGAGCATCAAATATATTGAATTAATGTTGAAATCATCGTAAACAAGGTAAAGACAGCAGAGCGTTTTAAGTGATGGTAAAATATGGAGTATTTGGACATCCGGTTATTTTCAGAACCTGGTTAAGACTGATAATACCGATTTAGATCGTATACTTTCTCTTCTTTATCTTTATAGTTCCGTTGATAACAATGTGACGGAATACACATCACTCTCACATTATAATTTAAATTTTATAGATTCTTCTTAAACAATATTACGCCAGTTCTTTTTTGGAAAGAGTCATTCGGCGTTACATTAAAGTCATAAAACCATTAAATAAAACAAACAGTAAACCTAATACCTACTTGTTCTACATTTTTATTTTGTCTTCCGTTTTTAGCTTGTTTATATCATTCCGGTTATCATGCTTTGATCTTTTCACAAAATCGTTGCAATTCGAAACAAAAAGCGCCGCCTTTTTATGTCATAAATTAATACAAATACTTTTTATAACATTACTTTTTGTAGGAATTTTTCGATCTACTTTTTATGTCATTCGCTTTTCTTTTTCTACATTCATATACTGTTTTTTTTTGGTCACACTCGAGGTCTTCCATTTTTCAGTTTTATGTTCTTGCGATTATGGTGATCTATGGTGCTTGCGTGTCAATTCAATTTATGTTGTTTGACATTCAACTTCGTAGTTGCCATTATTTTCATGTTTAAGAGATTAAATTTAATTATCATCACCAAGTTGTAACAGATCGTATCAATTTTTGTTGTTGTTAGTCCCCTATTCCTTATCATGTTTTCTTTTATTATCAATATAAATGCCGCGATTTTATTTTGCTTTGCTTTCCGTTTTATGTTATAATTAGAAAGTCTTTTTCTTTACATATATTTCGGAAACTGTACAAAAATTATAGTTTGAAAAAAAAAAAAAATTAAATTAAAAAAAATACAATGAAATAAATTATAAAATAAAATAATATAAAATAAAAGGAAATGAAATAAAATATAAAAAACAATTAAAATAAAATAAAATAATAAAAATAAAACAAAATTAAATGAAATGAAATAAATAAAATAAATCAAAACAAAATAAAATAAAATAAAATGTTGTATGAGAAAATATATAAAATAAAATGAAATAATGTGATAATTTATACCGGATAATGGAGCTTTAATTCAACGTGATGTTCTTTATTATAATCAACAGGAAGAAGAACTATATAAAACGTGAATAGGTGATGACAGTTTTAAAAATTTATTATAATTGCAACATTTTTCCTCAAATAGGACGTCATTACATTTCGACTATATATAGATACATTCATTTGCATTATGTAATGAAATTTAAAAATTTATATCAAACTTTTTGATTTCTGGTGTTTGGTTGCGGGCAAGGTCTTTGTTAAGACATCTTCTGCTGACATTTGACTTTGATGGCCTTTATTTCGACGGATTCTTGAACGAAATGATGACGAATGTCGACCTGCTTGGTACAATTATGAAAAATTCGACTTTTGCTTAGCTTACCGGTACCTTGGTTGTCATTGTTGATAGTTACTATTCTGTCTTCGCCAATTATTTATTTAAGCAGTTGGTTTGTTTGAGTCGGAAAGAGGCATATGTATTTGGATTCAGTGTTCGAAATAGCCACTGTGCGCTGTTTTCTCCACTAGCTAACGTCTAAGCAAAACCATCATACTAATTTCCATCGTCGATGTTTGATTCCAAACGTGTGTCGGCGAATCTTTATAAGCTGAAGTTTCTGCAGCGAGTGAATAAGGTTCCAGGTGCCTTTTAAATGTCACATCACAAGTTTTGCTGTCTTCCAATGCTGATTTCCGCAGTTTGAATTGAATTGATTTAACACTGTCACTGAAAACCCGTGAAGTATATAATATGATATATACTCCAGTGGTTTTGCTCGCGTGAATATAAGGAAATTAAAAAAAGGAAAATGAATTAGTTTTCTTGACTTTGATTTATTTATAATATTTAAAAAACAATTTATTGATTCATATATTATAATAAATAAATTAAGTATTAATTAATTTTACCTCAAAATTTCGGTGTGGCGGCGGAACGTCTGTATCCTTTGCGAGTTGAGATGACAAGAAGAAAGTGAAAAAGCGAGAAAGTTCCACTAACCCTCAAATCGGTTAGTTATTTCCGTTTTGAAAGGGGAAATGCAACAATAAAAGCACTACCAGGAAAAGTGCGGTTTTTTATATGAACATGGTAGTGCATATGTGCATGTGTGAGTGTCTAACACAATTTGTGTACAATTGCATGTGTGCATGTATGAGTGTGTAACACAATTTGTGTACAACACGGAGCATTTAGATTAGGGTGGTGTGTTAGAAGGTGGGATTTAGCCCGAAGGTCTAAACATACCGGCCCCCTTGCTATAAGCAACTTCTTTCAAATTCGTAGTACTTCCGCTGCCACACCTGCGTAATTACAATTGTATATATATTAATATTAACGTAAATATAAAATGAAAATTTTGTTGGTCCTCTGCAGCTCGCCCAGGAGATCGGGTTCCTCCGTTTGTTGAGAACCTGTTGGCTATTTTAAAGAAATAAGAAGACTTGTGGAAGAAAACAAAAAATTGACGTGGTTGACTTTTGCACTGTATTTTAAAAAATTCATTATAATATGTAATATATATATAATATATAATGTGTAAAAAAAAAGAGTATTAATAAAAAAAAGAATGGAAATAAAAAAAAAGAATGGAAATAAATCGACAGTCATGCGGTTATGACCGGCATGATCCTGAGAGCACCCACCCAAATATTGTGCTCTGTGCGACGAGCGGGCCAAAGGTGTTGGGTAGCGTGCCCGGTTGCATGAGCTGCGGATAAACATCTGCTCCCAGAACAAGTCGTACCGGTGCTGAATAGTAAAACCGGGGGTCCGCAAGGCGAATATGGGTATAACTTGACGCAATGGTGGCATCAACGTTAGTTGCGGGACTCACACGCATGTAGCTCCTTTTGACCAGCGCATGGGCTGTGACTACCGTATTTACTCCATGTTTCCCACGCAGGCGGAGTATGCAGCCACGTTGATTTCCGTAGGTCCTGGTGTCGAGGCGGAGTTCCTCGGCTAATTCGCGGGCGATGATGGAGTTCGGGGAGCAGACGTCGATTATAGCCCGTATCAAATGCAGCCGTCCTCGAGCTTCGACTTTAACCACCGCAGTAGGTGCTATGGCTATAGTTGGCTGTAGCGCAAACGATGGAGGCCCGGAAGTATTGCGTTGCCCACTTCTAAAATTTATTGGAAGCTGTGCGGGCCGGGATTCCCTTCTGCGGCAGAGTTCCTGAGATGGTGGGCGAAACGTCCGTGGTTCCGCTCCACGTCTTCGCGTAATTGTGGGGAGTGGGCGGAACGTCCGTGGTTCCGCTCCACGTCTACGCCTGATTGTGTGTTGTGGGCGGAACGACCGTGGTTCCGCTTCACTTTGGCGGCGCCTCTCATGTGACAGGAGGGGTCGGAAAGTCCGGGGTTCCGATCCCCTTTGTTCGTCTGGGCGGAAAGACCTAGTTTCCGGCTCGAAGGACCATGAAAACCCGTGAAGTATATAATATGATATATACTCCAGTGGTTTTGCTCGCGTGAATATAAGGAAATTAAAAAAAGGAAAATGAATTAGTTTTCTTGACTTTGATTTATTTATAATATTTAAAAAACAATTTATTGATTCATATATTATAATAAATAAATTAAGTATTAATTAATTTTACCTCAAAATTTCGGTGTGGCGGCGGAACGTCTGTATCCTTTGCGAGTTGAGATGACAAGAAGAAAGTGAAAAAGCGAGAAAGTTCCACTAACCCTCAAATCGGTTAGTTATTTCCGTTTTGAAAGGGGAAATGCAACAATAAAAGCACTACCAGGAAAAGTGCGGTTTTTTATATGAACATGGTAGTGCATATGTGCATGTGTGAGTGTCTAACACAATTTGTGTACAATTGATGGAGAAATGCAACAAAGGGGAAATGCAACAATAAAAGCACTACCAGGAAAAGTGCGGTTTTTTATATGAACATGGTAGTGCATGTGTGCATGTATGAGTGTGTAACACAATTTGTGTACAACACGGAGCATTTAGATTAGGGTGGTGTGTTAGAAGGTGGGATTTAGCCCGAAGGTCTAAACAGTCACTATTTGTTCAATATCTGGCCTTGTGGATACAGCCAGGTACATAAATGAGCTGAGATAAGATTCTGATAGGGTAATTTGCTTGTGACTTCGGTTTTCGAACATATTTCCATGAATGGTATTATGCATGTGCTTGCAGGAGTGCTGATAGGCTTACAGTCGTACATTTGAAATCTTTTCAGTATTTCTGCAAAGTACTTCGACCGACACATAGTACAGTGTTCGTATCCAAACATTGATTAAATTGTATTCAGACTCAAAGTTTTATCGGACCGAAATCTTTGATTTCAAAAGTTGAATCTAGAGAAATAGCCAAAAGTTTTACCTTAGTCATTTGCAGATCGTTGTGTGAATCCACCAGCAGTGTGTTCTCACCAGCCGAATTTTAGTTGTTTCAATAGTGACATTCTGATTGTATTTGTTATGAAGGATCCATTAAAATTCAACAATTTTCTTACAAATTCCCAGGTTTTGTTCACAAGAAATGTTCGATGTTCTTTAAGTATAGCTATCTTCCATTTTCTTGCTTCATGACTTTCCAGTGCTCGTGTACTTGGTTTGAGCTAATGCTGCAATGTGATTCTACATGCATACTACATGTTTCGTGGCAAGTCGATACTTCTGAAACCGGCATTTAATTATATTCCTATCTTGGTCTGCCACATGTTTTGCTCATAATTTTCTTCCAATGGCCTCTGTTGGCTGTTTTTTCATTCGGGCATGCTTTTCGTTTGATTAGAACCACTTTTGTTTGCATAGAAAATATATTCAAGCAACTTCACTTTTAAAATTTCCACCTTTGAAATCTTATATATTGATTGGGAACACTGTAAGGAAACAATATGATTAACAGCTCGTCTATGACAACCATATCCATTTCTACTGATTTGCCAACTATCTCGAAAAATATACGCAGATGTTTTCTCATATCATACACCGACGTTTTGTGCAGTATGAGTGAGTTAAATAACATCGCCAGATGTGCTGTTCCAATACGGCTTTCGATATCCGCAATTCTTGATTTGTGCAATTCTGTTGGGAAGTTTGACTTTGCTTTAGCATCATTAACTTCCTATTCGGTTATTGCTTCTGGCAGCACTGACGATTTAACACAGCTACCATTCATATATTTTCACGTATCATTTTTGGTTAGAATTGCATAATATAGTATTTTCTAAGTGTCAAAATTATCTTTACTAAACGGTTCAGATTTGATTGCAGTAAAACTTATGTTTGAAAGGTATAAACGTTTCGCATAAAAGTATTTTCAGCACTTCCGCTAGTTTCTTCTCTAGTTTCAATTGTGTGCTCAAACTTCTCTTCGCGGTCCTCAAATTCCATTTGCTTTTTCCCACTTCTCTGGAGAATATCTTCAAAAACAACTTCGTGTGTACTTACAGAACGAAAAAACAATATGGAGTGCTTTTGTTAAATTATCCAAATTATTAAGATACGGAGTTCTGATGGGACTATCTCTTCTTCTCTGGTACTTACATACTTCAGACAAAAGTTAATTAAAAATATATCGTGATTTCGATTCTAGCATATACATATGACATGATTCCGATTTGATGTTCGAAAAAGAAAATTCAGCACATGGGATCAAGCAGCACATATCTGACTCGCGACTGGCTATATATATTAGGTTATAAAATAAAAAATAGAATAAAATAATAAATAGTAAAATATATTAATATCAATAAAATTAAAAATTTAATAAATTAAATTTAACTAAGAAATAATCAAATGCAATGAAATTAAATAAAATAAGACAAAATAAAAAGTTTAATTAATTAAATTTAAACATTAAAAATTCAATTAAGAAATATAAAATAAAATAAAAACTTTAAGAATATTAAGCTATGAATTAGATTTACAATTATGATTCATAGCTCAATTAAGTTGTGTTGTCAACATTACAACTGAACTTAACTATTTTTTAGTAGTGATACAGTGCACTCAACCAATTTCCGTTGTCTTTGTTAATTATTAAGACAACTCGAAACAGCTGACAGCCTCCAAAATTTTTGTAAGTCTTAAAAGTATATTTATCTAAAATGGATATATCCATTGAAATGTAGAAAATGTGTAGCTTACACGTATTAGACGGCACATTAGAGGCGAAAGTAATCCATTAGATCAGTGTGAAGTACTTACATAACATATGTTACTGCATTAAAGAAAATACAATAAGTATAGGAAAAATCTCATATTTCTTAATTTCCGGATTTATTAGCTGCTTTAGGTGGAACAGTGAGGCTTTATATATTTTGAAACGAATAACTTTTGTTATATCCCGCGATAAAATTATGCACCGCTTTCCTTTTTTTTCGCAGATGGCAGTTAAAACAGAATGAAAGGAGGAAGTTGTAAATATTATCGAACAACATACTCTGCTAAAGCAAACGATTGCATCCGAATAAGGTGTTCAATTTGTTTTTCAACACTTTATTGAAAATACTGACAATTTTATCTCCATTTTAACATTTCGAGGCAAGAACATAACTGTTAATAAGTAGTTGTTTAAATTTGGCAACTAATACGAAATTTGGTTATGTCTAGTTTTGAGCCATAATAGGGTTAAAAACTTAACGAGCTCAACTAGAAGCCAGCTCGATAGTTGATTTAATACAAAATAGTCAACAAATAGGTCAACTAACTAACTAGTTGTGAATCACAATAGAAGTAATAATATTTAATGAATTTTCCACTACACTTTAAAAAAAAATAGTTTTAACCAATAAACATATTTTGGTATCATAACAAAATGATAAATGTAATTACAAACTACAAATATAACTTAAATCTGAGTTAATTCATAAAATTAAGATACTTCAGTTGGTTAGAATAATAAGAGTATCTAAAAATCATAGCAAGTAAGGTTTTTTTTTTGAAATTAGTTAGTGTACAGAATTTGCGCCATTATTATTGTGTTAACGACAAGTTTCAATAGGAATGTTATACCAAACTTTCTGAATATTTTCTATAGTTAGGTTTTATTTAGAGAACCGTATTTAAAATTGCATTTTTACGTTCTGCCCAGAAGTTCTCGATAGGGTTGATATCTAGAGATTGACTTAGCTATTCAAGAACATCCACATTTGTTCTTTCTTTCGGGTGTCGAACGTTTCATTTCAAACACATATATCTTTGTTTCGAAAAATTTATGATTAGTAAACGGCTTGTGAACATACAACACACTCGATTTCGCTAGCGAGCACTCTAGGTCGAGTTATTTCTAACTAAATTTCCTCTAAATTCAATTATCTGCAATCAAGCAACTGTTTAAATTAGTTAGTTTTAAATTTTTACCAAAACAAACCTGTTTTATGGCTCAGCTTAATCAAGGTTATAAAACGAACACAATATTTGTGAGGAATAACATTTATCGTCCCTATGTTACTTCCGAAATGATTTCATGGTTGGGAAAGATGCCATATAATTTTTTTATCTGATTTTTAGTTTTTTTTTGGACTTACGTCTGCTATATTTCCCAGCTATGTAGGTGGTTTAGGTGGGAAATGCTATATATAAAAATTTAGATATTATTGTCTTAATTTCATTTCGCATTTTTCTATTTTACCTCTTTTTTTTTTTTTTTTGGTATGCTCGTACATATATTTGAAGTAATCAATGTCAAAATGAAGAAGATGCGAAAGGCTCATTACAATGAGTTTGAAAGAAAGTTGTAGCGAAAATACATGTACATACATACAGTGGCGTACAGAAGTCTACAAATACCGCCTGTATTCGTTGTGTAGAAAGTACTATCGCTTTGCTGAAAAATGTAAGTATACAGTTTTATTTTAAATCCTTTTCTAATCACATGTATTAAAACAAATTCATTCTCTAACATAAAATAAAACAATTATGGTGAAAAATGCGAAAATGTCCTTGTCTACAAACACCATAGGTTTACTAGCAGTAATGTCGATATGGTGTGTTGTTATGGCGGTTAGATACACTTTTTTTACTACTTTTTAAAAAAAATAATGTTTTATAATTTTTAGTATTGAATTTAGTTGTGGTTTAAACGCATTAGCATCAACGATGGCTTCGCGAAAAGAAATATCCATTGACGTACGGTATTGGTTATTCAGCACAGAAAAGGGAAGAAATCGTATGGTGAAATTTTAGAAATTTTAATCTTAAGTCCACCAAAGGTACGGACCATTGTAAAAACTTAAAAAAAATGAGTCCACCGAAAAATAATCCCGTGTTGGCCGCCCGAATAAACTGACTCCAAGAGATATCAGCTTTATTCTGAAGGAAGTGAATGATGATTCTAAAGTTACTGCTCCAAAATTAATCGAAAACATCGCAAACTCATCAAGAAAGTGTGCCCCTTAAAGAGCAATTTGAAGAGCCCTGAACGATAACTTCTTCCACAGTAGAATGCCACGTAAAAAGCTTCTTATTTCTAAAAAAAAAATCGTAAACTTCGCTTGGAGTTCGCTTAGCACATTTAGGCAAGGGTATGGATTTTTGGCAAAGTCTTGTTTACAGACAAATGGAAGTTCAACATATTCGGTAGCGATGGAAAAGAAAAAATGTGTTTGGGGAGCGGTTGCGGCACCTGGAGTTGGAAAGCTTGTTTTTATTGAGGGTAATATGGATCGGTTGAAATGTAAGTCATTGTTGGAATCTATTCGGAAGCCTCCGGTGGTTAGGTAGGAGCTTGGCGCAGGGTGGATCTTTGGACAGGATAACGATCCAAAGCGTACGGTCCATATTGTTGAGGATTTGTTGCTTTATCATACTCCAAGGCACGCACACACCACCTGAAAGCACAGATTTGAATGCTAATGAATATGTCTGGAAAAAAATTTCTGCAAAAAATTAGAAAAAATCAGATTTCCAGCTCAGTATTACTCAAAGAACGTCTTATTGAAGCTTGGGACAGTATTACTCCCTCAGAATTGATAAATTTAGTAGCTTCGATACCACGACGGCTTCAAACTGTTATTGCTGCAAGCGGTGAACCAACTAAATGCTAAAAAGATCAGGTTACCTGATACTAATCAAAGTTTTTGCGCTAAGAAAAGTTATGTATGTACTGTTTGTAGACTTTTGTCATTGTTGGATTTACACTTTTTTTGTCATAGCTTCACTATTTTATGTTAGAAAATTATTTTTGTTGGTTTTTTATGATGAGGGAAAATAGTTGAAATAAACTGTATCATTAAATTTTCCAATAAACCTTTTGGACTGCCAATTAAACGAAAACAGCGGGTGTTTGTAGACTTTTGTCCGGCACTGTATATGCATAGGTACATGTTATCATACATAAAAATCTAAATATAATGCATTTCCAAAAAATTGAGGGACCTACTGTTTCTACTAAGCCACTTCCGAACGGCTGATGGATTTTTATAAGGAGCATTTTTACCATGTCATAATTACACTCGGGGTAGGAGTGACCGCAATGAGAAATATTAACTTAATTTTTATTTAAATTGATTTTCTTTGGATGTTTGTCGAACCAGGACTCCAAGCCTGCCCTTACGAATGGTCACTCGGCTATTGCGGCCGCTACTTCATAAATAATCTATATATATATAGAATAAACTGTAGGTTCCTCCATTTATTAGTAAAAACAGCAACCGATATAACCGGTGAAATTGTTTTTGGCCAAGCTCCTTCTCCTCCAATTTGGAGTTTTGTGTCTTGATGTTTTTACCAACAAATGGAGGGACCAACAGTTTGTTCTAAGCCACCTTCGAACGGCCGCTAGATTGACATTCCCTGCCGAGGGGCGGCCGCAATTAGAAAAATTAATTTTCTATAATTTTTGACGTTGCTCGATCCTGGGCTCGAATCCAGGCCTTTCGAATTGTAGAACGCAAATGACCCCCTCCGGTTGCTTATGGTAAGTAAATTTAAGCCTATACATATACAAATTCATATACAAATTGGTAGCAGTTTCACTGAATGTACAGAAAGTAGCAACAAACTATAAAACCCTTGCAGGAAATATTATCAGCTGCGAACTAGAATTCTAACAGTTTGTATGTATACGCGCTCACTAAGTCGTTCATCTTTCATAATATTTCCGTGTTAGCGAGCAGTATTTTTTATACAAAGAAATATCATATATATATAACCATGTATTAGTAAAGGGTGTTTTTTATAGAGCTATAGAACTTTAAGTTGGCATTACTTTTCAAGATGGCGACCGATTTAACAGCTGTCAAGTTATTTATTCTCAGTTTGGTTTGGCAATTCACCATGAATATACTCACGCCTGAACAACGCTTACAAATAGTGCAATTTTATCTCGAAAATAATGGTTCTGTGCGGAAAACGTATCGCGCACTACGTACATTTTAGCGATGTTTAGCGATGAAGCGCACTTCTGGTTGAATGGCTACGTCAACCAACAAAACTGCCGCATTTGGAGTGAAGGTAGTCCTCAAGTGTATGTTGAAACACCGTTACATCCAGAAAAACTGACTATTTGGTGCGCGTTATGGGCTGGTGGAATCATTGGTCCGTACTTTTTCAAAAACGATGGTGGCCAGAACGTTACAGTCAATGGTGATCGGTATAGAGCCATGATTACTAACTTTTTCGTTCCTGAATTGAATAACCATGATGTCCAGGAGATGTGGTTTCAACAAGACGGCGCAACATGTCACACAGCTCGTGCCACAATAGATTTATTGAAAGACACGTTTGGTGACCGCCTAATTTCACGTTTTGGATCTGTGAATTGGCCTCCAAGATCTTGTGATTTAACACCGCTAGACTACTTTCTGTGGGGCAATATAAAAACATTGTTCTATGCGGATATACGGCCACAAATGTTGGAAAAAGTCATGGAAAAATGGACGTCCACATTGGACTACATCCGCGCCAGCCGTGGCGGTCATATGCCAGAAATCATATTTAAAATGTAATGCCACAAGATTATCTTTCGGATCAATAAAATTAATGTCAATCGAATAATCCATCGTTGTTTTATTGCAACTTAAGGTTCTATACCTCTATAAAAAACACCCTTTATAATACTAGTAAAATACTATTTCATTTATATTAAATATCACTTGTGAGATAACTTGTAACCATTCAGTTCTTTGTTTATAAAAACGAGCTGGCATGATTTCATACTTCAAATGCCAGTTCTTAACTAGAATTGTTATCAAGTTGTTCAATATATTTCTGTCAGGTTCCTTTTGTTTCTGTCGACATCTCTGTTGCTACATTTTGTCATACAGTTACTCTTCTCATAGCTCAGTTAAAATTCCTATTCTTGTTTGCTGAAGCTTAATAGTTCTTCTCGAATGATTTTGACGCTGTCAATCTCCAAGCTATGTACATACATACATATGTACAAACATAATGTATAATGATGTTATAGATATATGCTTCAAGTGATGAACAAACTTTCAATCAACTGTAGCGGAAATGCAATTTTTTGTTTTACATAACTACTTTTTCTTATATTTATGCTTTTATTTTTCATACTACATTTTATACCCGGTTTTATTTCTACTACTTACTACCTTATGCAACCATATTCATCACGACGATTTTTTATATGCGGTTTATTTGTATATACATATATTTTTTCATTTTATTATCGCACTTTTTCTCGAAGCAATGAACCGTGGCTTTTGCGATTCCTTACTTCACATCCGCAGCGGTAAAAGCAAAGTAACAGCAAACACGTCATCGTCATCGTCAACTTGTTCAACAAAACGTTGTTTGCTTGAAAGTGGAGTAAAATTCAGTTGTAATGTGGTAGCCCACAAAGGCGAAAAAATAACTAAGTAGTCATATCTTATCCTTGATTTAATAGTTTTAGCTTTTTGATTCACTTTGCTGCTGTCGTTGTTGCTAAGCTTTGCTCCCTGTGTTGCTGCATTGCATTATATTTTGTTTGCATTGGTTTTACGAGTACGAAGTCTCAAACTCAAGCTTCATCTCCTCGCTAGCAGTTGCGCTTTAGATTTGTTTATTCGTCCACTGCATCAATGCTGTCGACTTCAGTAATCCAAATGTTGCTGGTTTGTGCCCTCATTGCAATTACAAGATACATACATACAAAGAGATTTTACTCATCAACTTTAAAATAGCCTAGTTAAAATAAAAGCAGTCCATCTCTGCAAACATTATTCTTGGATTCATTCAAAGATTTTCTTTCGCGATGTCAAAGAAAAGAACAAAGACGAGTTTAAACAGTTCTTAGATAAAATCTACGTAAATGTCATGTAAAATATAATTTATATACATATACATATATGCATACTGAAATTTAAATATAAATTAGAAAATCAAGGCTAATTTTAACCAAATTGATTGAATATTCTGTAAGAAAGAATTAATTACAGATATCAGTTTTTATTTCTTTAGATAAATAATTCGCATTCGCATAGTTTATCTCAAATTTATTAGTCTTTATTGGCAACGTTGTACAATAGTAAGCAATCAGTTGAGACTTTTTTTCGTGGTTTATAGAAATAAAAGCACTGATGTTTTTTTACCGCCGTCAGTAGCATCAGGGCCGAAAGGTGGTAACTACTCATTTACATGGTTTTGTGTGCTATTAGAGGTATGTGCGATTATATCATGTCACTGTCCTGTAAACAAACTCAGCTGCTGCCAGGCTCACAACCTAAAATATTTATGATAAATATTTACCAAAAAATACATCGTAACATGAACATGAGTATGTTATTGGGGTAATAGTGCTAGTTAATGGGCACCACCTAGTAACTGGACAGTACTAAGATTTTTTACAAAAAGTAAGAAAACTGTTAACAATTGTGTTTCAGGAATATATGCAATTAAAGCAGTAATTCTTTTGTAATAAAGGGTATTTTTTTATAGAGGTATAGAACTTTAAGTTGCAATAAAACAACGATGGATTATTCGATTGACATGAATTTTATTTATCCGAAAGATAATCTTGTGGCATTACATTTTAAATATGATTTCTGGCATATGACCGCCATGGCTGGCGCGGATGTAGTCCAATCTGGACGTCCAATTTTCGATGACTTTTTCCAACGTTGTCTTCCAAATGGTCAAGCGTTTGTGGCTTATCCACATAGACCAATGACTTTACATAGCCCCACAGAAAGTAGTCTAGCGGTGTTAAATCACAAGATCTTGGAGGCCAATTCACAGGTCCAAAACGTGCGGTCACCAAACGTTTCTTTCAATAAATCTATTGTGGCACGAGCTGTGTGACATGTTGCGCCGTCTTGTTGAAACCACATCTCCTGGACGTCATGGTTATTGAATTCAGGAATGAAAAAGTTAGTAATCATGGCTCTATACCGATCACCATTGACTGTAACGTTTTGGCCACCATCGTTTTTGAAAAAGTAAGGACCAATGATTCCACCAGCCCATAAAGCGCACCAAACAGTCAGTTTGACGTAGCCTTTCAACCAGAAGTGCGCTTCATGGCTAAACATCGCTAAAATGTACGTAGTGCGCGATACGTTTTCCCCACAGAACCATTATTTTCGAAATAAAATTGCACTATTTGCAAGCGCTGTTCTTGCGTGAGTCTATTCACGATGAATTGCCAAACCAAACTGAGAATAAATCACTTGACAGCTGTTAAATCGGTCGCCATCTTGAAAAGTAATGCCAACTTAAAGTTCTATACCTCTATAAAAAACACCCTTTATTATAACGAGTTTATATTTCTAGTAATTTCGTCACTGCTTCTTTTAAATAGATTCACTTGGTGAACCTAGAGCAAAGTGTCAAAAAGTAATTATTTTTGTCATAGTTACTTGTTATTATCCTTAGAATGGGATAACACTATCGTTTGTTTTTATTTCGAATTAATATATAAGTAACGGAGAATATATAATTTTAATAAATTCAACTCTCCGGTTAATAAAATAAAAATGAAGCTGATTCGTAATTCTTTACAAAATATTAAATTTAAATGTATAATAAAAAGAGCCATGAATAAGATCTAGTGAACAAAACGAATGTGTAATAATAAAAAATGACCAATGTTCTATAAGTTGGTTGTACACAAAAAATACCTTTTTTTCGCGAGTTGAATTCAAAATCATATTTAACGGAAGAAAGAAAACAACATAGTTATATGAATACCTTCACATAATATATTACATTTAAACATGATCAAAAAGATCTTAAAATAACATTGGATGTTTTTTAAAAACATCACTCACTAAACGCTGTAATACAACGTGGTGTACCTATGAATATGTGAAGTACTATTCCCTATTTTAGACATCAGAAGAAGGTGAAAGAATATTTTCCCTCCTCTTTGTACTCTATGTTACATCGGGTATTTAGAGGCGGTGAGGAAGTACTGTTCCTCTGGGGAGGAGTGTGATGCTATTCTCCGTCTTTACCAATATATTCTTATAGAGATGTGGCTTCGGAACTTCTCCGTTTCTGGGAAGTAAGTTAGGATCAGTAACAAGAAGGACGTAAACGATAAATATAACATTATCTCAAATTCTATTCATTTTTTGTGAAGAACAACGACATGTGGCGAACTTCAGGGATAACATAACCTTGAGTTCGGTTATTTTCTCACTTTTATTAATTCGGCTTGGCAAAAACTATATACTAAGGTAATATAAAACCTATATAGATAAATTATTATTTTGCAATTTTTATCAAGGGAAGAGAAAAATTTGCATCTTTTTCTTTTGTTGACGCCCACTAAAGGTTATTATAAAATAAATTGCTGTGGTAAGAAGAAAGCTCAGTGAATGTGAAAATTGTATTAATGCCGTTGAAATATAAAATACAATAGTAAGGGTCAGTGAAATGTCAAAAACACAAAGAAATCTCTGCTTGGAAGATGGAAAAAATATTGCAGTTTGGCCAGCTGTGGCGAAAGTGTTGCAAATAAAAAGAAAAAGCATAATAATAAGAAAATGGCAAAACTTTGAAGGAAAAAGGCTCTATCGTTTTACAAACATGTACAAATTGCAGTTTATGCTACTAATAATAAAGCAGCTGTTTTCTGAGAGCTAAGAAAATTGGCAAGCAGTGAGAAAAGGCAAAAACCGTGAAGGAACAGCTATCAGCTAAAGGCGAACAAATAGTGAAACAAAGACCGCTACAAGAGGAGGTCATCTCACTTTAGTGCACGCCCTAGCGCAATAAGTTCAAACTTTTATCTTACCTCTAAATAAAGCTGTGGACTCTGTCTAAATAAAAGCTTAGCGTTTTAAAGACCACTCGAATTTATGGCAACTTATAATGTGAGCATTGCAGTAAATTTTAATAAAATATTTGCAACATCATTTGTTCACTTCGTCGCATAATGTTTGTTGTACATTGTTCATTGAACTATTCAATTGTTGGTTTTTGCTGTTAATCTTGTTGTCATTGTTGTTGCTGCCGCTACCATTGAAGATCAGTGAAAACGGTCAACACAAATGCGATAATGCAATACAAGACCATCAAGAAACACATAAAGAAGTGGAAAAACATAGAAAACGCTGTTTCTTATGAAATGTGCGGAGCGAATGTATGCGGCAATTACCATGCATCTTACTGTTTTCCATCTACATGTATGTTTGTTTCTAATTTTCTAGTGCAATTATCAGTCAACTGAAGCGTAGATGCTGCTTTTTACACATACCTGAGACAGTACAGAGTTGGACATGAAAAAAAGGAGGCACATTAAGTAAAATCTGTAAAGTAAGGTTAGGCTAGGTGGCTGCCTTTAGTGGTAACTGACTTCGAGGAATTTTCATATCGTGGCGAAAATGCGAAGCATGTTCGGCATGTTCTAAAGCGTAAATCGAGAACATTCGCTATCGAGAACGATTCGATTATTCGGGCGGTTGGTTGTGAACAAGCGAGTGGAATGGACGGGCGACATACAACTGCAGAGGAGTCAGTAAGTGAATCAGTCGTAAAGTAAACGCGATGGTGATTACATTACAGTGAAGTAATAAGAAACAGTACATTGTGAAAGTTGTAATTCAAGTAATTGTGAACAGTGAAGTGAATTGTAATTGAATTGTGAATTACTGAGTAATAAAAGAACATTTAATAAAATCTTTTTAAAATAAAAAACTGCGAACATAGTTGGTGATTATTATTTAACAATCCAAGGATTTGGGAAATCATCGAGGTTTATTTAGCAAAATCGTAACAATATTATATATACTTATACATACATACGTACGTCTCTCAATATGTGATCCATTTGGTTGTGGATACTTTGACGGAGAGTTACATAGCTAATTGATTTGTTTAGGCTCGAATCAGGTCGATGTTAGATTAAGTAGGTAATAGTAGCTACCTATAAAAATACATTTTCCTAATTACCAACCAACGGAAATTACTATTTCAAGCAAGCTGAACGTTCTTCTACTGAATCAACGAAATCGTTACTGCTAATAGTCTTTCCAATTATCAGCCTCCACTGTACATTCCGACTTAATTTCATGCTTTTATGAGATGCGCTGAGATATTCATACAGGTGTTTGGAATTTTTTGCCATAAAAACATGAATTGAAATAAGAAGACTTCCGCAGTGATAAACTAAGTAAAAAGCACAGGTGTAAATATTTTATTTTATTTATATACAAAAATAAAACCAACACAAAATTTACTTCAGCAACTCACTCCTTAGTTTATTACAAAAATACTACAATTGCTTTAATTATGATTAAAATCTAGTTTACAAGTAGATATGTTTGTACGAGTATGTATATATAGCGCCCAGTGTTGTTACAGTGAGATAAAAACGAACAAATTTCCTTGAAATCTTAATTTGCACCCCAATTAACCTTAGAAAGTTGTGAAGCGGGCGTGCTTTTTCCTAGTTTTTCATTTAATTTTTATCAACAACAATACGGATATTATAACTATTTTTTCTAATCAATTTTCAGGTGAAATCGAAAAATCGATTGTTTTTGTTAATTTTTTATTTTTCGTATAGAAAGTAACCAAATGTTGCAAACCAATTGTTGCACAAAGCGAATAGTAAAATTTAATGAAGTTTGTATTTTTTGTTATTTTGTTTTCGGCTAAATGGAGCGTTCGCATCATTTAAACGTGACGAAATTCGGGTGTGACTAAGTAGAGGTTAACGTTTTTCTCTTTTTTCAATGTGAAAGTGCATTGCAGTTTTTGATGTTGCATTAAAAAATGTGTTGAATTTTATCTACATCATATTTCAAATAAATGTACAAAATTGTTGCGGATTTAAACATTTGGTAAATCACGTGCAAAGTTTTAACTCAGTTTTTTTTATTAATACGTCGATTAACTTTCTAATTTATTACAAGTTTTAATGTAATAAATTGATTATTTTAGTTAAAAAAAATTGTTTATGTCATATATCGTGTGGAATTATAATTTTTTTATTATGCAACACAAGAACCAGGCAGTTCGTGTTACCATGCGAATTTTCATGAGCTTGAATCCTGGCCAGACCAATATCTAAAATAATTGAACATGTTTTTCTAATTTCGATCGCGCCTCGGGGTTCGAGTTTATTTTTGACAAACATTTCTGAATGAATAGTAGAGAAATTTATTGCTATCAGCACCTTTGAAAGAGTAGAGAGCCACAGTTAAAACTTAAGCTATTATAAGAGTCTAAGCGGCAAGCGATACTTAAAGATGACGACAATTGTAGCTACCAAGTTGTCAGAATGAGAACGAGGCCAGTAGTTTTTTATTTTAACTCTTTCTAGTAGGTTTCAATGGGAGATTTATGTATGTATTGTGAGAAGTAAAAGTAATCACAATGGTTCCTGCTTATGATAATTCAGATTGAGATCTTTCGGATGGATACCTTAATAGAGACCTTGCCTTTTATATGCGCTTACAAGAGAAGAATATGGCTGCAAGTTCTTAAGCAAAGCGGGAAGAAGCGACATTTTTATGTATCATTGTTTGACTCTGTTATTTCTGTTCTGTTGTCACGTTTTATCGTATACTTTTCCTTGACCTTATTCGACTTGTTCTTACTCTACCTAGTTTAAGCCAAATCTATTAAGTTATATTAGAGTCATTCAAATGTAAATGTCAATCTGTTTTGAGCTTTTTGCTTAAATACCCAAAATATTATGGACTCTTATGATTCCTCAAGAGATATTCGCAATTTTCCGATTTTCTCTTTTACCTTTGATTTTGGTAATTGACGATTTCCATAATGATCTCCTGGCTTTTCCATACCTACCACCTTTACTTAGAAGAGGAAACGAAGTATTTAAGATGAAAAGAGAAAAGAGAGAGAGTTGGAAATCTTCACACACACCACAGTTCATTCTTGGCCCGGTGATGTATATGGAGGCATAATCTCCTACTTTACTGAAAGCTAATTTTTCATCAAAATCTTTAACCACTGGGATCGAGTATTGGCATATGAAAAAGTTTGCAGTGTGTTATTAAATAATATACATTTCTTCTTACACTTTTGAGTTATCGAGACATTTCGAAAAACAATTTTATGAAAAATGAAAACGAAAGATTCTTAACTGCAAAACTCAAAAACTTCACACCTTGGTATCTTTATATAATTGACGCTTTGAAGGCCGAGCTGCTTTTCCAATTTGTGATGTGCAACCTAATGTTTTTTCAACAAATGGATCTACTGTTCATTTTAAGCCGTCTCTGAACGGCAATGGATTTTTATGAGAAGCTTTTATTTCATATTAGAAATACACTAGGAGAGCTTAACAATCCCTGAAGAATGGCGACCTCAATTAGAAAAATTAATTTTCTAAAATATTGGTCGTTGATCGGACCAGAACTCGAACCCGGCTTTAAAAATGGTAGTACGTACTGCCAACAACTCAACTTTCCAGCAGCTTGGTATCTTTACAGAAAAAACTAACATATTTACTGGGACGGAGTTGATTTAAAAAATTTGAAATGAGATAGAAATTGGCCAGTACTGCATCTTACTGCATCTACATTAAGAAATCATCTTAATTAATTATGAATCAGCATAAGCTTAACGAATTCGCATCACCACCAATACCTACATTACGAACATTATACAGGCGCTTTAATAAAATTAATATAAAATTTTAATGTACTCAACGAATTCGGTCAGAATCTTTATAAATTTCTTTACTTTTTTTATAATAAGGTTTACTTAAAAAATTCATCTAAACATATTCAGGGAAAAGTCAAGCTTCCATCGGATGACCCAATTTACTGTAATTAATAACCAAAAAAAAAAAAGTTATGATGATTAAATTGATCAGATTACCAAAGCGAAAATTTCGATACACATAATTTCATTTCTAATCGCCTTTTGCCCGTTGTACCGAAATGTGTATATACGATTAAGTATGTAACTCTAGCTAGTCAAACGGTATCACTGACCCAACGAATGAGTTAATTGGATACGCTACTACTGACTACTATGCTGACTTTGCTTATTTGTTTTCGGTTTTTTGTTACTATTGTTTTCTTTCCTGTAATGATGCTGGATTTTCATGCTGCATTTTCAAAATTTCTCCATTTAACGAGATGTACCGTTAGTTTGTAACAGTTGGTACAAGTATATTATTTGTTGCTTTTGTTTTGTTTTATTTATTATTTGTTTTTGATGGTCGCTCGAGTGTAACAAATATTTTTTTGTTTTGTTATTTATTAAGTTGTAATTCTGATGGATTTATACGGGTAAAAAAACTGATGAAACTTGTTTGCAATAGAAGTTCAATAATAAAACAACGACAAAAATCTCTAGGTCAGCATAATTTGACACCTTTTAAAAATATTGTTCAAAACATATGCACATACTTGTTTCATTTATTTTATGTTGAAAATATTTTTAAAATAAATCCCATCAGCGCGGTTTTTAACTCAACTTAAAAGCCACAAAGAGGGAGAATACAATTTTTTTTGGACATCACAAATAAAATACAATATACATACATATATATATCATTGGGGTATTTAAAGTAATTAGAGTCGTCAAGTAAAGCCACGTCTTTTTCCATATAATATTTCCATCACATTAGAGACTTTCCTCTTTCTCTACTGCTATCAGTGCGTAAAGTATCGAAAACTTTCAAAGCTGGATTGTATTAATTCTGCCGCTTATACCTTGTGCTGGACCAACAACACTTTTCATCCACTTCATATTTTTAAACCCGTTACAAAAGTTTAACTCTTTTGGAATATAGTTTGACCATTGAACTTGGTATTGGTTTCTGGATAATCATATTTGATGCGACAGAGTTGTGTTTTGCAAAATTGAACAACACCTAAAAATCAGAAAATATGATTATGCCTATTAGACGGCGTGCTATCGTTAGCCTAGGAATTTGAAACACTATGTTGAAAGTCTGAAAACATACATATAATATTTTAAGCTTTTCTAAATTAAATACTTTATATTTATGACCGAAAGATGTTTAAGTTAGCAGATATTTAACGATGTTTCTCCGCAAAATTTGTGAGAACACAAAAGTCAATTCTAATGATTCCAATTTTTATTTATTTTAAATTCATACTCTTTGTCTCTTAATGTTATGCTTTTCATTTTAGACAATGAATATTTTTCTTCTTTTTTTCATTGTTCTAAGTCTTTTTTTTTTCATTGAAAGAGAACTTTACTTCTCAATTAAAAGTCCATAGTAGCAACTGATGGCAAAAGTAATTACATATACATTGGATTCAAGACTGACATAATAATTGGTTTTAATGTTAGTCTCTATATTTGGTCGCAATAGGACATTGGATAACAGTGCGTACTATCATTCGGAAGGTCATGGGTTCGGGCCTTGATCCATCCAAAATTCAGTTTATAGAAAATAAAAAAAATATTTGCCCCCCCCCCACTCTTTTTAGAGGAGGAGCTCAACAGCATCAATTATATGTATGCATATATAGACGAAATTGTCTACAACTTCAAGGTTAGGGCTGTTAACAATAACTTTGCTCGTACAAGGATAGCACATATTTTATCTTGATATTCTACACTAACAGATTAGTGGGCTAACGGCGGTGGTTGAGGCCAATGATATACATAAATATCAATGTTACATTATAAAGAGTCACGCTGTTAAAACCTCAGCATCAACTGTTTGTTTAGTATAAAGGATTTAGAATAAGCTAACGCAGATTAGCAATTCTTAAATCGTTGAGGAATGTTTTTGATTATTGAGGGTCGAATTCGATAATGACGTGTACAGTAAGGATTTATATCTCGACTTTTAAGTTCTTTTGCCTGCATCGTGGTTTCGTACTCGGCATGGAATTCTTTTTTCGATAAACCTTAAGAAGTCTATATAATAAATTTCTCATTGTTACCTTACTTGTTGCTTTCAAAAAAATTTCCATTTCTCCATGAAAACAATATATCACGTAGAGAGTATGTACTGTTCACCGCAAACCTAGGTAATCACATAAACTTTTGCGGATGATACTAAAAGTATGGTGAGAGTTACTACAAAAAAGGATAGGCGATAATGACATAAAAAGCACAGTGCTGGCATGAGAAAACATTGAATTCCTCGTATGTATCGAGCATGTGTCAAATGTAGTTCTTAAGTTGATAGAGTAGTAGTTAGTAGTTGAAGCCCAGTAAAAGGCAACGGCCTTTTGAAAAGAAGAAAAAAATTCGTTGAGTGAGATGTGACACTGCTGGCGATACCGGCTCAAACATAGTTGGTATTTTCTCTTTCCAGCAAGCAAATAATGTCGGCTTCGACTGGTTTTAATATGTGTAAATGAAGTTATTTTATCCGTTTCGTTTCCGCCACGTTATTCATGTCAAAAATTGTTACTATTTACATTAGTTTCATTTTTGCAAAATTGCTATCAACGCTTGAAGGGCGAGCCGAGAATTTAAGCGCGTCGCGTCGCTAAGTCGTGCTCAGTCAGTCACATTTAAAAGATATTAACATGTCACAAAACTTTAACGATGGCAACCAAACACAAATATATATACATACCATCGGATAAATAAACAGTGAAATCGTGAAACGCCCAGACGTTTAAATTTAGTTAGTTTTTTTTTGGGATGAAAAACTTTTTTATACGTAAGGTTGATATAGGTAGGTAAGGAGTACTCAAATAAACACTCCGGCTCTTGTGCCAGCGGCTAGCGGCTGCCTTGAATTGAAAAGAGATAAAAAATTTAATAATAATAATAATTAAAGATAACGGTCTTCTTTAATTTCATATCTATTGCTATGATCAGTAGTGAAAGAACTGAGGCGACTAGTTAATATATTTAATTTTTAAAATTATCGAAGTATAGCGCATGGCAATTGAAAATGGTTCTATTAAGATTTTCTATTGTTTTCAATTACGTTATTTATTTCATTATAACAGACTCATATATTATATAAGTTAAAATGTTTAATTACTTATAAAATATAACAATCTTTGTAATAGTGTAGGGACAGAAAGGAAGAATAAACTCGACAATGAAATGAAATTTTAATAGATTTTATAAAAATAAAAGTCGGACTTTTATCTGATGATACATACACCATAATCGATATAATATTCAATTACCAGGCTTTCTCTTAAGTCTACTTCTGTTATTTCAAAGTTTGTATTGCGAACGAAGGGCTATTTTTGATAATTTGTAAAAAAAAACATTTTATATGTATATAGTTTATTATATGCAGTCAACAAAAGCTTTGTTTTCAAACTTTTTAAATTATCAACACCGATCAAATGGTCTTGGGAAGAATAGTTCAGTATATATGTATTAACCTAGGCAAATAGTTTTCTATGTTCGAAATATGAAATATCGAATAGATCGGCCACAGATCCACTTCCCAGGAAATATTCTCTTATCGCATGCATACATTATACACAGAACACGTCCTCCAAGTTGAATGACTCTGCGTCTGTATGTCTGCAATTGTCAGTTCCGCTGGAGCCCAGCATCCAAAAATAGTTTCTCTACTTAACCTTGAGTGTATTTAAAATAATAATAACCGCCTGGTTCTCATACAATCTGTCGTTGCAGACGTCTGGATTCGCATAAATGTGAAAGACCATGGCTAGAATGAATCTCAATTTACCTGATAAACCCAGAACCGGAGAATCATGAGGCATTTCAAGCTTATCTTATATAATCTTATTATCTCCGGGCTGCAGTTAGCTAATTTTGTCATGAAGTGACTAAAAGTAATAGTTTTTGACGGGAGGACGTAAATTTTCATCCTTGCGGTGAGGTTTTTCGTAATCTATGAATGAATGCTGAACTACGCTCCGATGACTTAAAGCATGAAATGAAAATAGATCTTGGTCCCTACCAGCTACTATCTTTATGACGTAAAAGAGAATTTCTCTGCTTTAGACAACATTTTTGTTACTTCTTATCATTCTTGTTTCCGGTGCTTACTGCACTCTTATAATGTTTTCATTATTTTTTCTTAAGGGTGTTTGAGATTCTTTTGAAATTTTACACCAGGCAGCACAGTAGCTCACAGCATTGAATAAATATAATAAAGTTCGAATACTAAAAACAAAGCCCGCTTGAAACCTGCAAAAATATATGTATGTATGTAAGGCTACAAGCTTTGTCAGCAATACTTCTTATTACCGCGCAAGTGCAACTTAATTGAAAATGTTTATTGTTTTACGACTCTGCTTTATTTATCTTATATAAGTTTCTTTCTTTCGTTCTTTATGGTTGGCGTGGACCTAAAACGGATTGACAGGGCACAGCGGGAAATGTTAAGTATAAAGACAAGATTTAGTTTCGGCCTTTGAAGATTTTGTTAACACTTGCCTCATGTTGATATTTACACAAGTATGGTACTGAAAATGCGGAATCTGTGATTTATCGATTCGTCGAATATGTCAACATATCAAACCGTTGGCTATTGTTGCAGCTGAATTACAAAAATAAATAAAATAATATAATTGCGATATACTCTTCTGTACACGTATATACATTTATGTATGAGTGCTTTGGCCTGTGGATGAAGGGAATCTTGTAATTGTTTTTATAGTGTTCCAAGAAATATATATGTACCAATTTGCTGTGCTTGAGTATAAAAGCCTATAAAATGTTTTTCGACGGGATTTTATGCATATTTTAAATAAATATATGTAAATAGAATTTAATTGTTTAAGATTTTACATACATATCAAAAAAAAATTTAAGATTGGCTTGAGTCTAAGCTGAAATGTTGTTACTCAACGGCTCGTCAATTGAGAATTATTGAGTTGCAATTGAAGCTTATATTTGATTTGTCAAACTTGTAGAATCATAATAATAATAATAATATCAAATAAAGGGACTTTGAGTTCTAGCTTTAGAACAGTGCGACTTTTTCAGTCTGCCCGCGAGCATTTGACATGTACACAAAGAAAGCCTTTGTCAGTTCGTGCCAGCTCTGACCATCAAAGAAAGCAATCGTTCAATGAAAAAGAGTTATTTTAATTGCGTATTTAAGAACAAAATTTTGAAGGAAACCCGGAAAATATTTCAAATAATTAGCAGTCAGCATTTTCTATGAAAATAGTATTAAGTAAATACTGAAATAGAATGACCGATCAACTCTTTCACATATCATTCGTATTAAAAAGTTCGAAAATGAAATTGATATGGATGAAGTATGAAGTAATTAAATAATAAATAGGTGAAGTAAGTAGAGTAGAAAGAGATTTAAATTTGAAGGTAAAGGGGAGAATCGAGAGAGAAATTGGGAATTTTTATGAATATTGAAACTTTTAGAAAATATATGAGCTATTTTTTCAAACTGACTCATTTCAAACAAGGACATTTATTTGAATCACATAAGTATTAATTAAATTATTTTATTTTTACTTTAAATATAGTTTCAGTGCATATCGTTCATTTCATTCCTTATACAACAGTTTTAATCTGAAATTTGTACAAATTAGATTACCATTTTATTTAGGAGAAATGCATGCTTACACCTTGTCTATTAATTACTTATTTTAGATCGTTTGAAACATATCATAATTTTTCATATGTTAGAAATCCTTAAAATGAATAATGTGAATCAACTTTAAATTCAGAAATATTGAAAAACGATGTTAAAAGTCTTACATTTCTGAAAATGTTTCCAAAAATAAGAAACTATTGGAGAATGGAATGGGAAATCCATTAAAAGTGGATAAATATTGAAATGCTCCTATGAATTACAATTTTAACTTATCAGTATATGTATAAGCTAAGAACAATTATTTTGCGAATAAACTTCTTCTTCTTAAATTTTCTCCCCAACTAAGAAAACTATTGAAGTATGGTATTGGAAATGTTTATTATTGAGATTGGAATGGCAATTGGTCGCTTTTAACTTTATGTTATATTGAGAAATATTTTAATTTAAAATGATGTTGCATATCAACTAGAGGAGCTATAAGCTCCGAAAATTTATCCTTGGTTCAAGAAGAAGTACAGACTTCCATGTCAACTTAACTTTTAGAAACATTGGAAACCAAAACTAGAAAACTACCGAAGAACGAATTTGGAAACTAACTTGTGGTTGAGAAATATTGAAAAATCGTTTTTGATACCAACTTCATGGAACTATGGATAATGGTGATGCTTAAAAACAACTATTGTAAGCTGGCAAAATATAAATTTCTAAGCATGAACGCTTATGGTGAAAACCAATAAAAATCAAAAGTTTCAAGTATTGGAAAATGATATAGAGTATTAATTAAGTTGAGATCTTTAAGCTTCTAAATAATATAATCTTAGAGAAACTAAAGGATTTTTTGCGAAGAACGTACGGCGGAGAAATATCGGAAAACTATATGCATATCTTTAGAAAGTTTTAAGCTTTCCAAAATTTCTCCAAAACTACAAAATTTATGATTTATAAGTTTGCAAAAATATTTCATAGATGTGAAATACATTTCGTAAACCGTAAATTACTACAAAAATTTCTAAATGTGTTTAATTTATTATAGTAAAAAAGATTAAATTTTAAAGACGGTTTAATAAAAGTTGACCACAACAATTATTGTACAATTTGAAATTGTTAACTGTATTTTTTATGGCACATTTTATGAGCACAACTAAAATGTTTAATTTTGATATAGCGCCTCTTTCGTGGACAGTGTGGTGCGATGTACGAGTATGTACATATTTTGAAATATTTTATGTTCTTTTGTCTTTCAAATTATGCCGTCTGTCACATTCCCTACTTTGTTGTACTTCAACCCTTTTATGGAGGCGTTCGAGTGACAGGCGTTCTTCCAGAGTGTTGGGTTGTCAGTATGCCGACTCAAGCGCAATATACGCATATTCAAGTGCAAAGCGATGTGCACGTGTTGTTAATGCAACAATGCATTCACCGTTGGGACAATTTTGATGTACCCAATGTCAGTGCCAATAATGTGCAGTAATTCCGATAAGCCTTCAACTCTAATAAACAGCATATAGCACATCTGTGAGTATGTACGTATGTATGAAATACAAATATATGCCGCCTGAACTGTTGCTTTTCTATGCTGCTTCGTTGCAAGCGTTTAGCTTAGGCGTGTGGGATATTTTTATATATCAGACACACCGTGCGTTTGGAGACACACCATAAAATTGTTGGTTGTTGTTGTTATAATTATTTTTACATTGATTTTGCACAATCTCCTGCTTTTTTTAACGAAATCGCTCATTGTTCCTGTTAATAATGAGATTTGTTTTGGCAGAGTTTGCCGTGAACTTGAAATGATTTACATAATTGCTGGCATTTTCAAAAGTAACCGAGTCCCTCATTCACCAGGGTGTGCCATACATCGCAACTATATGCATATATACATACTTTTATAATTTACTGTCGCGCTCACTGACCTGCAACGTAGCGCGGCGTTGTTTTCAGCGTAGGAAATATCGTTGATTTGCGCCTCCTCCAAATAGAGCGAAAACGCTTCCAAAGTCAGGCAAATGATTCTTTCTATCAGTTCCGTGAGTTTTACTATTTTTCACTGCATCAACGCTCATGCGCACTGAGGTGTTGCCAAACGGACAGGGAAATGACAGCTAGGTAGGAATAAATTTAAAAAAAAAACTAAAAAAAAAATTAAAAAATTACTTGTCTGTTTCGCTTTGTCATCGAGTTGGTAGTAGACAAGACGGCAACACAACTGGAATCGCTGGTTTGGAAACACTAAAGATCCACGAAGTGCCATGTGGAAATATAAAAGTATGTGATTTCAGAGAGAAAGAGAAATATGCATAATTTTCAAAAGAAGTAAATGTTAAGAATACTTTTGTTCAGGAATCCAAATGAGAAAAAGTCTCTCAGAGTGAAAATTCAGAGCAACTTTGTATCCCAATGTGTGTGCCCCACACCATTCTTTTCAGGCGTTTGTGATTTCTATATTTCTCGGTATTTTAACAATACACTAAAAATATTAGAATCCGCTGTGAACATAACTTTCCATTAATATACATAATTTTAAAAAGTTTATTCTATTGTAGGCCTTCTTCAAATTTATCCCATGAAACGCTCCCATACTTCGTGACCCA